>VHZZ01000002.1:802223-838773 GCA_009801015.1 Silene noctiflora
CTCTGGTTAAGCTAGAACAACCCCTTGCCAGTTGATCTAAGTGCTCATGGGTACTTTTCCAATTTATTAAAGTGTGAATTAAACACCATCTTGATTTGGGATAATGGCCTTGGAATCTCTCGAAGTAAAAGGGTATTAAATATAATAACAACTAATCATGATGATTAAAAATAGGCACTAATTATCATCGTTATATTTGTAATACTACTCCAATAACAACGACCAAATCTAGGATGATGATGATGATTAGATGGAATAATCAATCAAATTAATTAAATTAAATAATTAGATGACATAATCCAATCATAAGGAACTGTCGGCCGTCTTGCATGACAACTTTTGTATATATATGTCGTCGGTCATATAACTTGATAATGCAATGGTTCATATCAACAAATTAAACGGGTTCGATATTTGGTAAAATCGTTTCTATTTAAATAATGTAAAGTTAAATACACAATATACTGCTTTATAAAGTTTTTTATCAAAAATTACCTTATATTTAGAGGTATTTTTAAAAAGACTATCTTATGTTATTTTTCTTGTTTTAGACTACCTTTATTTTCTGTTTTTTGGTCAAAAACTACCTGTGTTGAAAATATGGCGAGATTTAGTCGATTTAGCGACATTAACCTATCTCACATGACTTTGTTAACATCAAATAACAATGATCAACTACATTCAACCCCTAATTTAACTTCACATAAGAAAAATTTTTGTTTTCAAATATTAGTAATAACTTCGAACATCTACTAAAGTTAAGGATAAGTACATTATGACTTTCCAAAGTCGTGTCTAAGCAAGATTAAAACGCAAAAGAGTCTAAATAGATAGATTTCAGCTAGAAAACTAGCCAAATTTGTCTAGATTCTTAGCGTTGGTAGTTATTGACCAAGACTAAAGAAAATAAAGGTGGTAGAAAGCAAAAAAAATAATGTAACCCCTAAATATAAGGTAGTTTTTGACAAAAAACCTTACTTTATAAGTAAAATTTATAAAACATTACGGAGTAGTTCGTAAGGATTTTGTGAGACCGTCACATTTCGATATAAAAGATAAATAATACAATTACGAAAATATCCTTATTCGCCATGGCTTCATAAGTAAGAATTACTGAATTAGTATACAAGAAATCGTTGTGATGTCATTTTCTTATTATAAGAAATATAAAAATTCTTATTATAAGAAAAATAAAAAATAAAATAAAATCATTTTTATCTTGATGTGAACCTTAACATCTAGTAAAAGATAATATTAGGGACTATATAAGACCTATTTTCATAAAAAGGTTTTGTAAAATTCCATATTTTTTTTTAATGTAAACCTTTAGAAAAGTTCTTATGAATTTCGTTATGGTGCCGGTTGTAGTAAGTAAAAATGCGGTGAAAACTCAAAACCGTTTTATATTAGACCTCGTGATTTATTCTTTGGCTCAAATAATGATCTAAAGGTGATAATTAGATCACTCGGTCAGGTTAAAGCGGATCCATGCTCGGTTATCATTGAGCCGCGACACCTTTGGTGAACATGTCGGCCGGGTTTTGATAAAAGGATTGTTAACCACTCTTGGTTTAACCTCAAGTCGAATAGATTTTCATTCACCAAACTTTCGGCTATGCATGTTGTCAAACCGGACTTGATTAAACTTCTTTGATCACGTCAGCCTTTACCGACTCTACAACTCTATGAGTATCATCTCCTTTTTTTTTTTTTTTTTTTTTTTTTAATGTATATTCATTATTTTTACCATTGTTAAGTAAATTAAAGAATTAATTATGGAGAGTTAGGTGACAAATAATTTAGGAGACAATACACAAAGGGTAAAACAAGTTAATGGACATTTAAGCACTAGATTATGGTTGGGTTGCAGTCTGACAATCATACTATTCATAGCTAATCGACTGACTCGATCATGCTCCAACTTTTATGATCATCTTCATTATTTTCAGTGACTACACAGTCCTTATTATTTGGACTGGTATGGTTTCTTTTCGAGTGACCGATCTCTCCGTCTTAAACGTAAAACTGATTAAATATTATCCTGCATAAAATAGACGGGATAAAAGCTTATTATTTCCTAGGCAGTCTGATTTTTATCGCATTCATTTATTTGACTCATTTATCACAAATTCTTATTTAAAGTGAAAATATCCTTATTTACCAAAAAAAAGGTTAAATAAATGAGACGAAAAACCAAAAGTTTAGGCAATGAAAAACTCTAATCTCATCTATCTAGCTATGTTCTAGAAAATAACAAGATATTTTTAGTTTCGGAGTGGTCAAAGAACGACGATAATGATTAGTTGGAATTTGGAAGAAATTGCTAATAATGAAACACGAAAAATAAGTGGAAAAATAAGTGCAAAACACGTAAATTAAATGGCATAATTAAAACTAGTTTTATACCCGTGCAATGCACGGGTTGCTTTTAAAGTTTAAAAAATCATTTTATAAATTTTTTTTTTGATAAAAATGATGTTTTTAATTTAAAAATATATTCACATATAAAAGAATCATTTTATATTATTTTTCTATTTTTATCCTTCAATAATTTTTCTGGTTTATAAATGTATTATATTATTTTTAATGTTGTACGGGGTAATTTCTATGATTATAATTTGTAAATCGGAATGTTGACTCTTTAAGTTCTGTAATTTTATATGTTCCTAATATATTTGTAATATTTTAGCAAATTATCATTTTCATGTATGGTTTTAATTGTATGTATTTTGATTTGTTGATATTAAAGAAAGTATGAAGATTTAACTTTTATAGTAAAGAGATGTGGGATTTAAATGAGCGGAAATGGCAGAAAAAAAATCAATTTTAAATCAATCAGGTTAGATATGAAAATCAAACATAAACAGAAATGAACGTATTAATTTTTTTTTTCTATTACGAAAAAGATCGAATTCAATTCAACATAAAGAAGAAAATATTTAATTCCTCTTCCCTTCATTTATCTCTTTTTCTGTTCTCTTAGCTTTTATATGCCCTAATTAATAATTATAACGATGAATGCTGAATTCAGTAGTCGTCTGATCCAAAGCAATAATAAAAACCAAAATTCAATAGGTGTATGTGTATCTTAAATGTATATGTTAAGAACTAATTAAATCGCATAGATGCACTTTAATTTATGCAGAACAAGGAAATAATTTAAACAATATATATATGGTACAAGCTCTAAATGCAATCTTAAGTGATAAAATTAAACACTAGTTTAGATCCTGCGCAATGAATGCGTGATATTTATAGAATTTTTATTTTTATATTACTTAATTATGTTTGATTAACACCTAATTAATTTTTCATATTTCACATCATTATATTTTGATATGAGAAAAAAAAAATTAAATTGTAAAATTATTCAATAAAACTGTGTAAAATTGAGCGTAGAATAACAGTGGTATCTTCATTTTTTTCGTTATTGTATTTTGGTTAGGGAAAAAAAAAATTGAAAATTAATTCAAGAGAATTGAGTAATATGTTGAAATGTATTTTTGTAAAAAGTTTTTTTGTTATGAAAGTAATCAGAGTCTAGTCATTCTCAAATAATAGAATTAGTAAAATATTTAATAATTTATAGTTTTATATTATTTATGTTTTAATTAAAATATTGTAGTTTAGTGTTTGGTGAAAATTATATATAATTTAATGAAAAAATTAATTTTAATGGAAAGAATTATATAATGAAATACTTCATAATAATTATTAGTTCTCTTATTTAGTGAATACAATAGCTTCATTATTTAAAAAGATGTTTTTTGGCAGAAAAATTTATGATTTCACCTATTCTTTTTGTAGATAGAAGATGTGTATCATGTTTTGGTGAAACCTTTTATCTTCTTAATGTATAAATAATATGCAATAAAATTACCAAAACAATTATAATAGCTAATCTAATTTTTCGATCTTAGCATCTTAGTTTATCTAGCAAGCACGGTGCGATGAACTCTTGCAATGTTGTTTGTATATTTAGTATTTCATCATATAATATATAAGTATCTTAATGAAAGGTTTAACGTGTTTGTTAAACTAGAATCGATCATACCATCAGTTATCAACAAGGGTTAACCCAATGGTAAAAAGTTTAGCTTCTTATTTTGAGGTCAGGGGTTCGATTTCCATTATGTACGTTAAAATATAGCCTTATTACTAGGCAATCTGTAAGCACCAATGCACCATGGTAAGCCCTCAAAGAATCGGATGGTCTGCCCAAACCTTGGACTCGTAAGGTGCCTTACCCTTTGAAGTCTGACTTTTGTAAAGTAGAATCTTAACCTGATCCTAGGACTATACGACCTGTTCCTACATCATTAACATTTCCATTATTTATGACTTTAAGATAGAAAACTATTATAAAATAATAGTGTTTTGAGATTTAAACAAAAGATTTTAACATATTTTGATAACATAATTATGTATTGTAGTTAATTTGAAGGACGATATTTCAATTCAACGATCTCCTATTATGCTAATCGATCCAAAGTACGATCCTTATCCTCACATTGGTTATCACTTATAAGAGTTTCTTGTATAAACAAGTAATCGTTTCTAGTTGAAAATAAATAATTCAATTTTCAGTGGCATAAGGTGTAGGTGTGTATTTACGATCTACGATCTCCAAGGTATCTTAAGTTTTTTTTTTTTTTTTTTTTTTTTTTTTTTTTTTTTTCACACAAACAGTAAGTTTGATCATCCTGGTGAACGACTTAGGCTATCATATGTACAAATAATACACGCAAGTGTTGTACATGAACGTTAGACGAGAGGGTCGATCAATTAAAAAATATTACGATAGTTTTTTAGGTTTCGGGATGAAATCTCTTTTCCTTATTAATATTAGTCAAATTAAACTTATGTCTTGTAGAATTTTATACGTATTTGAGTCTAATTCAGAGTTCGAGCAACAAAATACATATGAATTCAATTTTAAAAGGGCATAGATATATAGACTATAAGACAATTAATGAAAGTGAGATTGACTCGATGACTTATGTCGAGCTATCCCCACAGAACTGTACGTGTTACCTCTTAACATTTGCCATGTTCGTAGTTTCATTTTCAAGTACATTTTAAGGGGGGAAAGAGAGAGAAAATTATAAACTTTTTTGAATAAAATAACACAACTTTTAATTGTGCATTTCTTATAATAAGCTTCCAAAAATAAAGTGTGCTTTGCCATTAAATCTGTTTGATTAGAAAATTTTACGTCTTTTAGCCTAGATTTTATAATTACGTCTTTTACACTATATAATATAATAAAAAAGCCTAACAATTATATTGAAATCGACCCCATATCCACCAATTCTGGATACGTCACTGTAATCACATGGACGAATTTGGGGGCTAGGTAGACCACAAAATTAAATTTCATTATTTGTTAATTGTCCGGTTTATAGGCAAAAGAATAGTTACATTTATAGTTGTACTATTAGGTTAAATCACATTAATTAAGTCCTTTATTATATCGGAATCATGAAAAAACTATTTTTCTAGATCTGCCACTGCTCCCACTTCGAATCCCAATCAAAATTGAGATATTTTTTCGACTCCAATCCGATTAAAGCAGAAATAATGAACAATAAGGAAATAAAGATATTTGCTTCGAAATCAGTCAAGATCTCAAATCAATTGAAACTTCTCATAATGCTTACCAAATATTAAAAAAAAAAAAAAAAAAAACATACATATATAACATACTACGTACTATTAGTACGAGTACGTACATACTACGTAACATAATAATAAAATAACATATATCTAACCGGCAATCTGGCAGTAACTGGATCATACATCTGATGTACTACATCATGTGACATAGTTTTTGAGCATTAAGATAAAGTTTTTGAGTTTTATTTTAAATATTATGAGTTTTATTATAATGTTTTTGAGTTAATTCTTTTAAACATAAAGTTAAAAAATTTACCAAAACATTACATATAAGCTCAGAAAAACATTATAAAACTCAAAAACTCAAATATAAATTGAGTCTGATGTAATACATCAGATGTATAATCCGACGACGGTTCTTGTTATCGTCTAACCGCCACCAGGAGGCGGTGGCGGTTGAGACGATGTTGAATCAATTGAAAGTGGAGGCGGAGGCGGGCCAACCCGCCTCCGCTTCTTTTTTTCATAACTAACACCTCTAGCCTTAGACTGAGAATCCCTAACCTCCCTTAAATAAAGCCTAACAGCCCTAGCCCCAAACGGGTTCAATTCGGGTCGTCCCCCGTTTTCCTCAAAAGCTGCCCTTAGCCTTCCGATCAGAGCGTCGAGGGATCCCCACGCTTGTCGGAGCGGACAAGGGCATGGAGCGGGCGGGTTTGGGTGCCCGTAGAAGGGACATACTTGGGTATGTACCTTAGTTTTTCCAAATTGGTCCAAATAACGTAAGAACTCTAATACGTGTGCTCCGCTACAACGGTTAAGCGTTAATGGCGGCCTGTGGTTTCGGAGATATTGTCCGAAAGTATTCCAATCTCTTCTCTTTTGGTTCTCATATCGACTACTGCTATTACTATTACTATTACTATTAGTATTATTCGGAGTAGAATTAATAAGATTAATATTAATATTATTATTATTATTATTATTATTATTATTTGTGATAGAAGATGAAGGAGAAGAAGAAGAATTATTACTAGTTTGGTGAGAATCCATGATTAATTTTGTTGCTTTATTTGTTTGTTTTTTTTTGTATATATGGCTAGGGTTATATTGTGATAAAGCTTGTGAATAATATTGAAGAAAAGGGAGAAGAATAGTGAAATAATAAGACTAGTAATAGTAGTAAGAAGTGACAAGTGAGTGAGTTATTTTGGGAGAATTGATCAAGTTATATATGGTATATTTATGGAGGAACTTGTTGGGTGTTAATAATGGAGATGGTTTGTACATATGATATGTCTTGCTAATTTTTGGGTATTAATGGTACGGATCCTGTTTAAGACGGTTTTAAGTTAAGACTTTGTATAAATTTCTTTTATTTTCGACGTTATTTGAATTTGTTGTGAGTGTCATCTTAATTTATGACGGTTTTAAGTAAGAATTTGTGTTTAGTCATATGTTAACCGAACTGAACTGAACTGAACTAAGAGTTAATTTGTGAAGAGATAAACTTAACTGAAATGAATGAAGCTGAGCTGAATTGAAATGAACTGAAATTATGTAAAAAAAACGGTTGCCTATATATATATATACTCCCTCCGATCCAGACCAAAGGTAACATTGACTTTTTGACACTATTTATGACTGTAGAGAATATTTGATATTATTTGTAATATATAAAAGTCATCTGAGATCTTGTTTGATTTATCGCAATGAATGCTATAAGAATATCAAATTTTTATAATTTTTAATAATCTGTAACTAAAGATATCCACGTTGCAAACAGGGGCGGACCCACCTAGTAGCAAGGGGTGGCGTCCGCTACCCCAAACTTAAAAAAATCGGTTAAGTGTACGAATTTTTGCTACCCTAAATATTTCTAAATAGTAGATAAGTATATATATGRCCATCATAAAAGCAAGAAACATCAAGTGGTTTAGTGGTAAAGGCTTTGGTTTCTACCTATGGGTCCCAAGTTCAATTCCCATAATAAGCATATTCATTATTTTTGCTACCCCAAATTTTACATTCTGGGTCCGCCCCTGGTTGCAAAATGCGTCTCGACAAGTGTGATAAAGTCAATGTTACCTTTGGTGTGGATCGGAGGGAGTATATATTATCAGTTTTACATACAAATGATTCGATGTTCAAAACATTAGTACATAATATAAATTTTTTAGTTTTATTGAACTGTTTATGAAATATGAACTAAAGTTTACATGTCGTGCATACAGATGTTGAGCTATGTACCGAAAAAAATGTTGAGCTTAAAAAATTACATATGTAATTTAGAAATAATAATATACACTCCGTATATATCAGCTTAGTTGGATTTCTCACACAAATATTGAACTCGAAAAATTACAATGTAACTTAGAATTAATTCATATAAACTGGGTTAGGTTTGAGTATCGGATAATCTCTAAGCGTATAATCTAATCCTTTTTTCCATGTTCATGTACAGTTGTTACTTTTGAAACATTGGTACCAATGTACTCGGTATAGTACTCGTATTAGTTTGATCAATTAAATTATTTAGTTAGGCGATATCTTATGATAATTATGTTGAATTTCAAAAGAATACTGTTTATATGATGTCAACGTTTAAAACAAACATGACAACTTTTCACGTCCATCGTATTATATAGATAAAATTGCATATTTTTGCATGATTTTATACATGTACGTTGATGACACAAAACATTGATATATTATTTGATTATTATTATTTGATAACATAAAATGAATATTTTCTCAAACCCTGAAAAAAGGGCAACCTAGCTATGTTTTATTATACACAAAGACTTCCATGAATGGTGTGACAGATGATCAAATCTACCGAACCGAACCCGACCCGACACCCGAACTAAACACCCGAATTTGACCTGACTCGAATTGACCCGGCATGATATAATCCAACCAGAATGTTTATTGTTACAAACAGATTACTAATAACAAATAACTTGATAATAGCTAACCCAGAAATGACTCGAAGTGGCCTAAAGTCTAAAGACCTGAAAAGGTCTCACCCGAAATTAACCCGAACCCATTAACCCGTTTGCCAGGTCACCCGGTATGTGATATACTACTCTTGGCGAAAGTCGAATACTCGTTATTGATTAATATTTGTTATTTTGGGTTTAAATTGAATAGGTCAACTTTGAAGAGACGCCGGGCACGTGATAGAAAAACCGGAAGAGAAAGAGACACGATCTAACACGACCTTGTTAACGGCTGAAATTGAAATGTAATAAACGGTTATGCAATAAACCAATCTCAGGTGAAAGTCGGATACTCGTTAAAAATAAATTAACACTTGTTATTTGGTGCTGAAAAGGCAAATAAGGCAACTCCTGAATCGGCCTCTGACACATGCTAGAAAAATCGGGAGGGAAAAAAATAAGACCTGACACGACTGAAATTAAAGTGTATAATACATGGTTTTCGGGACCTTATGTTTCCGGAACAAAAATGCCCGTAAATCCGGCAGACGGTTCCTAGGGTCACATACAACGTCCACACAAATTTTGAGGAGTAACAGAGAACATTTAGGAGTGTCGGTATGCAATAAACCAATCTCGAGTGAAAGTGGGGTACTAGTTAAAAATTGATTAATACTTATTTTTGGTGCTGAAATCGAATAACACAACTCTTATAGCTACCGCGAACACGTGTTAGAAAAACCAAGAAAATAGAAACACGACTCGACACGACTTCTCGAACGGCTGAAATTGAAGTGTTAATACACGATTTTCGGGATTTTTGTGTCTCGGAACAAAAATGCCTATAAATAACACGGACGGTTACTCCGGTTAGATAAAGAGTCCACATAAATTTTGAGGAGTAACAGAGGACATTTGTGGGTGCGAGTATACAATAAACGAATCTTAGGCGAAAGTTGGATACTTATTAATAGATTAATACTTGCTATTTGGTGCTGAAATCGAATAAGGCAACTCCTGAAAGGAACTCGGACACGTGCTATAAAAAACAGGAGAGAAAGAAACATGACCAAACACGACCTCCCGAACGACTAAATCAGAAGTATTATAAATAGACGGTTTTCGGTATTTCAGGGCCTCAGACCAAAAATGTCTTCAAATAGCACGGACGGTTCCTTGTGTCAGATGAAGCGTCCACCCAAAGTCTAAGGAGTAACAATGGACATTTGTAGGTGCCGACGTATAATAGTACAATCTCGAGTGAAAATCAGATACTCGTTAAAAGTTGATTAATACTTGTTATTTGGTGCTGAAACGAATAAGACAACTTCTGAAGCGACCTCGGACACGTACAAGAAAAATCGGGAGAGGAAAAAACATGACCTGACACGACCTCCCGAATTGCTGAAATTGAAGTGTATAATACACAGTTTTCGGGATTCGAGTGTTCCGGAACAAAAATGCCCGTAAATCTTACCGACGGCTCCTTGGGTCAGATAAAGCGTCCACAAAATTTTTGAGGGGTAACAGAGGACATTTAGGGGTGCCGCTACGCATTAAACCAATCATGGGCGAATGTCGAGTACTCGTTCAAAATGGATTTATAGTTTGTTATTTGGTGCTAAAATCGAATATGTCAACTCCTGAAGCAGCCTCGGACACGTGATAGAAAAATCGGGAGATAAAGAAACATGGCCCCACACGACCTCTCAAACGACTGAAATTAAAGTGTATAATACACTGTTTTCGGGTTTCTAGAGTCCCGGAACAAAAATGCCCGTAAATCACACGTACGGTTCATCGAGTCAAATAAAGCGTCCACACAAAGTTTGAGGAGTAACAGAGGATATTTGTGGGTGCCGGTGTACAATAAACCAATCTCGGGTGAAAGTCGAAACTCGTTTAAAATTTATTTATACTTGTTATTTGGTGCTGAAATCGTGAAGTAGCCTTGGGCACATGCAAGAAACTCGAGAAAGGAAATAAATATGACCTGACACGACCTCCCGAACGGCTGAAATTGTAGTGTATAATACACGGTTTTCGGGATTTGTAGGTCCCGGAATAAAAATGCCTGTAAATCCTACAGACAGTTCCTCGGCTCAGATAAAACGTCTACACACATTTTGAGGTGTAATAGAGGACATTTGTGGGTGCCGGTATGCAATAAACCATTCTCGGGCGAATGTCAAATACTTGTTAAAAATGGATTTATATTTGTTATTTGGTGCTGAAATCGAATAAGTCAACTTCTGAAGCAGCCTTGGACACGTGCTAGAATAACCGGGAGATAAATTAACATGACTCCACATGACCTCCGGAACGGCTGAAATTATAGTGTATAATACACAGTTTTCGGGATTCTAGGGTCCCGGAACAAAAATGTCCGTAAATGACACGGCCGGTTCCTCGGGTCAGATAAAGCGTCCACACAAAGGTAAAGGAGTAACAGAGGATATTTGTGGGTGCCGGTTACAATAAACTAATCTCGGGCGAAAATCGGATACTCGTTAAAACTGGATTAATACTTGTTATTTGTACTGAAATTGAACAAGACAACTTCTGAAGCGGCCTTGGGCACGTGCCAGAAAAATCGAGAGAGGAAAGAAACACGACCGGACACGACCTCCCGAACGGCTGAAATTGAAGTGTATAATACACGGTATTCGGGATTCGAGTGTTCCGGAACAAAAATGCTTTTAAATCTTACCGACTGCTCCTCGGGTCATATAAAACATCCACAAAAATTTTGAGGGGTAACAGAGAACATTTAGGGGTGCCGCTATGCAATAAACTAATAAATACGGGAGAATGTCGAATACTCGTTAAAAATGGATTTATACTTTGTTATTTGGTACTGAAATCGAATATGCCAACTCCTGAAGCAGCCTCAGACATGTGATAGAAAAATCGGGAGATAAAGAAACATGACCCCACACGACCTCCCAAACGACTGAAATAAAAGTGTATAATACACGGTTTTCGGGATTCTAGGGTCACGAACCAAAAATGCCCGTAAATCACACGGACGGTTCCTATGGTCAGATAAAGTGTCCACACAAAGTTTGAGGAGTAACAGAAGACATTTGTCGGTGATAGTGCACAATAAATCAATCTCGGGTGAAAGTCGAAACTCATTAAAAATGGATTTATACTTTTTATTTGGTGCTCAAATCGAATAAGCAACCTTCTGAAGTAGCATCGGGCACGTGCAAGAAAGTCGAGAAAGGAAGGCAACATGACCTGACACGACCTCCCGGACGACTGAAATTGTAGTGTATAATAAATACACGGTTTTCGGGATTCGTGGGTCCCGGAACAAAAATGCCTATAAATCCTACAGACAGTTCCTCGGCTCAGATAAAACGTCCACACAAATTTTGAGGTGTAATAGAGGACATTTGTGGGTGCCGGTATGCAATAAACCATTCTCGGGCGAATGTCAAATACTTGTTAAAAATGGATTTATACTTGTTATTTGGTGCTGAAATCGAATAAGTCAACGTCTGAAGCAGCCTCGGACACGTGCTAGAAAAATCGGGAGATAAATTAACATGACCCCACACGACCTCCCGATCGACTGAAATTAAAGTGTATAATACACGGTTTTCGGGATTTTAGGGTCCCGACACAAAGATGCCGTAAATCACACGGACGGTTTCTCGGGTCAGATAAAACATCCACACAAAGTTTGAGGATTAACAGAGTATATTTTTGGGTGCCCATGTACAATAAACCAATCTCGGGTGAAAATCGAAACTCGTTAAAAATCGATTAATACTCGTTTTTTGTGCTGAAATCGAATTAGGCAACTCCTGAAGCGACCATCGACACATACATGAAAAATCGGGAAAGAAAGAAGCATGACCCGACACGACCTCTCGAACGGCTGAAATTAAAGGGTATATAATACACAGTTTTCGGGATTCTAGGGTCCCGGAACAAAAATGTCCGTAAATCACACAGACGGTTTCTCGGGTCAGATAAAGCATCCACACAAAGTTTGAGGAGTAACAGAGGATATTTGTGGTGCCGGTGTACAATAAACTAATCTCGGGTGAAAATCGGATATTCGTTAAAACTGGATTAATTCTTATTATTTGGTGCTGAAATTGAATAACACAACTCATGAAGTTGCCTCGGGCACGTGCTAGAAAAATCGGGACATGAAAGATACTTGACCTGACACGACCCCCCGAACGGGTGAAAGTGAAGTGTATAATACACGGTTTTCGGGATTTGAGGGCCCCGGAACAAAAACTCCCTAAATCCTACAGACGGTTCCTCGTATCAGATAAAACGTCGACAAAAATATCGAGGAGTAACAGAGGACATTTAGGGGTGCCAGTATGCAATAAACCAATATCGAGTGAAAGTCGGGTACTAGTTAAAAATGGATTAATACTTGTTATATGATGCTAAAATCGAATAAGGCAACTCCTATAGGTACCTCGGACAAGTGTTATAATAACCATCATATAAAGAAACATGATCCGACACGACCTCGCGAACGGCTGAAATTAAAGTGTACACTGTTTTCGGGATTTCAGAGTCCCGGAACAAAAATGCTTGTAAATAACACGGACGGTTACTCGAGTCAAATAAAGCGTCCACACAAATTGTGAGGAGTAACAGAGGACATTTGTGGGTGCCGGTTTACAATAAACCAATCTCGGGCGAATGTCGAATACTCGTTAAAAATAGATTTATACTTGTTATTTGGTGCTGAAATCGAATAAGCCGACTCCTGAATCAGGCTCTGACATGTGTTAGAAAAACCGGGAGATAAAGAAACATGACCCCACACGACTTCCCGAACGACTGAAATTAAAGTTTATAATGCATGGTTTTTGGGATTCTAAGGTCCCGGACAAAAAATGCCCGTAAAACACACGGATAGTTCCTCTGGTCAAATAAAGCGTCCACACAAATTTTGAGCAGTAACAGGACATTTGTCGGTGATAGTGTACAATAAACCAATCTCGGGTGAAAATCAAAACTCGTTAAAAATCGATTAATACTCGTTTTTTTGTGCTGAAATCGAATTAAGCAACTCCTAAACCGACCTTCGACACATACATGAAAAATTAGGAAAGAAAGAAGCATGACCCGACAGGTCCTCTCGAACGGCTGAAATTGAAGTGTATAATACGCGGTTTTCGGGATTCTAGGGTATCGGAACAAAAATGCCCGTAAATCACAAGGATGATTCATCGAGTCGGATAAAGCGGCCACTGAAATTTTGAACAGTAACAGAGGACATTTCTAGGGTGCCGGTATGGAATAAATCAATCTCGGGTGAAAGTTGGTTACTCGTTAAAAATGAATTAATACTTATTATTTTGTACTGAAATCGAATAAGGCAACTCCTGAAACACCCTCATAAATGTTTTAAAGACGACTTATTAATTGGATACTCGTTAAAAATGGATACGACCGTTGTATGCTGTGAGTATGTGACGGATAAAAAGTGACCACTTTACGATAAACAGTAACCATGTTATGTTAAAATGTAGTGATTTTATAATTTATACTGAAAGTGATCATTTTTAACATAAAGTGGTTGCACCATAAACGACTTTATAGTATAATTCATGTACGACATTGTGCTTTTAATTATTCTAGATATCTGACCCGTGTTAAACTTCTTAAAGACGAATTTGTAAATAATAAAGGCAGGAAAAATGAGTTAGCATCATCCGGTGATTCCCAATCTCAACGCCACCCTCTCGATTGCAATAGGTGGAGACCCCCATAATAATGGATACATCAAATGCAATAAGTAGAGACCCCAATAATAAGGGGTGCATGTAAAAGGGAGACGTAGCGTCTGGGGTAAAAAGGTAATCATACCAATTAGCGTGTTTTCAAGTCGGTGTTGACAATGTGTTCTATTAATAAAGCTTCCATGGCCATAGTCATTATGATTATCTTGTTTTGAAATTTCTTGTATGGTACCCCAGATTAGAAGTGGCACATGGGTCAATTGGGTCGGGTTAACTTACGTCGGGTTATTTCGGTATGTCGTACGTATACGTTTTGTCTCGTGTTGGGTCGGTTCATGTCATTCGGATTCCAGGTCAATTTGGATGTCAAGTTGCCGGGTCACATTAGGTCGAGTTACTTCGAGTCTCGTCAATTTCGATTCAATGATAAAACCACTTTGATTAATACCCCTCAGTTTCAACTAATTTTGTCAAAGAATAAAAGATAAACAAATGATCGAGAAATAGAGAGTATTTTACAAAATCAATTAGGTATTCTAAATTGTTTTGAAACTACTAAACCCTTTATTTCGATATTTGTAA
This sequence comes from Silene noctiflora, assembly GCA_009801015.1. Taxonomy (NCBI): domain Eukaryota; kingdom Viridiplantae; phylum Streptophyta; class Magnoliopsida; order Caryophyllales; family Caryophyllaceae; genus Silene; species Silene noctiflora. Next base: position 817,090 of record VHZZ01000002.1, read on the forward strand.
TACTAATCGCAAAAACTTCAGAGAGATTTACGGACATTCTGGATCACTTTAGATCGGACCATGCGTTAATTCGGAACAATTCAGATGAACCAACCAAAAGTATTCCGACATACAACCTAATTCATTTCCCTTCATTTATTCGGAACTTTCTTGTAGAAGCCCTTGGAGGATACAGCATATCGGCCATCTTGTGACGAATCTAAATTTGAACACCGGTCAAGATAAATAAAAGGCGAACATCAAAGAAAATAGATTCTATACCCACATATACAATTATACACAACATAAAACAATCCATGTAGGATAATAAACTCGATAATCACTAGTTCGCTACAACACCTAATATTCTAGCCATATCCCTTGCACAAAGCTAGTTATGACATTGAGCTAACTGAGCATATACATTAACCAAACCGAAAAGACGGAGGACAAAATAATACCTGACGTAGAGAAAAAAAAAAAAAAAGAGGCTACCTTGAGATGTTGATCGCATGCATAATCTAGCGTTGAGATTTAATATAAAGGGTAATATAGACTAATTGTAAATTTTATCTCATGACCGCTTCTTGCTACTGCCTTCACGTTGGTTGCGAAAATGACTGAGAAGTTGTTGAGCCTACAAGCCAATGAATTAAACACGGGTTAGTTCTTCCAAAAAATTTCAGAACGGGGGCAACTAGTTCTTAAAAATCCCTAGCGAAATTTCCAAATTTTTAGTCTTCAGTCTTATCCTAACGAGGGACGAAGCATTTGATGTAAAATGGCAAAACAAACTAGCTTGAAATGAAGAAGAAGAAAGAAAAGAGGAAAAGCATACTTTCTCTTTTGCTCTAGGGGTCCCAGATTGAGAAAGCGCGACAAGTGGTGGAACAGCGCCTTCTTCGAGAACCAACGTGCAAAACTTGCTACTATTAAGACACAACTGCAATAATACAGAGGCTGCATTTTCCTTCCCCCGTTGTGACCCTACATCAACAATCTCGACTAACAAAGGTATTCCCTTTTCACGTGCTATTGCCAAACGTCCCTCTGGTACCGTGGAAAGATTTGCAAGAAGAGCAACCGATTTATCAACCATTCCTTTAGAGGGGTCTAAAAGCTGAACAAGATATTTCACAGCTCCAGCTTGAACAATTGGAGCTTTATTATCGTGGCAAATGGACAGATTGAACAATGCAGTTGCCGCGTCTTTTCTTCCCCTAGACGTTCCTCGGGCAAGAAGGTTGACCAGCGCTCTGACAGCGCCCGAGCGACCAATCTTTGACTTGTAATCTTCAAGAAGAGAAAGACTAAAGAGAGTAGCAGCAGAGTTTTCTTTAGCAGCATCACTTCCTGACTTCAATACATGTACTAATGGTTCAATTACCCCAGCTAATGCTATCATTGCCTTGTTTTCTTCATTGAGTGAAAGATTGAGAAGAGCGGTAACTGCATGCTCTTGAGTTACCTTCGCATCCGAGCGTAAAAGTGAGATTAGAGGGCCCACGGCTCCACATTTCCCGATGATGACACGGTTCTCCATGTTGTGTTTCGCAAGGAGTCGTAACTCCAAAGCAGCTGCATTTTGTAATGCATTTGATGAGCCTTTCAAATTTTTGACCAATTCATCAACATGGACCGACGTGGTTGTTCCATCATATCCCGAGTCTGCTGATCGGAGTGAAATAGCTCGTGTATAGTCATCCAAAGATCCTTTTCCCACTTTTGAAGTACTAAGAAGAGTGCCCTCAGAGATAATGTCACTGCTTGAGAGGACACTTGCAGCTGAATGACTTCTGCTGTGAGTGTAAGAATGCTCAATACTCCGACATGTACTGGAGCTTACCTCCTCAGATAGAGACGGCCCACCTACATCTACAGCTTCCAGGGAAGACCTAGACATAGAATCACTGCTATGTACTGAGCAACGGAAACTATCAGTACGAATTATATCTTGAGAAGAGAAGTTATCGGTCTGAGAAGCTTCTTCTTGGTTGACCTTGTCAATTTCAGAGCCATGGGGAGATTTGAGATTATTATCATCCAACCAATTTGCTATTAGTGCTTTCACAGTGTAATTCGGTATGAGATTGATGTGTGAAAGATATTGTCGGGTTTTTGGACAGACCCTCAGCCCATTTTCGAGCCATTTTTGTATGGAAGACCTCTCAAAAGTTGTGCCTGAGGCCACAATGACTGGATCTGACATGAAATCTAACGACAAAGGACAACGGAAGTATGAGGGGATACTAACACCATTCATTGATCCAGACAGTCCACTTTTAAGAGTATATTGCCGAATCAGGTCCAAAAGATCTACTATTTGATTTATTTGATCCATTTCCTCATTAGACTTGCTTGATTCAACTTTCATCCTCTCCTTTTCAACTGCAATACTCTCTGTTAGTAGCTCTTCATTTGACACCAACCCAAGAGAACCCACAATCTCGGCCAAGTGTTCATTGCAAGAAATTAATTCTTCGTTTTTACTCTTCAGAGCTTGCTCAATGTGTTTTGAGATTCGCTCAGTGTCCCAGCTTTGGAGCTCCTGCACACAATGCTGGTATGATTTTACAGTACGTTAGAAAATTGCAGGATTGTACCCAATAATTTGGAAATATAGAACTGAGGACAAGAGAAAGTTATTAAGGGGTTTATTTCAAGCTACCATTATTTCGGTACATACTTGAACTCCAGCTAAACCCGAAGAACCAGACGATGTCCGTAGTAACCTACATAAGATACCACATATCTCCAGGGACGAACTTCTGATTTTTGTCAGTAACTGTTCAGTTTGTAGAACCTGTAGGTGGATAAGATAATTGATAAGTTCAAAAAGGAGAAATCATTTACTAAACACCAAGACCAACAAGGTTTATCTGATGTGAAATAGTCATACACTCATACGCCGAAATAACTTATTTTGCGAGCACGTCAGAATCGTAACACAACAGTCACTTTTTAGTTTTAAGAAGATCACCAATAGTAAAAGACACCGTCAATGATAAAGTGGCCACGAACGCTATAAAAACGTTCAGAGTACTATTCATATGTTATTTGTGGTCAATTAAATTTATGAGTAAGAGGCTGTCTCATATGAGAATGTGTTAGAACGAAAAGGACATGAATAACTAGATAGCAGCTGAAGTCAAAACTACGAAGTACGACCACAATTATCTGTTAAGCTTTGGCACCAAATAGTAATGAGAAAGAGCACCACATAGGAAAGAAGACACAAGAAGCCCATCGCACAATCAACACAAGACGATAATAATTGAACATTTCTGGAAAGAGTTCAGAATTTCAAAACAAGTTAATCATGATTCATGAAAGCACTTGGAGGATGAAGCTTGATAAGACAAAAACCATAGCTATAATCAATTAACATGGGGTCACACATTAAAGACAGCATTTTCCGGTTCCGCCAATCATTATATTAAATCCTTATTCCCCAAAGTTAACTTAGCTTGGCTTCCTTACCATCTCAAACCCTAATAAACATTCAGGTTTTTTTTGTTGTGTAAAGGGAGGGAACCACAAGGACAGTTTCGATGTTGAAAGAAATCAAAACCAAGTCATGAATACCACCCTCACGATTTTATTAGTTAAGTTAACCGAGTATTGAGAGTGAAAATGGGGTTGGGGAAGAGGAGATGTCATCTACTCACTGAAAGAATCTTGCTTCTTTTTGGTGACCATCGTTCAATAAAATCTCCAGCAGCATTCACAGATTCGTCGAGATTTTCACACGCCTTCCATAAATTTGAATATGAATCTATCTTTTCATCATCAATATCATCTAGAAGAGGTTTCAGATGTTTCAACAGAGCAGCCATGCTTTTGAGATATTGAGTAGGCATAGATTTCCATGTTTGGCATGACATTAAATGAATGAATCGAGATAAGCTGTTGGTCAAACATCTCACAGAGTTCGTCTCCATTTGACCTGTGTCGGCAATACATGGATTACATTAGATTTTGAATAACGCCATCATCAGAAACAAAAGCATCACTAATACCAATTCCTGACCAACCATACATATGTTTCTCGCACATTTTTCTATTGTTAGGATTTTAGTTAGCTTGCAGTAAGAAAAAAGGTTCCCTCCATTTATATCCCCTCAATTTTCCTCCAACCACAATTGCTTCCCTCCAAATCACTCCACCGAAACAAATATAGGCGTTGTTCAGTTACACCCTTTAAAACAAAAGTGCTCGACACAGACGATAAGGACAGGGACTGCAAATAAATCATGGAATGTGGCATTAAGCATTGTTTTTCGTAACCCTCAGTAATTGTCTTGAAGCACGGCAGCTAAGAAATGAAAGGCAACGTCCAAACTAGCAAAAACATAAACCATGATTGTAACTTAACCCATGAAGAACGGTTTACCAACTACAGATATTTTAACTAAGACCAGCAAGTACAGTGACAGTAGCAGCAACTCAAGCACAATGACACGTTAGAATGAACATTACAACAAACATCGCATGAGTGAAGGATGAACAGAAAGTATGAATAAATGATTTAGAAAGTGTATTCTCTGTATAAGCCAAATAATGCAACCATCCAACACCTAATCACAAAGTATCAAAAACAACGGCACAGCCATAACCCCAAAATGCTGGGATGAAAACAACACAGAATGAAAAGAGCGAAAAGCACTATATCAAAACAAAGTATATGAAAAGACATAATAAATGAGAAACTTTTCGAATGAGATTTATGAAGAGATTAAAGTGGGAGAAGTGTCATGAGAAATAGGACTAAACAGTGATAAAAACCTTGGTAAAGATAATGAAGAAACTATTCAAAAAGAAAAAGGGTTTAAAAAATAATCAAAAGAAACAAGACAAAGAATAAAGTCAAATCCATCAGTATTTACATTAATTTCCACTTTCATTCCGCTGTATACAGCGCAATATTTCTTCAATAACAATCATCGATCTCATAAAAACTATAACATACATGATCATAATAAACCAAGTTCCACCGTTCTACTCACTTGTCATAATAAGTTGCTTCACATTCAAAAACCTCCTCAATTACCCATCTAGGTACAAAAAATTTACATTTAGTTAGGTCCACCATGCCTTAATCACACTTAATTGCATGATCATTCACCTTGTTATAGTCAAAACCGAAATTAAGGAATTTTAGAGGTTCCCAGGATGTGTCAACACCGAACTTGGGACAGTTGGGTTGACATTTTAAGTTCTCATTTAACCCTTTTCATGAATGAATGTGTATTGGCCTCGCTAATGAAGTCGGTCCACTTTTCCATATACTGCCTTTGCACATCTTTCCTAACCCATTAGATATCAAGAAATGAAGATTAAAACAGAAGGAAATAAAAAATGACAGAGCTTGATTAAAGAAAAAACTAAAGTCGGGTTCTCGAGATAAAAGCTAAGTTGATATCAAATATTTTACCAATCAAACAAATTCAGCTCCTTTATTTACACGACTCGAGCATCACTCAAGTGACATTGACAAAGTTCAATAACAAAAAAAAACACTACAACCACAGTATTTCAGCTCCTTGATTTACAGCTCAAACAGCATCAAGTTTCTAACTTTCTCCCACATGGCTAATAAAATTCGATTCAATTCCTGAACTAGAGATCTTCTTAAGACAGAGCCATAACAAAAATCCCAATTCATGAAAACAATACCTATGAATTCTTACCCTATACACTATCCAGTACCCACTACATGTCAGCTACCTTCGCCGATAAAGTCATTGGGTTCAAAACCCGAATAATTAAAATCCACAAAATGTCAGCTAACTCCTCTATGGCTCTATTTACAGCTCAAACATCATCAAGTTTCAAACATTATTCCCACATGGCTAACGAAATTTAATTCGATTCCTGAACTAGATATCTTCTTAAGACAGAGCCATAACAAAAATCCCAATTCATGAAAATAATACCCATGAATTCTTACCCTATACACTATCCAGTACCCACTACATGTCAGCTACCTTCGCCGATGAAGTCATTGGGTTCAAAACCCGAATAATTAAAATCCACAAAATGTCAGCTAACTCCTCTATGGCTCTATTTACGGCTCAAACATCATCAAGGGATTCCTGAACTAGAGATTTCGATTCCTGAACTAGAGATCTTCATAAGACAAATGTACAAAACCATAACAAAAACCCCAATTCATGAAAATAACAGAAACACCCATGAACTCTATATTTTAGTGAAAGAACACCCATGAATTCTTACAAATATGAACTACCCACCAGCAACCATCACATATCAGTTCAGCTAGCTTCGCTGGTAAAGTCATGGAGACGAAAGCCAAATAATTAAAAGAAACCCCCCTTGTGGCACAGTGGCACACATTACAATAATAAAAACAATACACCCCTATCCACCACATCAAATGTCGGCTAACTTAGCTGGTAAAGTCATACGGTTCAAAACCCGAAGAAATAAAATCGCCCTTGTGACTCCCATTACCCACAAAATAAAAACAATATACAACAATAACATCATCCCAACATCATGTATAACAACAATAAAGCAACATTTACACCAAAATAACAAAACAAAACTCAGAAACATAATTAATTCACAAATAAACACAAAAAATGAAAAAAATGCAAGAAAAGGGTATTACCTGATGCAGGAAAAATTAGTGGGTGAAGGCATTAAAAGACCCAAAAACAGCAAAACTTCATATTTTTATGAAACATGAGAATACAAATTGTTGGAAAATTAATTAATTTAAATAAATATATAAATAAAAAACAAAAAAGCTCAATAATTTAACATTTCTGGAAAACCCTGAGATGGTATGCCTTGTTAACAACGCTTTTTCATGAAAATATCAGAAAAATTTCCAGAAATATTATGTTTAGAGAGAGAAAGGGTTGGAGAATGAAGAGTAGTGTACTCTCAATATTATAATTAATTTTTATTATTTTTATTATTTTTAATTGTTTTTTTTAGGATTTATGTTAAATTGGGTCAGAGAGGGGCCATACCATTTTTGGACAGTATATGCCATGCTGTGTTATTTGTTCCTTTTTCTGTTCAAGTAGTTTGTTGTGAGACGGTTTTAAATTAATATCGTGTAAAAACGGATATTATTGAATATGACTTATAAATGGTAAAAAAGTAGTTATTGAATAATCTAGTTTATACTAACATTTTATGATGTTACAATGATTTTAAGGTAAAATAGTTTTATTCCCGTGTAAAAAAWTRCAYAGGTCGGTTTTAAAAGTATGATATACTGAGCTTATATGAATATAATTTGACATAGTATTCATTTGATCAACACTTAAATAAAAAATATATGAACTGAAATTAAATTAGGGAATTGCACTGACATTTACCTTTTTTTTCAGAGTAATTTGGGTTTTTTTTTTTTTTTTTTTTTTTATGTGTCTTAGATCTAGTTTAATTAAACTGTCTACCTTCATTTAGATCGTAAAATATTTACATGGCAATGCTTCAAAACGGATATTATTGGAATATGACTCATAAATGGTAAAAAAGTAGTTATTGAATAATCTAGTTTATACTAACATTTTATGATGTTACAATGATTTTAAGGTAAAATAGTTTTATTCCCGTGTAAAAAAATGTACAGGCCGGTTTTAAAAGTATGATATACTGAGCTTATATGAATATAATTTGACATAGTATTCATTTGATCAGCACTTAAATACAAAATATATGAACTGAAATTAAATTGGAGAATTGCACCGACATTTACCTTTTTTTTTCAGAGTAATTTTTTTTTTTTTATGTGTCTTAGATCTAGTTTAATTAAACTGTCTACCTTCATTTAGATCGTAAAATATTTACATGGCAATGCTTCAAAACGGATATTATTGGAATATGACTCATAAATGGTAAAAAAGTAGTTATTGAATAATCTAGTTTATACTAACATTTTATGATGTTACAATGATTTTAAGGTAAAATAGTTTTATTCCCGTGTAAAAAAATACACAGGTCGGTTTTAAAAGTATGATATACTGAGCTTATATGAATATAATTTGACATAGTATTCATTTGATCAGCACTTAAATAAAAAATATATGAACTGAAATTAAATTGGAGAATTGCACCGACATTTACCTTTTTTTTTAAGAGTAATTTTTTTTTTTTTTATGTGTCTTAGATCTAGTTTAATTAAACTGTCTACCTTCATTTAAATCGTGAAATATTTACATGGCAATGCTCCAAAACGGATATTATTGGAATATGACTCATAAATGGTAAAAAAGTAGTTATTGAATAATCTAGTTTATACTAACATTTTATGATGTTACAATAATTTTAATGTTAAATTTACCTCGATGTATACTTTCTGTAATATCTATTAACCGAGTTTAAAGGTAATTACTAATATAATTGTCACAAGTGGAAATCTTATGGCAAGTTGATAATATTATTATAAGATTTTATGGTATTTCTTTGAATTTATGATAATACTTCTAAAATATAACTCGATGGCTGGATATTGTTGATAATTATGGAAAAATCAACCCGCAACCTTGAAATTAACACATTTAGAATTATAAGTAAAAATTGACACGTGAAAGAGCTTTAAACAGATAATGACGATATAAGTCTTATGTCTTAACTTGGTGCATAAGACACAGGTATTATATATAGGGAAATGATAAATACAATTCTAAGGGCTGTATTTAAAAAGCTAAAAAAGGAAATTAATACTTAATATTATTATTAATTATATCATTTTTTGTGCAGCGTTGTCATAAATTCCTATAATAATACCAAATTTGGAAGGATTTACCTCTTTAAATACAATACTTAGGGCTGTATTTAACATTACTCATATATATAAACGATAGGTCTCATTATTTTTATTACGTTAATTATTTGTCTTATATTTTGAAAAAAAGTCAATTAGTATATCTAAGGGTAAAAAATCCATCTTTATTTTAAAACATTAAAATATTCACTTTAAAATATAGAAATTTTTTATTAGAAGAGTTTAGAACATCTCTAATGCTTTTATTTAATATAAAGATAAAGATCATGTGAAAAAATGAGATTTTAAAAACTTTTTTTTTTTTTTTTTAAATAAAAAAAAAATTAGTAGCCTTCATAAGCAAGTGATCCTATGATCATATGTTCTTACGCTAAGTCTCCCTTGTGACGGGTCAAGTATCACCACTTGGATAAATAAGACAAAAGCAAAAGTGTCTAGGAAAGGGCAAATAGCTTGTCTTTATCTACTCAAGTGGGTATTATTTGCCCGTCACAAGCTTGTGACGGATATCACCCGTAACAAATGAGAATTTGTGATATTCTTATCCACAGATTTTGCCCTTCACAGATGTCTCTTTTATACAATTATTACTCCTGGTCAAAGCCTCAAAAGGCATAGATAAAGACCTCTTTGTTTCTACTCTACCTGCAACCTTGGTATTTAGCAATTGGAAATTGAGTTAGCACGGCAAACGCTCAATCTCGACGTTACCCTCTCATATGTAATAAGTGGGGATTTTAATAATAATGAGTGCATTACATATAATAAGTAGGGGTCCCCAATAATAAAGGGTGCATGTGAGAGGGTGGCGCCGAGATTGGGCGCCACCCGATGGCGTTGTATCATTATCCTTAGCAATTAGCATCAACAACTATTACATTACAATAACTTTATTTCCATTATTTATATTTATATTTAGGGAGTACATAAATACACTCGTAAAATATATGTGGTCAATGTGGACACTCTATTTTGTGTCCGTCTTGCTTAAGACGGCCACTATCCGTCTTAACCTTAAGACGGATAGTGACTCTCTCACACACTTGCAAGTGGGAAGCAAGTGAGACTATCCATTTTCCATCCACTTGCCTCCCCACTTGCAAGTGTGTGAGAGGCAACATCCGTCTTAAGGTTAAGACGAATAGTTGCCGTCTTAAATAAGAATTGTTGCTCTATTTTATATGTAGTAGACAAAAGTATTTTTCTCTATTATATACTCTCTTTGAACATAAATTTTCTTTTAATTTCTTTAATATATGTGAGGATTATTTTATTAAAATGAGAAGAAAACGGAAAATTAAAGGGAGTATAAAATAGAGGTCCGAGTAGTTTTATGAGTCTATTTATCAATCTGCTCCATATCTTTAGTCCACAATCCCAACCACACGAATATATGTAGTTCCTCCTCATTTAGTTCAAGTGTATTAGCGATTTCGCAAATTCTTATTTCAGACGGGCTGTTTTGCGTCTAAAATAAGACGGATAAAATATTGTCATTTTTTAATAAAATGTAATCATTTAATGACAAAATGTTATAACTAGAATTGTCACTTTTTACCCTGAAAATTATGTGAAAATAATGGTAACATGTTATAAAAAAATAACAACATTTTATTATAAAATGACAACATATTATCCGTCTTTTTTCAGATGAGAAACAGCCCGTCTGAAACAAGACGCACTGTATCAATTTAGCATGCATTGGCTACCAGCCATTTATCAAAATCAAATGATTTTGTGGGTACAAATGTTAGGGTAAGATTATTGGTAGTCTTGAGACAAGATTTTGGTAAGTCTTAAGACAAGACTCACTCAAGACTACCAATAATCTACAAAAATCTTGACAAAGTCTTAAGTTGAGTCTTGGAATCCAAGACTCAACTTAAGACTTTAGGTGAGTCTTGACCCCACCATGAGTGGAAAGTATCCAATTAATTGATACGATGTGGCATTTTTTTTTTTTTTTTTAAAAAAAAGGAACTGAAGTGGAAAGTAGAAAAGTAGAGTTTGAGGCGAGTCTGACGGATAATGTATAAAGTCTGAGGTGAGTCTGGGGTAAGTCTGAACAATAAAGAAATAATAAAAGTTAGTGGAAAGCTGATGTGGCAGAATCTTAGTAATAAAACGCGTTAGTTATTATTTCAATTGAGCATTTAATAAAATAATTTTTTTATTTTTTCCTATATATGCATTGTGTTTTTTTGTCTCATTCATACTACTCCCTCCGTCCCGGTCATTTGTTGTCCTTTTCCATTTTGGAGTGTCTCAATGATTTGTTGTCCTTTCTATTTTATTATTGCATTTGATGAGTAATTTGATCTTTCACATTTAATTTAGTCCATTTGTCATCTTATAATTGGCTCTCTCCTCTTTCCTTGATCTTTGTGCCAAAATCAAAGGACAACAAATGACCGGGACGTAGGGAGTATAATTTATTCTTAATAATTATTGTTAATAATTATTTATTCTTAATAATTACGTAGCTAGTCTTTTTACACAATAAGGTTGCCTTATAGTGTAAGACCGTCTCATATACTAGTTGCAAGCAATAAAAGCAGTGGGAGTAGGTACTTTGATTATTATATAATGGTTGAGTTTATCAAAACAATATTTCTTAACGTAATTTCCGTTCTACCTTTTATTTTATCGTCATCTACTTTTACATTAGAAATTCCATTATAATTAATTCTAAATCTCGACTCTTATATTATTATCCTTGACTCCAAATTTTGACTTTGCCACGTACAACTATGGATAATACCTCGATCTCGAACTTTATATTAAATTAATAAATGTACATACATGGTAATATCTTTTAACGTGATTACTGTTCTATCTTTTATTTTATCGCCATCTACTTTTACGTTAAAAATTCCGTTACAATTAATTCTAAATCCCGACTCTTATTTTATTACCCTTGACTCTAAATTTTAACATTGCCACGTACAACTTTTGATAATACCCTGATCTCGGACTTTATAATAAATTAATAAATACACATGCATGGTAATAATATTTCTTAACGTAATTACCGTTCTATCTTTTACTTCATCGTCATCCATTTTTACATTAGAAATTTCGTTACAATAAATTTTAAATCCCGACGCTTAGTTTATTACCCTCGACTCTAAATTCTAACTTTGCAACGTACAACTTTTGATAATACCTTGATCTCGAACTTTATATTAAATTAATAAATACACATGCATGGTAATAATATTTCTTAACGTAATTACCGTTCTATCTTTTATTTTATAGTCATTTACTTTTACATTATTAGAAATTCCGTTACATTTAATTCTAAATCCCGACTCTTATTTTATTACACTCGACTCCAAATTCCAACTCTACTAATACTTTCAATAATACCTCGATCTCGAACTTTATATTAAATTAATAAATACACATGCATGGTAATCTAAGTACAATATTTTATATGACTAATCAAGATTATTATTGTAATATAAGAAGATCGTAAATCGCACGCATGCAAACATGCAGGTTCCACAAATCTACGACCAAAATCTTTTTTTTTTTTTTAACCTTTTTATTAAAAAGAAATAATAAAAAAAATACTATAATCACGTTATTTTGTTACATTTGCGGGGGCCAATTTTCCAACATTGCTAGTTATGAAATATTACTTTCTAGTACAATGATTGAAATTATTTAGTACGTTTACTATTATTACATTTAATTATTAACTTTATAGAAAGCTGTCTCTTTCACTTTTAATTAATTTTAAACTACTTTATTTTATTTTTTAACGTTAACTTTTGGTAATACGAAGGAGGAGCCTTTGTACCCATGAGCACTTAGATCAACTGGCAAGGGGTTGTTCTAGCTTAACCAGAGGTCTCGTGTTCGAGCCCTGGGAACGCAGCAGTGTTGAAACTCATGAGGGAGAGCTTTACCGCCCTAGTGGTCCTACCCGGCTCGAATCCGGATTAAACCGGATGGTTTACACCAAAAAAAAAAAAAAAAAAAAAAAAGGAGGAGCCTTTGTGTTACTGGGGTAATTAGTACAGATCTCGCGCCATTGCGCGGTATATAGAGTTTTTTAATTTTTAGTGTATTAAATTTGTACACCATAATATTTAATATTTCTCACTTTTGTATTTTGATATGAAACAAAAAATTTGAAATGGAAAACTAATCAACGAAAATTAAATTAAGGTGTGATTTTTTTTTAAATGAATTTTTTTGTCACGAAACTAATAGTAAATACTAAATATGTGTCAAATTATTATCTACATTAATATATTATTGCATTATTAAAAAATTTAGCAACTTATACTTTATAGATTAAAACCAATTTTAATTTATTTTAATGAAAAAATCATAATTATGAATTTAATTAAATGATTAGAGTTTAATTATAAGAATATATTCATTAAAAATATAATAATGTAAAGAAATAAAGTTTACTTATTGCCTTTTTTAGCTAGATGTCTTTTGGAGTGAAAACTAAAAGAATTTTTATACTCTTAGTAGTAAGGAGGAAGTCGTAACCTTATTATTATATACTATGAGTGTTGAAATAGATAGATAGAAATGTAAAATGAAAACCGTTCAATCTCAAAAAAGACACGTGTCATATAAAAAAGTGCAAATATACTCATTTACAAAAAATTTAGAGAGACGATCTCTCAATAGCGTTATTGAGAGACCTCTCACAATCTCACATGATCGGGAGGAAGTTATTCACTAATTTAGTGGGAGACGGTCTCTTAGAAGATCTACTGCAACCCCGACAAAATTGTGGGAGAGCATTTTATTATTGTAAAGATTTGGGATGTTAAAAAATGGTCCCTTATTAATGATTAATTGCCGTTTACGCCATGCTGCTACCGGAATGGGTAACGCCAATTAAATCACAACGGTTACCCTTCCAGGTAAAGAATTGCATATTCAATTTATTTACTTACTAGTTTTAATCCCGTGTAAAAAAATGCACGGGTTGATTTTTAGACGACTTACGAAATATGTTAGTTAGATTAGACGTAATAATCGTAAAAAATAATTGAATGAAATGATATTAAATAAAGGTCAGGTAAATTTGTGGCGGAACCCACTATAGAAAATGAAAAAAAATCTTAAAATCAGGGACCAATCAAAAGTCTTTAAATGATTTAACTTTTATAGTAAGGGGATGACAAGGATTGCGAAATGTCGTCGGCGTTTTGTAACAAATGGTCGACTTTTTTTTTTTTTTTTTTCTTTTTAAGACCATCAGTTATCCTTGCTCTCTCTCTACTCTATTCTCTCTCAAATTCTCCCAAACAACAAACTTAAAAAAAAAAAAAAAATCAATACTTGTTAATCGGATTCAATGTCAAACAACGAACTATCTAAATCAATGTCTGGTGATGAATCATCGGTAAATTAACTAATTAACTACTTAATAGTCTACGGAATTGTTATTTTTTTCGTTTGAATCGATTATGAATGTGGACTTTGAAATTGCCTAGTATGAATCGACCCCGACTGGGCATAGAAGTGTGGTCCAGAACTTGACTTGAGCCTTCAGTCTCACAAGGTACATACGAACTAGAATCTTCAAAAAGAATAATAATCATATTTGATTAAAACACGACTTGAACTTGAACCGAACTTTGAATGAAATTTCTAACAATACCATTCTTCAGAAAGAATTAAAATCTTGTAACTTTCGGTATCTACGAAATAAATAAATAAATAAATTAAAAGTAGAAAATTAAAATTGATTTAAGAGATTATAGCAAGCAACACTAGTAATGAGAATTGGCTTGGAAAGTTGATGATGCCATTGTTTATTTCTAAGAGTTTTAAGAGATTCGAACCCGAGACCTATTTTGACAATATTTTATATTATATTTGTAAGTGGGAGTTTTTTAAAATATATAAATTTCAACGCTTTTTTTGCGTTATAAAACATTTTAAAAAAGAAAGAAATATATAAAATACTTTTCTATTAATTTAGTTAAGAATAATCTATAAAAAGATTTACTATTAGTTTTATTTACTATTAGTTTTATTTCATTTTGCTCAAATTAAGTTCTCTATCTACTAAAAGAATAGGTGAACTCACAAATTTTTTGATCCAAAAAACATGTTTTTAATTAAAGAAACTATTGATAATTTAATTATATTTACTAAATAAGGAAATTAATAATTATAATGTAGTTCATTATGTATTTCATCAAATCATATGATTTTCACTAACTACTAAACTATAGTATCGTAATTAAAGTATAAATAATATAAAACAAAACTATTCAATCTTTTATTAATATTATTATTTTGATTACTCTGTATAAACAAAACTATAAATCATTTAGATTACTTTCATAACAAAAAAAATTTAGAGAATTTATAAATTGGAATCATTAGCATCATGCTATAAAAAATACTTTTTTAAAATAAAAAATACATTTCGGCACATTACTCAATTCTCTTGGATTAATTTTAGGTTCTAATTTTTTTGCTCGAAACAAAATACAATAACAAGACAAATGAACAATTAATGAGATACCACTATTATTTTACAGATCAATTGTACTCAATTTTTTTGAATAATTTTACAGTTTAATTTTTTTTTTCTTCATATCAAAATATAATAACGTAAAATATGAAAAATTAATAAAGTGTTAATTTAGCAGGATTAAGTAATACAAAAATAAAAACTCTATAAATACCACGCATTTATTGCGCGAGATCTAAACTAGTTTCTGATTAATCGACCAAATAACCGTCATGCATAGTTGCATACAACCTTACATAATACGATAAGATTGATAACCGGGACAGAGGGAGAGACGGAGTACATAGATGACGACAGTAACTGAGTTTTTGGTCGGAATCCCTTAGATGGATTGCCGGAGTACTCTCTTACAGTTTGCTCACATGAAACATATGGTTTTAGGTGCAGTTACCCTCACGATCCCCAATCATGTGTTCGGACTTCGGGGCTGTTATCAATGCGGTGACCATCGGAAGTGATAGGGTGAAAGCCAGAAAAGTAAGACGCTTGACGAAGTCAAACTGCATACACTCTTATAACCTGTTCAATCTTGGCTCGACAAACCGGGCATTCTCCCTTATTGGTTCTAATTTCTGTCAAGCAAGACATGCAACCAGCCATATGACCACACGGGATGCATGCTCCCTCAACCGGGGCATCCCAACATATAACACAAGAACCCTCCTCACTTTTACCATTCCCTTTGCTGCTAGTACTTGCTTTGCTTTGTGGTTGCGATGTGGGACCAATAAAGTTGACAGGTGTGGAGTCGATTTCAGGATAATGGATAGTGTTCTCATCTAGAATGTCACCAGGCAAAGGAGGTGCTGACGGGACAGCAGAGACAGGATGTGGTAGATTGACATCGTGGATGGTGGGACTAGGACTAGGACTAGGACCCCACCCATTATACTCGTCTGTAGTAACGGATTGATCGGCCCATCCACTGGTGCTTGCCTTTGAGGGTGGCGGCCCACTCATTGAAGCCGGGCCCCATTCATCGTTAGCAGTACTACTAGAGACATCCCCCCATCCATTTGTAGTGTCTGCCGGGATGCTTGGTTGGGAGTTAGAGGCTGGAGGAACTACTGCATCTGGCAAAGGGAGAGCTCCATCGTGGGACTGCAAAGGTGGAGGCGTAACCTGTATAATTCACAAAAGATATTGTTCGATGAGTCGAAGTATGAAAGTTTATGCCATTGCATAAAATACTGGCCCAAGTCTAACTTCTAAAACCGGCCATCATAATCTAATTTTGGTTATTCAACGTATATGCGCCCGATGCTACCTCAAAATATGAAATGAGGAGTACAATACAAGACCAGTCAAATCCAACTAAAATCCCCATCCTATTACCCATTAACACTATATACAATCTTATCATGGAACCATCTCATATGAAAATTTGTGACCTTCAAAACCTTTCTTAATCGGTCATGATCCGGTGTTGCAAAAATCCTAAAGCGGGATTAGGAAAACCAAATAATACAAAGAATGTACAGAGCAGTTGTTGCACTCTTTCACTAAAAGCATGTTACCAACCAGCTAACTCCGTCATTAGCTGCCATTTCGATGTAATATGAATATATGATTCCTACAAAAATTCTGTAAGAACACAAAGTCTGATGTTTTGAACCCATTAAAACAAATGCATCCTCTAATCATGTGGTATTTAGGAGTGAGGACTGATGCCAAGTAACCAATCATTAGGTTTAGTCACAGGACGTCAACTTTTGGCCCTGCCCAACTACGTGGAATTTAATTGCCTCTAAGAATTTAAAATGATGTCGGTTTAGGTATCCTATGCTGTAAAATGAAATGACTGGCAATAGTGATCAGTTCCTATATGAGGCATGAATACTGGTTCTAGTCTATGAGATTAGCGATTGTGCATTGTTTCGGTGATGATCAAAGAAAATGAAACAGGGAATACAAGGGAAGTCGGCATCAAAACTGTGCTTGTGGTGCCTTTACACCACCAAAATTGAAAAGTTGGGAGACGCTCAATTTGCAGAAATTATCAGGCCAACCACCCCCAACCCCAACGACATGACAATAACTTTTGTGCAAGTTATGCTACTTAGACCTCAGCTAGAAGTATCCGACTATCCGAGATAGGCGAAAATGACCATTAAAAAAAAAACTAAAAAGGAATATAAGTCATGTTTTGGCTAAACATGAAGTTATATGCCATGCCCATTTCCATGTCACAGAGTGTCGCACACGGGGTACCTTGAGAAAGACAGCAATGACTTCCTAAAAATAAACCATGTCGAAGAGTAAATACCTCAGGAAACCCTTTACAGGCATTGTATAGCTGTGTGAATTGTCGCCGGTCTCCCTCAATGGCAGAAATAAATTTATAACGAGTTCCTGAAAAAGGAGACTGAACATTGTTTAGAGATATCAGAGGGAGAAGAGGTGATTGGGAGAATAAAACAAGCCAAAAAGGACTTTGTAGAATAGACACAATTCATACAAATGCTATGCATATCTTTCAATTCTATAGGCTAACAAAAGCACCGATGACCGTATAGATATGAACTATCAGACAATTGACAAAGCTTAAGGGAAGCATAAAATTTTCGGCAAAAGTAGAAAAGCAATTGCTTGGAAATTATAAGTAATGATATTACCACTGGACTCGTTGACAATGACCAAGGCAGGATCTGGCTCCTGAAATTTTGGTTCTGCAATTCGACACTTCCATAGAGCAATGACAGTATGAGCCTGTGGATCCTGCTCATCACAAAATTTATCTTTTATTACGACTTTTCTAGGAAATTTGATGCATGAAGTCCTTACATGAATAAACTACACAAAAATGAATGCTAAAGACACATGTTTGTATTTAATCGAAATAAAAGGAGATCTAAGGAATAGTAACACAATAAGGGAGCCTTCTAGATATATAGCATCAATAATACGCAATCCTAGAAAACAAACCCTTTAAAAATGTCTTGAAGAAGCAAGATAAACTACTCTATGCCACATAGAAACGCCGAACGCCCCTCTGAAGGCCATAATCCAAAAGAATAGCTAAGCAAGCTTATCCAAAGAAACTTTCTCCCTTGTTTGATCGAACGGAATATATGTACACAGGAAAAGTCTACTCGTGAAAGGTCTGTACAGTAGAAGGCTTTTGCTTTGCCTACAACATGGCAAGGAGTCGAGGAAGAACCTACTCTCATGTTGATTCGCAAAAAGATGAGAGCATTACATAAGGTGAACAACAGAGTAGCAAATTTCTAGAGCATAACAACCCAAAACAAGATTACAACCTTTGGCCCTCATACTATATCACAGATTTTCAGCTATGAGTTCTGTAGCATACCTGGGGACTATTATAAAGTGCGAGTTCTAGTTTCGGAGGCTTGTTTGGGGTTGGCAAGTTGCAAGGAACAACCACCGCCCAGCACTTCCTGTAAAGCAGAGAGGTAGAAGAAGAAATAAATTTAAGAAAATAATCACCCAAACTCTTCCCTTGTCACAAACGAATGACACAAACCCTCAACATTGTTAATTTTAATGCACTAACAAACGACAACCGTCATCAAAAAAATGACTTGAGATCGGCTGACATGAATCATCATTTGAAACTGTCCACGATAAGTAAAATAATGATTCAAAAATTAAAATTAACACAAAAAAGGTCATCATCTTCATCCCCTCCACGTCTATGTCCAGTTAACAAGTTTTGCTACTTCTCAAGGGTGTTCTCATAAAATTCTTTTAAATTTCAAAAACTGTGGATTGACAGAAATAAGATATACTCAGTATAATTTAGCAACATTTAGCCAATTCCTGAGTCTTTTAAGTACATTTTCGAGCAAGAAGGGAAGTATACCTCTATATGAAAAATGTAAATAAGGTTGAGGAGAATCTTACTTTGACCTCTTTCTTGATAGCCTTTGAGGAACCAATGATTCAAGAATGCCAGGCACAGCCGTAATCTCACGCATATCTCCGGAGAAATAAGAGATGTGAGCCTGAGGGTAAGGGGAGCAGAATAACAGGGAAAATAGGGAGGGGATAAGAAGCAAAATATAGTTAGGAATGAATCTTTTAACTTTCAAACCTATTATGAGTACTTGGTAAAAGTAAATATATAACTGTACCTCAATTGCACGGACGACATTACAATGCCCCTTCACTCTAGCCACATCCAATGGTGTTTGACAATCATCATTTCTCACAAAAGGGTTCGCTGAAAATTTACAGTATTATTTCATTACAAAATGCAAAGTGCTATCTTGATTCTTCAGAAACCACACACCCAAGATAAAACTAAGACAATCTATGAAACGACAGATTTACCTCCGTGTGAGAGGAGCAACTTAACAGTGCTGTCAAGACCTCTCTTTGCAGCATGATGCAACGGTGTTCCTGCATGACGCCCTAACATGCAAATGGAAACTCTTAAGACTGGCAAATAAATCACTAAACCGGGTCACTATTAAGCTCAAATCCTTAACAGTATACACTCTTTTAACAAACCGTAATCTACAAGCAAAGCTAACTTTGAAAATCATGTCCAAGCTAAAACTCGGTTATTGTAGCTGTTGAAGGTTCATTCAATCTTGAATTCACTCATGACCAGGAAAATAGAAAAACATGAACAATGATTACACATCACTCATTCACTCGCACTCGACAACGTCTAACAACAAGAAAAACATCATTTTACCAAAATTGAGCTTGAATCAATCTCAATACAAATTATACTAATGGCTCAAAACCATTTCATCATTGTATAACAAAAATGTAATCAACAACTACTCCCTCCATCAGTCTTTCTCAATCATTTGTTTACATTTAATGAAAACGCTCTTCTCAATGAATAAGAAAGGTAGCAAATGATTGGGACGGAGGGAGTACATGCAAATATAGACAGGAGTTATGTCTCTTGTAAAACCGTTTTATACTAACATTATGTAAAACGGATTCATTCACTAGACTACCACAAGTCCACAACCCACGTAAGTTAAGTTAAAAAACAGTTACTCGTAACTCGTTTTACAAAATACTTGTGTAAAACCGTCTTACGCATAAGGAAAAAAGCTTACCAGGACGATATGCATTAACATTAGCACCCAATTCAATAAGAACTTTAGCCACAATATACAACCTAGGATCCATGGAAGCAACAATTAATGGAGTTTTCCCTTCTTTATCAATCCACTACAAAAATCAAATATAAAACAAACCCACAAAATTATTAATAAAACCCACAAAAATAAAATCAAAATAATAAAGATTACACTAAAAAAATTCAATCTTTCATATAATAACATGATTATAATTACCTCAAGACGAGCTCCTTGAGTTGAAAGAGCTTTAATTGCATCAACATTTCCTTCAATTACTTGTTGATAAATCAATTCATCTTTTGAATTTTGTTGTCCCATTTAAAAATTTATAATTCAGAAAATTAAATTAGGTTTTGTGCCCAGAAAAATATTGAAATAATTATGAATTATGAATGGTAGAAATGTTTGCTTGAGAATTCCTGGTTAGTATGAGCTTTGTGCCTTAACGAGGAAGTATTTGGGGTCAATCGTCAATGGCTTTATTTTTTTCATATCGGGTGGGCACCGTCGACAACCGTGTATATTTCTCAGGTATAATTTTCTCGTCGCGGTAAACTGTTGACCAAAGAGTTTATGGATTCGATCCGTGACCTTATGGAGACCCTAAACACACTTGGTTATCATTGATAGTTTATTATATACTAGTGTAGATTCCGTGCTAATACACGGTTTTTTTAGATTAATATTTATTACTAAAATTATTTAAAGAGAGAAAATTGAAAATTTAACATTTTTTGGTAGAATATATTTCTCTACAAAGATTAGATCAACATTTGTATAGAATAACCGAAAAAGTTAAGGCCAATAGTTAAGAATTATCGAACATGTTAGAGCCCAATTTGTAGATTAGAGTAATTTGAGCGGGAAATTTTCTAGTTTCACCTATTCTTTTAGTATACAGAGTATGTGAAATTCTTTGGTACACCAGAATAAAACGTCATGTCATGGTCGTACAATAAATTAACAAAAAAAAATGTAAATTAGCCACATTATCCATTAAATGAGTGAACATAATCTAAGTTAATAAAAAAAACATTCTCATTGATTAGGGTATACAATGACATAATCTAGTTTTTCATCCCCTATAGACTAAAAGATTAACAAGTCTAGGATAATCCCGCTCATTTTTCCCGCTCAACTACTTCTTTGCGGCAAAAATATCTTTTTTATTTTCAGCAATAATATATTGTAAAAGTTTTGCTAAAAAATCTCACTCAGTGTTATTCTTACAAAATCTTCATAACTAATCTGATTCCATTTATTAAAAAAAATTATTATCTTAAAAATCAAGAAATATAGAGATGTAATTTGTTAAATTTTTTAAATCAATTTCTAAATATTTTTTC
>VHZZ01000002.1:846028-865633 GCA_009801015.1 Silene noctiflora
AAATACATATTTCATGACTCTACTCAATTCTTTTAATTAGTTTTCCATTTCATTTTTTATTCTCATATTAAAATATGAAAAATTAATTATGTGTCGATTTAAAATCTATAAATAATACATTATTATAAAGTAAATTATCTATAAATACCGTGCACGCATGCACGAGATTCATACTTTGTATATTATGGTATATTGTATCTTCCCTCTCTATTTCTAATATTTTACCGTCAAATATGATCACTTCATGTATAAACTTTCAAATTATTATAGTTGAATAAAAAAAAAATTAGAAAAGCCATACTCCGAACAAAGAAAGGGTTGTGTTAGCGAGATAAATGAATCAATTCATGTAAAAAAGACTCGATTTCAATTTTATTTCAGTTAAGTTCAATATGATCATATTTTACAAGCAATAAACTAAAACCAAAATGTATTACTTGAAATACGTTTTCTCAATATAATTGATAAGTTTCTTCGAGAGTGGTTTAATATATATTTTGTTGACGGAAATTCAATAATTAGCTACGAACACATGGACAAGCTTTTTTTAGGGCAGCAAATTGATTAGTTGCAGAATTCTGGCTGATAACACGGCAGACTTTGCGCACAAGTTACTTATTTCCACTATAGAAAAAAAAAAAAAAAAAAAAAAAAAAGTTCCGTTGCCGGGAATCGAACCCGGGTCTCCTGGGTGAAAGCCAGATATCCTAACCGCTGGACGACAACGGATTTGTTAATAATTCTTGTGATTATTCTTATTTGTATTTAATAAAACTACTTACTCTCTTTTCACTTTCCGACTAGACCTGGCAGATCGGGTCAACGGGTCGGGTTCGGGTCGGGCCAGTTTGGGTCGGATCAGTTCGGGTCTTTCATTAATTTCGGGTTAATTCGGGTCGCCTCGGGTCATTTCGGATTTCGGGTCTATTTCGGGTTTGTTCGTCGGGTCAGTTTCGGGTAACCGGGTCGGGTTATTTTGGGTCGGGTCATTTTCGGGTCAATGAATAAGAGAGAAAAAGTCATTACAAGTCTTTTAGGTTCAATTAGAGTTATGTTTTGTCGGGTCATTTTCGGGTTGGGTGGTTTCAGAACCGGGTCATTTTCAGAGCGGGTCAGTTACGGGTCAAGAGCTCGGGTCGGGTCGGGTCGGGTCTGTTCGGGTTTTCGGGTCACATTCGGGTGATGTAGTTCGGGTCATTTCGGGTCTCGGGTCGGCCTTTTCGGGTCGGGTCAATCGGGTCGGGTTACTTTTGCCAGGTCTATTTCCGACCAAGGAAAATTATTTTTATTTCCTAAAATTCATAGAGGTTCGTAAATAAAAGTTCCTTTCAAAAAAAATTTACTTTGAAGAGATTCGTAATTAAAAAAGTTAGTCATATAAAAGACTTAATGTCAATTTAATTAAAATTCATTTCCGACGCGTTCATATATTCATCGAGTTTGTATGAAGTTGTTCCATACGAAAAAATTGTGTGCTTGAATAAAGAGTAACTACTTCTTACATGGGTTAGTCTTATGATAATTTTTTCACGAATTCATCATACCGAGTATATGAAATTATAATAAACGTTTATTTCTCTGGTTTGCAGACCGATTAGAAAATAAGTCTCTTGTATTCCGATTTTATGATACAACAAATCAGAAAATAAGTATCATGTATTCCGATTTTACAATAATATACGGTTTAAAACCACCCATCAGCTCAGCAATGAGAAGAACGGCGGTACAAAAATGTTAACAGTATGAAACAAAGCAACCCGGAACCTAATTCTACGTACCCAAGTAAAAATGAGTATAGGTCGGAAACCTAGAAGTCTAGAACGTCCTAGTGTATTTCCTGATCTCGTGTATAATTAGTTGGATCGAAACCAGATCCTTGTTTAGTGAAGACCCGCCTGGTACCTTTTTAATGCACTCGGTCAGCCTGGTGTAGTAGAGGAGTAACTGGGTCAATGAAGCTCTCAAGATATCCATGCCACATAAGAAGTTGCTGAAAGAGGTTATGACATCTTTGTGCATCAACTCTATTGCGTCTTTCCATCTGCTCCCGAAGTCTTTCACTAGGGGCTCGACATCAGCAACCATGATGGGTTTCTCGGAACTTGATTTTGGATCCTCGGCTGATAAAGGATCATCACACCCGTCATTGAAGTTTTGATAGATAGAGCACAATAAACGAACATATATAGCCTACATCCCATTTCTACTGTCCTCATTGCTCAAAGTTGACACTGGTTGAGGAGCTATTGTATGTTTTAGTAAACATCGGTTAAAGGTCACGATGAGGACAATATAAATGAGATTGGAGGGAGTATATCCAAAAGAGACACTATGAAGAATTAAGATCCTTACATGCCCTTATTTTCACGAACTTGATCAGATCACCGAAGTGCTCCAGCAGTAGCTCTTCCTGCAATGACAAGAAACATATATCAAGCTACAAACAATGACGTGGAGAAAGTGAAGTTCCCGGCCATCAAAAGCTAGAGGTAAAACCAATAGTATTAATTCGTAACGAATTAGCATCCAACAAGTGGGATTAAATTAGACAGCGGCAAACGTGTCTGGTCATTTACGGGTTTGAGTCGTGGCAAGGTTTTTTACTTCAACCTAGTCTTTAAGATAGTTTCGGATTGGGCTATTTTATAGGGTTGATTGTTTCGGATGTCAATCTAGGATTGGGTTTGCTTCAGGCTGTTTTTTGAGATCTGAGTCGGGTCTATTGGGGGTCGAATCAGTTTTGCTAGGTCTAGTTCATCGAGAAAGACAAAAGGAAACCCACCACAAAAATTGTAGTTTGGCTCTTCAAAACTTCCTCAAAATGTATCTGAACTTTTCCGCCATGTGGATCAGCTTCCTGAAATTCCACAAAGAAACACGATTAGTGACATTATACCATCACTGATATCCAATCATGTAGCTCGTCTTTCCTATACAATTACTAACCTTTAAAACAGATATTGTCATGTCATAATTGTTTATAAGAAATACACTTTGCAGTTTAGACTTGTGAAACTGTGTGGATAGTTTCATAATCAAATCAAAAACCGCCATCCTGAGTCTTTCCAAGTTCATCTCCAGCTGAAAGATAGGCAAGAACAAATGTGATAGATAAATAGTTAAATAAAAAAAAATCGAACTTCTTGGAGAAGGCAAAAGCAAATGGAAATATGGAATAAAACGGTAGAAGTGGAGAGACCTGGCCATCTCCATACTCAACATTGAGATGAATAAGGGAAGCAGTAAATTCGGCATAACGTCTCATGACATAGTGAGGATGAACATCATCTTCCCACAATGTTTTCACATTTGCGCTTCGTAGACTACTGAGGTGCATGTCAAAAACCATCTTGAAACGTGGCCATAGTGAGATGTTCACCTACATACATTATAAAGTCAATAAACAAACAGCTCAAGCTTGAAACCATTTAACTCTTAATTCCATCGATGGATCCATTACAAATGAATAACTACCCCATCTATCACGAAATTCGGGTCAATCTCATGATACTCTTATCAGCCGTCTCATGAGACTACAAAACATGAGCACAGGACCTTATTAAGTTGAAATTTCTTGGTAAAATTCTTTCTAACTTGCATCTTGGTATAAATCCAAGATTCAAGCTCCTTGAAGTTATTTTAACATCGAGCTCACAAGGTGACCACTCACCAGAATAACCAAGTTTATTGTAAATGATGAACAGAAAACAAGTTAAATTTTCCGTTGGCAAAACTCCTTTTTTTACTTGTAAGAAGAAAAACATGACTATATGGTTCAAAGTAAAGCAAGTTACTCAAACAACATGCACACCTTATCCAGATATGAATCCAAGCAAGGAATGCGCCTCCTTGACATAATAAGCTGAAAGAACAACCTGATTTAGTCAAAAGTACTAAGGGATGATGAAAAACAGTAACTCAAAGATAAGAGGATTAGAGGAATACTCGGTGCTGATGGGTAAGACGGATCATAAGCATTAAGCCAATAGCATCGAATGAATTTGATAAGACTGCACTGAAGTGCTCATCAATAACTGCCAATGGACCTAAAATAGAAGGGACAGTATATCACAATGCTTCCTCATAAAGCTTTGAGCAGGAAACACAGAAGGGATATTATATTATTATGTTCCGCAGACTTCAGGTCTGAAATAGAATTATCGTCGATAACTATAGAATATTTGGCAAGAACGAGATTAAATGGCTATACCTGCAAATATCTCATTAAATGATGATTCTTCCCCAAAGAAGTCGCCACAAAAAATATACCTGAAGGATAACAAATTAGATTAAGATGTCGACAAAATCAAATACTCCCTTTTTGGTTCATCCCAGAAGAATTGGCCTCTTTTTACATCTAGTAAAATAAAAAGTGAAGTTATTATAGTAACCTAGTTAAGTACGATAATGATTAGGGTAATGTGGTGTCTCCACATGTAAATTTTTTAAGGGATAATCACTAAATCTTAAATATAATATCCAGTCCAATGGGGGCAAAAATAAATGGGGACAATGTCATCTTTGTTAAGCAGGTACATACTCAGAACTAGCAGTATCGATTAGCAGCTTGTGGAAGCTCCGAAAAAGCACTTCATAGGGATACTTCTGAGAGCTTGCTTCCGCTATATGGGGAATCAGTGCAGGTTGATCAATTTCCTGAATAGAACAAAAAAGGTCAGTGAAGATAAAGAATGAACTTATTGCAGAAGAAGAGACGAAAACCAAAATATAGAAACCTTTAAAATATTAATTCTGTCCCCAAGGGCAAAAACAGAGGAGCGATTCTTCAAAGGCTCTCTTCTTGTTGAGAAAAGCCCAGTGCCGCCTCCTCCGGCTTCAATACCTATTAAATCACTGGATGTCGCAATATCAAGCTGCGATTTCTCCAGGGACTGAATGTAAGCACGAAAATGTGCACTGAGAACCTGAAACACCAACACACATATGACTGATAAGTAAGCTACTGTTAAAACACGCATGTCCCTAGACCTGGCAAATAGGTCATTTGGGCCAGGTTTCGGTTGTATCATTTCGGGTGTGAGTCTTCAGATACGGGTCATTTTGGGTAGGCTCAACTCAGGTATGGAGCACGGGTCCTATTAGAGCAGTGGGTAATGGCATGGTCAATCCGGATTTGATTTGGTCATGGCTATGATGCCTATGAATCTGTGATGGTTTTTGTCATATACGAGTATAAAAACGTAATACGCCATAAAAGATGCACTCTAAGGAAAAAAATGCACCACAAGCAATGCAGCGATTGTAAGATCCAATTTTCAACCACAGACCAAAAGGCCCGCACACATAATTGGCTATAAGGCATTCAAGGACTGTAGAGCACCAATCACCTTAGTAACAAATGGTCTAATAATGATTTCTATCATGATTCTGTATAATCTCATATTTACCTTATTCATCGTATCAATGTAAGCTGCTCGCACTTCAGTGTACACCTCTTTCCCATGTTCCTTGAGAAAATAAATAACATACCTGTAAATATTATGTTCAAAAGCTCATTTAGTTTCACAAGACTAAACAACATATTCCTGTTATATTCTAGCAATTCACATTCGGTTCAACGTATATGTTCTACCTAGGTTATTGGTTTACAGATGTTTCGGAATTCGGAATACAGAAAGATAATGCAAATATGAGAGAGGAAGCTCACTAGAAAATTAACTATTTTAACCGTCATGATGAGTGGGTTCTCTACTTATAGAGAGACAATGATAACTCTTTTTTTATAACCTCGAATATCTCCCTAATACAAGTGCAGTGGCCAAAACATCTTATCAGATGAAACGAGGGGGTAAATTTTAAGAAAACCCATCAATTAGGTAGCCATGGCAAGAATGTAGCCCCCAAAGCAGAAGAAAACAAGTACAATTACATTTACATATGCCGGAATCATAATGCCACGGGGACAATGTCATTATCCACGGGTCGTTGTCTCATACACCCGTAAGAGACAAGGGACCATGAAGAAAGGCAGTGGTCCCCATGGAAATAGCAATGCCCTACATATAACTGATTATGTACTGAGTAATCATGGGATKTATGGCTCGACTAATAATTGACCAATAGACTAGAAAATAGAAATATTACGAACCTATCTGATTGTATGGTGAACAAGCAGACATTTACAGGAACCACTCACTTGTATTTTAAAAGAACACTTTGTTGAAGGATCTGTATGTTTGTTTTGGGTTTCCTCAATGCATAAAGCTTCTGAACAATGAACTCAAATACCTACAAAGCGGCCAAGACATAAAACCAAAAGTAAATGTGATGCCCGGCTTTAGGAAAGATAAAAACAAAGAAAAATATATTGCCAAGAAGATGCTGGAATAACGGATCCCAATTTTCCAGTAACTGCTTGACTAAAGCAAGCAAAAAAGTTGTTTAAGAAAACAAAGTAATAAGGTTTGTGCTCAAATTTGCTTAATCTCAGTGATCCTAAGGCCACCTTGGAAACTGCCTTCAGACGAAGCTTTTCCAACTCAGGCTGGACATCTTTCAGAGCCATTGATGTATTCACAACAGAATCCGTAACCACAAACTTCAATTTCTTACTGAGTATCTCTAAAGTTCTCATGTACTCATCATTGACCTGCACGAGAATTAAACATCAGTTAACACATCAAACAAAAAAATTACAGCTAGACTACTCTGAAAAATAAACAGCAGCACGTCACAAGGCATGAGCTGTCCAATTGAAGCCGTACTGCAAATCAGAGGGAGCATTGGGCAAGAGGTATTCTATCCAAGGACAGATAAACTCCATAACCTCCCTCAATAAACATTATGCAAAATAAGAYACAAAGAGCAATCAAATTAGGGGCCATAGTCAGTAATTACCTCACCATCAACAATAACATCAACCATCCTTGGTGGGATAATAATATCTTCGACAAATTTGGCTAACTTTGATTCTGCAACCTGTTAAAAAATATACAGCATTTGTATAACAGATGGAACAACATAAAACATTAACGCCTTTTCTGTGATAACCAAAAAATAAACAAAATGGAAAGCACGAGGAAACCGGGGCGGGGGATATCAAGTTGATTAGCACCATTGATTCAAAAATATTTTCAAATAATATGCTAGATAGCTAATGGATGGATATACTAAATTCACGATTATGCTTGCTCTAGTGAGGATTTGCAAAGGCAAACCCAGAGAATCATCAAAATATATACCTTACGGTTCTTCAGCTTCAAACCCATGTCCATTGACTTCTCTTGGAGAACTTTTATATCCGAACTTATCGATCCAATTTCAGCCTATATAGATCAGCAACATTTACAAGAAAATAGTCAGAAGAGCAAGCATGAATGCGCCAAGCAATACAAGCTGAGATTAACACTTGATCATCAGGAGTCGGAACTTAGCTAGAAGGAACATAGAATGTTTCAGAGACAAAAGTTGGTAAAAATTCAGAAAAGAGAAGGCATTTTKAATGATAAATATAAAAGAGGAATAAGCATGGCTACTAAAACAGAAACAGCAAGCGTAAGCTGAGCCTACATACGCTCCCTGGATATGAGAATTACACAACATGGAATGCACTCAATTTTGGGTTGATTTGGCCAGACACCACTAACCATCCTCCATTTTGCTCACCTTTAAGCGCAGTCACAGTAAAATTAACTGTACCGATTGCATTCTTGTAGAAATCATTAAGGAGAACTTCGCTAGAAAGTTATCACATACCTGAAATCCACTGAGAAGGGATTCCATCTGTGACAAGATGATATCACAGTCGCGAATTTGATCATGAAGTGATAAAAGATTATCGCTTTCTGTTATATAATCCTGCACAGTTAAAAAAGAACTATCAGGGACTAGTCACACGAAATATAGCAAACCAAGGAGAATACAAAACTTTAGAAAAAAAAAAAGGCTGTGTAAATACTAGCACAAACCTGAATAGAATCTAGTTCAACTTCTCGCAAGTTTTTCTCAACAGTCTTCGTGTAATCACGTAGTTTAATACCTTTTGAAAGGATGTTAGCTACCACCTGCACAGGAGAAATTACAATGTTCAAAATGTAAAATAGTACATTTGGAAAAAATAGTGAAATAACCACTGGCAGTAAATTAAATGTTCACCGCTCAGAAACTAAAATTTCACTTCATGACGAGGTTCACTAGTTCCTAATGTTACTAAAAGCAATCTCAAGATGCGGACAATTTCATGTGCAAATCACATCAAATCAAGTAGTAAAAAGAAAAGCAAAAAACTAAATCTGATGATTTCGTGATGTCTCACTAAAAGAGAGAGCACTTACATCATCATCCTTACATTCTTCTAGTTCGTGTTCTAGCCCTTCAAGTGACACGTCATCGCTAGGAAAAAAATAGACAACGGTTAATTAGATTGAAAAGAAGAGAAAGAGATATCAATGACATTGTATAAAGTTTCAAAAAAAGACGCTTGGATTATTTTGATGGAAGATCATGCCAATAGAGTAACTTGCTCCAGTCAACCAGGGTATTACAGTGAATGTCTTGCATGGATATAGCAGAAGGAGCCTACTGAAGTTCTTTATAAGTTGTAGGAAGGGAAATATTGAAATTCTCCACACAAGAAAACGGTTATTCGGCCAACTCTATATCACTGACTATGTCCTCACTAGTCACAACTCACTGCTCAGTAATTGACTTGATAACTTCTTAGACAGCTTATAATGTTTCCCAACCGAATACTCTGGCAATCTCACACAAGTCTTTTTGTGACACCGCTCCAGTTACCCACAAATTATCAATTAGCATGGTATGTAATGGTTAGTAGGTATGTCTTACACCTTCGATGTGTGAGACCGTCTCCTCCTAAGAACCTAGCTGATACTCCAGAAATCAGAATCCCGCTCCAGTAGTAGTGCACTCCTCACTCATCCTGCAACCTACATTACGTCTATCATTGCGCGAAGGAAGCATTAAGCCGCCTTAATCGATGAGACTCATCAAAGCCCACCACCCTATAATCTTTTGGGATGGCACATTAGAGAAATTGATGCTTTAACCTTTCTATTACTCCAACAACTTTATCCAGCAAATACATCAAACAATCAAACTTACAAAAACTACCTACGAGAATCATCACATCAACTCGAATAATCAAGAAAACCCAAGAAACCCTCAATTCAGCAACCAAACTTTGATCTTTCTTTATTGAAATTACGCAATCGTAAACAATAGAATGGCACCTGAGCAAATCTTCATCAAAGGACAAATCTCCAACAAATGCCCCTAAATCAATCACATCCATTTGCCCATCAACATCTCCTCCATTAGAAACATCCTATGATCATTACATACCAACAAAAAAATTAAATTCTGGGTAATGCAATACATAATTAAATAATATCTGGGTAATCAACCAATCACAAATTAGAGCTCTGAACAAATAATGGGCAATCAAGAACCCTAATAATTTCTGGGTAATGCATAATTAAATAATGCAATTAAAGCAAAATCAAAGAGAATGAGTTCATACCATTACTTGATTAGCTGATGCAATGTCAGCCATGGAAGATCAAGTGAAACTTCAATGCATTGATTTGGGTATCTAACTAAATGATCAAATTAATGTGTAATTAATTCTGGGTTTTGTAATAAAATCGATCAAAATGTTGTCTTTAACTTTGGAGTTTAATTATGTTTGTACGAGCATCTGCAGATCGTGCTGTCACTGCATACACTGTGTTTTGCATTCAAGTTATTTATGAAAAAATTGACCAAATCATCATCCAAAAATAATTTGGGTTCGGTTGATATCCGGTATACGGAAGTATATTTGACGGGTTACGTAAATGAAATGAAATAAAATAGGGGATAAAATAGAGAAAATGTTTTAATCTGACTTTAAAAAGAAATTAAACCATCTTTCTCATAAAAGAAAAATTTAAATATTTGTAAACATGTGTAGACTCAAAATAAAATAATATAATTGTTGTTAAAAGAATAATGCGAGTAGGGTTCGGAACATCAACGTTCTAGTATAAACTTGTGGAAGAGTTTTCTTAAGAACAAAATAATGGGTGTGGGTGACGTGGGTTTGTGGGATGGTTTGGGCATTGAAGGTGACGAAGGGAGCGGTAGGGGTGGTGTGAGGGAGAAAATTGGGGGTCTGTGGAGGGAGATAGGGGTGGAGGAGTGCACGAGGTTCTTGGTGGGCTGTTGGGTGATGTGGGAACACGGAAATAAGGTGGTGTTTGATAATAAGGACGTGTCTTCCAAGTGTGTTGTTAAGCGAGCTAGGGACATCATCAGCGAAATATAGGAGGACGAGTATGATGAATATTAGAGGTTGAAGTAGAGGGGATATAGGGAGGAGGTGGGTGAACACGAGGGGTGGAAAGGCAGAGGAGGGTATGGACAAAGTGAATGTCGATGTCGAGGTTAAAGCGGGAGAGGATATGTCGTTCGAAGTTGTCGGAGGCGAGTGGGGATTTGATGTGGGCGACTACTATTGTTTGGGAGCAAGATTGGGAGCCACATGTTGCTGAAACGGCGACGGTGTGTTAGATGGTCTTCACTCATTTCCAAGAAGCACTTAGCGAAGGGCATTAAGAGGTGACAGTGGAGGGAGATTGCCTGCAAGTTATTGAGCTGCTGAAGAAGAAGAGTCGGGGACGGAACATGTTTTTCCTTATTATTGATGATATCACTATTAGGGTGAATAATTGTCTAGCTCGTGATTTGGTTCACGTGTTTCCTAGAGTAATTGAAAACTTTTAGATTTTCCCCTTAAAAAAGAAAAAACAATGAACCATGTATAGATTTCTCAAGGGTAATCAATATAAAACAAAGTTACGAGTTACAAACAAGTTTCTTGTAAAACCTTAACAAAACATTTGAAGGATCCTAACGCAAACACGATAACGTCAATTAGTCTAGTCTAAGATGACATTGCACACATGAAACACCTAATAATTCCACACTTTGAAGCAAATACGATAATCGGACTACTCGATGAAACCATCAAGCAACCAACTAGTAAAATTCCTAAATATACCGAGTTCTTTGGACACAAACACGATAATCTTTGCTTAAAACCGTCGACAAAAATATCGGATTTATTATCCACAATAATTATTTCGAACTTTTAACTCAAAACTAAAGTCTAAAATCAACAATCAACAAATAATTTCGTTTTTGAGAAAACAAAATAAAATTCAGCACAAAATAAAACAGGAAACAAAATCAGGTAAAAAATTACAGCAAAAATGCGATCGGAATCAAATTCAGCATCTCCAAGTGGGAAAAGAAGCAGAGATCCTGAAGATGAAGTTTATGTTGATAATCTTAATTCCCATAAACGTTATCTTAGTGAGGTATTTAATTTTTCTTTCTATTTTAAATTTCATTTAATTTTTATTATCTTGCTGAAAGATTGAATCTTTGTTGATTAATTAGTGAAATATGTAATCTTTTGCTTAATGGGAATTTAAAAATTCTGTAAATTGAGTAAATTATTGTTTTCTTGAATTTTTTCAGCTGAAATGTGGCATCTTTTGACAGTAACTATTATGTCTGTGAATTTGTGTAAGGCCGTCTTATATAAGAATTTGTGTAAGACGGGTTTTTGGTAACCGCATTGTCGGTTTTGCTAATGGGAGTGTTACAAATTGGACTACATTTAGCTAGACATTGTCTTGGTCTGTGAATTTGTGTAAGGCCGCCTTATACAAGAATTATGTTTGTTAAGATGAGAGAGTTCAAGAATTTGTGTAAGACGGGTTTTTGGTAGCCGCATTGTCAGCTTTACAATGAGCTAGACATTGTTGAGTTGAACTTTTTTAGTTAAAAAAGGTGACATCTTGTTAGAGGAAGGATTATGTTTGTTGGGATAAGAGAGTTCAAAATTGAATCTGAAAATTTTGGTGTTTTGAAAGGATTGAAAAGGGTATAGTGATTGATAGGGATGAGGGTTTCGAGTTGTTGGATAATTCTTGTTTCTTGGCCATCTGCATTGTGGAAATGTTGTTGTTGTGTTTGAGTTAGTGTTAAACATGATGGGTAATGTTTCAGATGATGGCATCGAGTTTGAATGGATTGACTGTGGGAGACGCGATGCCTGAAACTATTATGGATTCTCCGGCGAGGTCTGAAAGCATGTGCTATCTGAGGTGAGGTGATTCGTTTATGTTATGTTTCGTGTAGCTTTAGCTTTGTGTATGTTGCTTCGACTCTTCAGTTTTTGGGTCATACCAATGCCTGACGTGACACTCACGAATATGGGTATGTTATCCTTATCTGTCCCTTCCTAGATCATACATGGACCCTCGCATGTCTGTAAAGGAGTAGACTGATATATGAATCCTTAGTATGCTTTTTAACATTTTGGGTGCATTATTCGCAATACAGATTATGATCTCTTGCTGCATGCATGACAATTGGAAGAAAGAAATCATTTTTTATTTATTATAAACCATGAGTTTGTCTGGATAAAAAAATAGAGGGAAGGGAAGGGGAGAGGGATGAAAAGGGGAGGGAATAGGACGGTCAGGAAGGGGAGGGGAATGGAGGGGGTGAGTTTTCTTCCAAATCTCTCATTTGTTGGAGGGGAAATGATTCGCCTTGTAGTAGGAAAAATTTATCCACTTCCGTTCCTTCAAATCCCCCCACCTCCATTTTGCTATCCAAACAATGTAAATTGTCTCCCTCCAAATTCCTTCGCTCCCTTCCCCTCCAAACTCCCTTATCCAAACAAAGGGTTAGATATGGAGAGCGTTATTGTCCTCTCCTAGTGAAGTACTGAAGGGCTACCATCAAATGTCCAACTTGGATGTCTCATGTCTGAACTCTTAACAACAAGAAACATTTCATGAAAGAAAAACGCTTCGCAAGCAAAAGGATTGTTAAAATATATACAAGCAAGAATCAGTCATTTCTTGCAGTACTATAACGATTGCCACATGCAACAATCTATCAGACTGAAACCGACATTAGCAATTACTCGTATTATGGTACTCACACTAGGATATCTGTGTCAGACAATAGAACATATAAAAGAGACATAATTGTTCAACTTTTGAGGCACTAGGACTTTCCTGAAATGAGGATAAGGGTATGGGTACACGTCTTCAAGCTACCATCAAGATGAAAAAGGATAAGAAACAACACTAGTTGCTCGGCATGCCTTTCTAGCCCAGATTACCCAAAATGCCGTATTGGTCATGTTTTGGTAACAGTTGCAGTATCGGGAATGTAGGGATGTAACATACACATAATGTATGTTATGTTTTGTGGCCGATGGCTGTAATTTCAAAAATGTTTACCCACCATAAGAACTTTTCACTTCTAAAAATTGTATTTTAATATGTTATTATCTTTTATTCCTATTTTTCACAAATACGTTCAATCATCTCCAAATCTGTCTCTTTACCAAAAAAGTTTCAAAAACTAGTGAGTAGTACTCTAATATTCATAACCTCTGTAATATATGGTAAAGTGTCAGTGAAATTTGAAGTATAGCTTGTTGTGCCTCAAAACTCAGGGTATTCTGATTGGGCATTATACAACGGGAAACAATGTCACGGAAGGTTGAAATTCCGCTTTGTAAAAGGCGAGTTTGTATACCATCTTCTAGTGTAATAAAGAAAAAGGTATAAACTCCTAGTTGGGGAAAGAAAGAGGAGCTATCACATTTTGTGTATGTGCTCTCAACAAGGTTCTTTGGAGTGTGTCGTTAATCATACCAGTCATTGTCTTTTGGTGTTCATGTATAGTCTATCAGTTTCCACCAGTTTTGGTGTCAACTAAGTTCTTGTCAACGAAAAAAATTTCCACTTGTGGCTGTTAATATAACTCTATAAGCTATGCAAGTACATCATTCTTTTCCCTATTACCCCATATGGCCATCTGTCCGGTGATATCTAAGTTGTCGTAATATGGTCAGTCATTGGTCAATTCACCTTATAGCAATCGGTGTCTTCGGACACTAGAAAGAAAATTTTCTTGTCAGCTTTCCCCAGTTTTGTGGTTAGAAATTTAAAATTTAGGGAACCTGAGAAATAAGTTTTGTGGGTCTACCACTCAGTATGTTTATTCGTGTGGATAACAATGTAATATTATTATTGCAGAGATGAAATGGCGTTGCAGTATTCACCAATGTCAGAAGACTTGGACGACATGAGGTATTATGAAACTCCAATGAGCGCTTGCTCATCGCAATCTGAAAGCCGTCCTACGAGTCCTGTCTCTCCATACCGGTATAAGCCGATGGGTGCATGCTGTAGTCCTCCCAGCACTTCTCTGCCCTCTTCAGAACCTCGTCAGAGAGGTTCGGATACTGAAGCTAGATTTCCCTCATCGCCCAGTGATATATGCCACTCGAGCGATTTACGGAAAACAGCTCTTTTACGGTCTGTGCAAATGAGAGCTCAACCTTCATGCTCCTCTTCCTTTGATCTAGGATTTAATAGTGGAGTTGAAACACGGTCTTGCTCGTACCTTAAACCCTTGGGTGATATTCGAGAGTATCATGGTGAAAGGTGTTCTTCAATGGGCTCTTATATGAAACCATTGGAAGATGAACATGAGTACCATCTTGGAGCATGCTCTTCTATGGCTTCTTCCGAGTCCAGCTTTAATGGAGTGCAGGAGCCAATGAAAGCATCGGAAAATGAAGGACACCATGTTGAAGGATGTTCTTCTCTAGGTTCCTCTGAGGCTGTCTTTACTCCAACCCCTGATTCTATGCTTAGTATTCAAGATGAACAGCTATCGTGCTCATATATGAAACCTTTGGACGATGGATGTAAGTAATATGTGATGTTACTTTTGACGCTCCACTTTGATGGATCTAACTCTGTAAGTAATGCGTGATGTTGTGTCCCCGCCACAGTAACTGTTGTTCAGTATGCGCGAGCCACATGTTTGGTGTAGAGCTACTGGTTTGATATTGGAAGTTGTACAGGTCGCATGTTTTTGGTATGTTACTCGGAATTTTCATATGACATTGCGCACTCATATTGTACTAATCGACATTTTTACCATTATGACAGGAAGATTTTTACTGCGATAGTAAAGTTCATAAATGTATACAAACCATTGCTATTTTCGCGGTATTTTCACATGTTATTGTATCCAGCGCTGAATATCTGGTGCAAAACTGTTTTCCAGTATCAATGAGATGGCTGGATATGTCGAGTTTTTAAGGTTTCGGAAGAAATGTTCAACAAAGCTTACCCCAGAAACCGAGAATCCTGACCTCGACCAACCCGAAAGAGAACCCTTTTATTAGCCATAAAATGGATTGGACCAGAGCCTTGACCCATACCGTACCCAATATGTACCCGGTTTTTTTTGAATCAGGCTACGGGTTTTTTTCCACCAGGCTTAGTTGGACTCTGTTGAATTGTATCCATGCAGTACTTCGTGGCGCGGTGGCGCCTATACGTTAGAGTACGGCTCGGTTCTTTCCGGCTTAATTTTAACTCATTTAAGTTAACTTTCGCTCTATTTCGTTCAGTTCAGTTCAATTCAATTCAACTTCAGTCGGTTCTATTCAGCTCATTCTTCACAAAATTAACTCTCTTATTTCGGCTGCATTAACTTCAGCTCGGTTCCATTCAATTTAATTCAATTCAACTCGGCTTCACACATATCGTAATGTGAATGAACTCTTAAGAGTCTTCAATTACACGTCAATAATTAGTTTGATGATGATAATGATATTTGTATCGTCTAATCATTGTCTAATAATGAAGACAAAGTGTATGTTAGGATTAAGGTAGAAATTATAGTAACGTGGAAGCATACTAGTTTAATTAAGTGCACCACTATCACATTATCCACAAATTATCATTGATGATTGACACTATCCGTCATAAGATGAAGACGGATAATGCCCCTTTTCACAATATATAAGTAGTACTATCCATGGGGTGCTTCATTTCCCCCCCACTTACCCTTCCACTTGTCTTCAGGGGCGTCTAATACCTCGGGCGACCACGGGCGGCGGAACCGGGCCACTAGTTTTGGCTAGAGCTGGCAAGTCTGACCCGACCCGAGTGACCCGACCCGAACAAACCCGACCCGACAGGACCCGAAAATATTGTGACCTGAAACCGACCCGACCCGACCCGATGACGACCCGTAACCCGCCATGACCCGATTATCACAGACCCGAACCCGACCCAGACCCGACCCGATACTGACCCGATTAAATTGATGACCCAACAATTATTAARCTTAATTTTGATCAAAATGAAAGTGATTTTGTGTTAAAATTGATACGTTTGACCTAATAATGAAGTAATTAAACAAAATAATAGGTTAAAAACTAAATTTAATGATTAAAAATTGTAATAATGCGATGAAGTAGCCGGACCCGATAATGACCCGACCCAAACCCGACCCGACCCGATATATCATTTGACCCGAAATGACCCGACCCGATAACGACCCGAACCCGACCCGACTCGACCCGAAAGGGTTGGCTGACCCGATATGACCCGAACCCGATATGACCCGACCCGRCTTGACTCGACCCAAACCCGACCCGACTGACCCGATTGCCACCTCTAGTTTTGGCCATCGAATTTATAAGGTTTAGTAATAAAATTTAATACAAATTTCGACGTGTAGTCTTGTACATTCATATTTGGGGCCTCATTTTTGTGTGCTGCACCGAGCCTCCATTTACTTTAAGACGTCCCAGCTTGTCTTATTATAAAAGGGACACTATCCGTTTTCAACTTATGATGGATAATATCCATCATAAGCCAGACGTTTTGTTATTCAGATACTCACGTGTCTCTCTTTTTTTTGACTATTTCTCATTACTACTTACCCTTCTTCTAATAACTCTAAAGTCCGCTTTTAATTTCCAACTCCAACTCCCATGATGCACGTGTTGGTTGATGCTCCCTTGTAACGGATATACCTGTCACAAATTTGTGACAGGTAGGGATGCTAACGAGTTGAGCCGAGCCCGAGCTTGGTCTTGCTCGGCTTGTGCTCAAAAACCAAAACTCGATCATGAGTTGATCTCGAGCTTAACCGAGCTTGTAAAAAATATGCTCGCTATCAAGCTTGCGAGCTTTAACACGAGCTCGAGCCAAACTCAAGCTCAAATCGAGCCTTATATATAATGGTTAATTTTTTTTTTCATCCGATATTTTCAATAACAAAGTTCGAAGGTTAAATGTAAAATATTTGGCAAATCGGTGAAACATTTGATATATGTGATACAAAGATATAATCATGATAAAATATTTTATAAAATATGAGCAATATCTTATATACTCGCACAAGTTTGAGCCGCTCACGAGCTTTTCGAGCCGAGTCAGCGTTTGCTCGGCTAGACTCGCTAAGCTCTCGAGTCAATCTCGCACAAGCCGAGCTAAAATGACCCGACCAATATATTGAAATAGACATGAAACCTAAAATGACTCGACCTGACTTAACCCGACCCGAATTAACCCAAAAATGTGACGCACTCGACCTGGCTAGACTCGAACCCAACTCGATTAACCTATTTGCTAGGTTTAATTAAAAGTGCACATAATAAATGAGGAAAAAAGATCATAATTTATACTAGGGCAGAGCACGGATCGGATATCCGATCCAAAGTGCTAGTTCGGATCGGATATCCATATTAAAAACTACTGAAGCCAAATATCCATATCCAAACCAAATGTTTCGGATATCCAATGTTCGGATATCCAAAATAATCGAATCAGATGCAGATATCCACCGAATACCCATATTTTGAAATTTACTTTAAATTAAGTTTGAAATACGATCATATTCATCATCTTGCATGATGATTTTTTTTAGTATTCTTAATCCAATGTTCTTGACATAAAATTTAAGTAACATTTACATGTTTAATTTCTGTAATATTTTAAACTTTAATTAAGTTTTTGTATCAGATAAAACTGTATTTACACGAAATTATACTAGAAAATTATAGTTTTGGATCGGATCGGATATCCAAATGTTTTCATTATAATATCCATATCCAAACCAAAACCAAAAATTTCGGATCGGATATTCGATCCAAACTTAACTTTCGGATCAGATATCCAAAATTTCGGATCAGATACAGATCAGATATCAGATCAGTTTGAATAATCGAATTTTTTGCTCTACCCTAATTCATACCTCTGGAAGTAATACAACAAACTCAAATACGAGTAGTTTTTAACCGATTTTATAAGCATTATTTCTGAGTTAAATTGTGAATTTTTCAACTTAACATTTATGAGAAAAATCTAACTGAATTTATATGCATTTTATATGAATTACGCTATAATTCTTTAAACCCAACAATGATGTGAAGGAGCTAGCTATCTGATTTTATGTCATGTCTCATAAACTTTACGATAAAGCTCAAAAAAATTTATAATAAAATTCATAAACATAAAACTAATAACTGTACATACAACTGATGGTATAATCTACTCGTATCAGTTTGTAACCCGATTCGTAAGATTTCAAAGGGTCACATTCGAACTTTAATGTCACTATAAGGGCATACATCAATAGTGATCTTGCTAAATCGTTGCTATCGTAATCAGTAGCTGGTTTTGATTGTTTTTGCCCACATAATACCAGCCAAGATCCTGTATGTATCTCATTTATTTATTTTGTTTTGTGTCTTAATAAGCCTTCAAAACTTTATAAATGGTCGATGTGCTACTAGCTAGGAATTTTTTGTGTGTATATCATCGCATTTAATTCAGATTCGAGTCGGGTAGGAGTATTATGACGGTCAAACTCTCCCTCGTTAATATATACTAGAGGTGTCCTCGGGCCGGGGTAGCCAAGAGGCGGGTCGGACTTCTCTGGTCAGGCCCTGAACCGGCCAGGAGGGAGGGCGGGCTTGGTCGGGCCCGTGGGTCAAGGGCGGGTCGGGCCTGAGATTCATGACCCAGGCCAGGCCAAAGAGGGGAGGCGGGCTAGGCGGTCCGGGTCAGCCCGTGCTGATAGTCATCTCTAATATATACATTACTGCATGCATAGGATTGAACCGGCTAAGACCTGTTAAGCTAGCTAGAACAACCTTTTACCCGTGAATCGTCTAATTAGTCTTATTAGTGGGAAATAGCTAGTCAAAGTTATCATGGACAACAGGTATCTCGCCCTAATCTCCCTAGCTCGCTCTCCCTGTATGCATGCTAATGCCCTTGCAGCTCATTTATATTGTATACATTAATGAGGATGATGGTTGGAGACAGTGGCGGAGCCAGGATTTGAATTCAGGGGGAGCGAATTTTTTTAGAGGGAGCGGATGAGTAATAATATAAGGGATACTCGGAATAAATTCGAAAAATATAACTAAAAATTTCGAAAAACTCAACCGCCATGGGGGCGGCCGCCCCTGCTAACCCCCTAACTCCACCACTGGTTGGTGATGGTGTTATCGATGATACTACCGGCGAAATCATAGGAAAAAAAAAAAAAAAACCGACGTGCACAAGGGTATATAATATATTACTATGTTTAATATTTATGCAAATTCTCATTTGTGACGGAAGGTATCCGTCACAAGCTTGTGACGGATACCTTTTTGTCTCACAAAATGCCCATAAGAGGAGAGAGGAAAGCACATGGGGGTGCCCCCACCTTATCCCCCTATTCGTT
>VHZZ01000002.1:884987-911644 GCA_009801015.1 Silene noctiflora
TAAATTTAATTAAAAGATTAGATTGTAATTATAATTATAATAAGATTATATTATATGAAAAAAGAAAATATTTTGTTAAAATGAAGTTTTATTTGTTTCTTTCCTATAATAAATTGTATACATTTTGAAGGGAAAACTAAGAGAATTTTTATTCTCTTAGTAGTAAAGGGGATTTAATGATAAAATCTACGATTATTAGAATCAGGTTGATGTTAATTAGCAATTTAGTTTGGAATTTAATATTTATGATCATTTATTGGTAAAAATAGATTTTTTGGTACACTTATTAGAAGGTGAATATATAGGCGGGAAAATTTAGAGTTGTGTTATTCTTTTAGTATATAGGGAATGTAAATGTAAATAGAAGTAAAATTTACTCCGTTGTCCGTACAATTTACAAAAATTACTCCATAATTCACCTTTTACTAATGCATGGGTAAATTTAAATTTCATTACTATTTTTCGATGACAATCAAACAATCTAACAAGCAAATGCTATGGAGCACATCACTTATGAATTTAATTATTCAGAGATTTAAATTAGGTTTTAAACTCGGTAATAAAACTACAACTATAAAAAATTCTAAAAATACCTCGCATTATATGAGTAATTTTTTTTTTAACCGGATCAGAAACATAATCACAATACTCAAACCAAGGTTACATTAATATCATTAGCGACACGGTCTTACACTTTTTTTTAACCGGATTGAAAAGATTATTACGCTCTAAACAAGGTTGTATTTATATTAGAGTTCGGGTTGTCAAAGATATCAAACTATTAAAGTTGGCTGGTGTGAGTGGTAAGGGCTCTCATCTCTTAAACAAGTGATCAGGGGTTCGATTCCTAACTCTTCCGAATAAAAACTAAAAAACCCCACAAAAATATTTTCCACAAAGTTTGGGAGTTGAGAGTTATGGGCAACTATTTGTATTTGTTCACCTGTTTTTGATTTCCGTTTCCTACACGAACTTCCTCTCTCTACACACACAAAGATTCATACCCCATTTTCACGCTTTCCCAACCTCCAATTAGGCCATTATTATTGTTTTTCTTCGGGTGTTCGCGGTCGACAACAGTGAATAATCCCCTCGCTGCGAGAAATTGGGAGAAATAGGGAGAAAAATTGGATGGAAGGGTTGTGTGTGAGAGCAGGGATTAATGGGCTGATTGGGCCGGGTTTAGGAGGGAATAGTGGGCATAATACCGGCCCAAATAAATACGGCGCCGTTTTAAAGTCTGCGTCGACGGGGAACTTGATCTCGTCTGATAAAACGACGTCGTTGTCGTCAAAGTTTTCTGCTTTTAATTACCCTTTTAAATCTCTG
Source organism: Silene noctiflora (assembly GCA_009801015.1). Lineage (NCBI taxonomy): Eukaryota > Viridiplantae > Streptophyta > Magnoliopsida > Caryophyllales > Caryophyllaceae > Silene > Silene noctiflora. Next base: position 886,317 of record VHZZ01000002.1, read on the forward strand.
TTTTCTAATAAAGGGGTTGTTCTTGACGACGCCGTTTTGATTGAGGAGAGAAAAAGTGATCAGGGGCAAGATGGTCATTTCAATGCTCCCACATCATCATCATGTGATCATGATGATGATGATGATGATGATGGGTCTGATGGGTGTAGAGTAGATGATGATGATGATGATGATGATGATGAATTGATGGAAGAGTTTGATAGAGATTCATTTACAAAATTGTTAAAGAAAGTGCCTTTAAATCAAGCTAAATTATATGCTCAATTGTCTTTTTTGAGTGATTTAGCATATGATATCCCTAGTATTAAGGTAATTATACTTTGTTAATCTTTCGAGTTTTAATTTTAATTATTCTTTCCGTCTCAGTCATTTGTTTACCTTTTATTTTCATTACGAGTGTTATTTTAATATTGGTACTGAGGAGTAGTATTATTGGAATATTTATTTGATAAGCTAAAGTTATGTTTAAATGCGGGTAATGCTGCGTACATCTGACCCTGATTACGCCTAGATGGGTTAGAGAGTTTTTTTCTTTCTTGGCACTAATTATTGAATAGGACCGTCACATAGTGCATGAGACGGTCCTTTTATTGATTATTAAATGAATAGGATCCTCATATAGTGTGGTAAAAGAGGGTCTGAGACTGTAAGACGGTCTTATGCAGTAATTATTGTTGTTTAGGGTAGCTTGAAGGGATTTTCGGCTATTCGGAAAGATTTATTAGACTGCAGCATGTTGTTAACATGGAATTTATGGTAGTGTTGCATGAGTAGTTGTATGTAACATCATGTGAAAGGTGGAAATTTCAACAAGGAACTGTATTGAGTTATGTTTTGTGCTTACTGATATTCCCTTGTTTCGATCGCGTTAGTGGGAATTAAGTGGAATTTAATATTGTAACTAATGATTAGAGTCGAGCTACCAACTAACCTGTAGTTCTATAACACAATTAGGAAAGGCTTGAGGTCAGCTAATCTAGGCGGATTATGACGGAATATGATTAATGACAGAATGCTATACTTTTCTCTGATGTGGTGACTGTGGTCCAATAAGTTGGTTTGCTGTTGTCTATTCCCTACTTACCTGTATTCTATTAGCTGCCACTAAATACTCTTTTTAATAATTGATGTTTAGAAGTTTAGTGATCTGTATCACTGAATGCATGCATCGTTTCTTTAATGTCGGCGACAACTGGGGTCAATACCCGTGAAAGTCAAGATCATACTCTCTTTGTCGCCGCCAATAGGTTATGTTTGTTTTAGGATCAGTTTTATATGTAAGCACATGCCAATGGGCTAAATAGTCCTATCATCAGTGGCCGATCCCTCTCACCCAAGTCCCCAACAAATGCAATTTTTGTAATTTGAGATCTGATTTTTATTCTATGTTACTCTATTGCGTTAGTGAATCGCCTTAATTTTTCAAAATTATGTATTTTGGCCCCCGAAACTTTGAATCTTGACACTGCCACTATCTGTTGTCATTTTCATGGCACAAAACATGTCTAGAAAGGAAACTTAAATTATTGGTTGGGACATGCCTAAAAGGAACACGTAAGCTTATGTGGCATTGTGGCTATAATGCTGTATTACAGCCTGCAATTTGTTTTTCATTTTTGCCTTCTTTCGTATATTAGTAATAGTCTTTGTGTTCCTTGTGTAGCCGGAAAATCTTTTGAAACGTCAAGGTTTGCGTTATGTATCATCTTCGATTGAAAAGAGGGAACAATTAGCTGAGGCTGAAAAGAAAGAAGCATTGGCCAAGGCCACGATTGAAGGCGAGGCCTTGACTGAAGGTCAGGAGGGTAGCCAAACTGAAACAGCCGAAGGCGGTAATCAAAAACCTGATGTGAGAAAATCTGCTGCCTATCATATTGCTGTCTCTGCTGCTTCTTATTTGCATTCTCGGACCCAAGCAATTTTTCCCTCTCGTTCCTCAAAAGATGAGAATAGTTCCTCAAAGGATGATAATCGAAGCATTAATTCTGAGATGGCTTCGCTTATGGCTACCACAGACTCAGTGACAGCTGTAGTTGCAGCAAAAGAGGAGGTAAAACAGGCTGTTGCTGATGATTTGAACTCGATAAGCTCATCGCCTTGTGAGTGGTTCGTCTGTGATGATGAGAAGAGTGCAACCAGAATTTTCGTTATTCAGGTAACACTACTCGAGTGCAATTATGTTAATATGTTGGAAAATTTACCTATCCTGATACTCCTGAATTATTTAAGCCAAATACCCATCTAATAGCTTGTTAAATTCCATTGCATACAGGGATCCGAGACACTGGCATCTTGGCAGGCTAACCTACTTTTCGAACCAATGCAATTCGAAGTAATGTTGGCTTTATACTAGTTATTTTGTCGTATTTTTTCATTTATTTTCTTATAAACCAATCCTAAAAGAACTTATTCTAAAATATTCAAGTTTTTCTTCCCTTAGGAGTTGGATGTTTTTGTGCATAGAGGTATATATGAAGCTGCAAAAGGTATGTATCAGCAAATGTTGCCTGAAATCCTGGTTCACATGAAAACCCATGGTAACCGGGCTAAATTTCGGTTTGCTGGTCATTCTCTTGGAGGAAGCTTATCGTTGCTTATAAATCTCATGTTACTGAAGCGAGGGGAAGTTCCTTATGCTTCACTTCTTCCCGTCATCACGTTTGGATCGCCGTGTGTCATCTGTGGGGGAGATAACTTGCTTCGCGAGTTAGGACTTCCAAAGAGTCATGTTCAGGCTATTGTGATGCATCGAGATATTGTTCCCCGAGCTTTCTCTTGCAACTATCCAAGACCCGCAGCTCAGCTTCTTAAGGCTCTAAATAAAAGCTTTCGAAACCACCCTTGTCTTAATAGCCAGGTGAACACTTGCAACCTCTCTTATGAACCGAATTCTAAATACATGTACTTTGACTAGGTTAGAATAATTATCCAAGGATTATTGTCAGTCTAAACCCAAGAAACAGGCCATTTGATTGGTTCGCAGCATTACGGGTTCATCAGTGATGACATTTTGGGTCGTAATTGTTATATGGTCATTTCAGTTGTGTTATTATGGGGTCATTTCAATTATGTGTCCTTGTTTATTTTGGTTGTGCGGTCGTTGGGTGATTAGAGTCACTGCAGGTTTATTTTTGTTTTCGGATCAGTGATTATGGATCGTTTTGTGACATGTCTGGATTTTTGTTTCAAAATAGTCATTTTCAGTAAGGTAATTTGTGTCGGGACAGTTGAGACATTAAATTGCTTTACATTGCAGAAGTTTCTGTATGCACCCATGGGAGAGATGCTAATTCTACAGCCGGATACGAAAGTCTCACCACAACATGATCTGCTCCCCTCAGGGAGCGGTCTTTATCTACTAACTAGCAAGGGGAGCGACGCTACTGAAACCGAAAAACAACTCCGAGCAGCAAAGAAAGCTTTCTTAAACCGACCCCATCCACTAGAAATCTTAACCGACCGCTCTTCTTATGGAAGTGGTGGGGCAATCCAACGAGACCACGACATGAAATCTTACGTAAAATGTGTGCGGGGTGTAGTCCGTCAGGAGCTTGTTCGAGTTAGAAAGGCTGAAAGAGAGCGACGCAGGAAGGTCTGGTGGCCGCTCATCAAGCCGCGTGTCATCGAAACGGGTATTACTGTGCGCTCTAGTTTTGGACCAGCCCAGTTCAATTTCGCGGGCGCCCTTAGAACCGGAAGAGAATCCATAAAAAGATTCAGCAGGCTTATTGCATCACAACATATGCATTTGCTAATTCTACTAATGTTTCCTGCAAGACTTCTGCTGATTGGTGCTTACAATATGATTCCCAGGTAACTGTTACTAAAATCACAGCATATAAATATGGGTAACAGCTAAAGAAATCACAAATTTTAAGACGAGTATATCCGTCTTAAACTTAAAGCGGTTCAAGTCAAAGTAATATAAAATTGTATAGGTAGACAGACGGTGGTTGATGGAAAAGGAACAAATTGGTTGGCAAATTCTTTACAGTTAGAAGCTCTACAGGTTTTTCATGAATGAGAGCAGTAGTCAGTAGAACCTATTTATTGTCACCAGGAAAGTACTCTCTCTTTCCGTTTATTTGCTTACCTTTTATATTCTATGAAGAGTATTGTATTCAAAAGTAAACAAATAATTGAGACGGAAAGAGTAGTAGCTAAATTGTCAAGAAATGAGGATTTTGTTGGAAACAAATATGTAATATGATGCTATTAGTTTTGTACTTTTTCTTTTCCCTGTAAATAAGGGAAAAAAGAGAAGAAAAGAAGACAATTACTGATCTCTCTATGTATAATTTATAGCAAAGCGTCGTGCTTGTGACTGACACTATTCGTCACAAGCTGAAGATGAATAGTGCCCCTCTCACAATAAAGCAAGTGGGAGGGCAAGTGGAGCAACTTATGGATAGTGCCACTTGCATATTGTGAGAGGGGCACTATCCGTTTTGAGCTTGTGACGGAAAGTGTCCGTTTTCAATGAGAATTTGTGAATTTATAGTCGGTCTTGGGTATGAAGTGTCTTATGGTTTGACTTCCCACTTGAATGACCCATGTGTAACATTTTTTTTTTTTTTAACCCGCAGTCGTTACTTTCGGTTCGCATTGGGTAAACCCTCGGATATATGTGATAGCCTACAAACCACCACGTATATCATGTAAACCACCCGAGAATTAGGAAACATTCTTACTATTATATTTTGCACATTATTATGTTAAAAATGTAATTAACCGATAAAATTTTATTCAAACCTCGGTCACCGAAGTATAAATAATCCTATTCAATTACAATCCGAAATAACAAGTATTAAGTCATTTTTAATGAATATCCGATTTTCACCGGAGACTGGTTTGTTGCACACCGTTAGACTGAAATGTCCTCTGTTATTTCTCAAAATTTGTAACGCAACTTTGATATGAGAAACCAGCAATGTGATTTACGGTTATTTTTGCTCTGGGGCCTTGAAATCCTGAAAAACCTTGTATTATACACTTCAATTAGAGCCCTTGGGAAGGCCCTACCGAGTCGTGTTTATTTTTCACCCAGTTTTTCTACCAAGTGTCCGAAGTCCCTTCAGGAGATACCATATTCAATTTAAACCCCAAATAACAAGTATTAAACTATTTTTAACGAGAATTCGATTTCCGCCCGAGATTGGTTTACAGCTGACCGGGAGCCTCAAATGTTTTCTCTTACTCAAAATTTGTGAGGCCTCTTTGTCTGACTCGAGAAATTGTCCTTGCGATTTAAGAACATTTTTGTTCTGGAACATTGTATTCCAAAAAACCGTGTATTTATCAATTGAATTTGAGGCGCTTGGGGGACTGTACCAGGTCAAATTTTTTTTTCTCCTTATTATTTTACCATGTGACTGGGGTTGATTTAGGAGTTACCCTATTCGATTTCAGCCCAAAATACAAGTATTAAACCATTTTTAGCGATTTCCAATTTTCGCTCCAAAGAGGTTTATCACACACCGACGGCTTCAAATGTCTTCTGTTACTTCTAAAAATTTGTGAGGCTGCTTTGACTGCCCCGAGAAACATTCCTTGTTATTTACGGACATTTTTATCCCGGGGTCCTGAAATACCAAAAACCGTGTATTATATACAATTCAATTTGAGCCGTTCGGGAGGCAGTAGCATTTTGTGTTTATTTTTCTCCGGCTTTTTCCACTACGTGTCCGGGGTCGCTTCAGAAGTTATCATATTCGATTTCAGACTCAGATAATAAATATTATACCATTTTTAACGAGTATACGATTTCCGCCCAAGATTGGTTTACATCACACCGGAAGCCTCAAATGTTCTTTGGTGCTCCTCATATTTGGAGACCGCTTTGTCTGACCCAAAAAATCGTTTGTGTAATTTATGAACATTTTTTCTGGGACTATGTAATTCCGAAAACCATGTATTATACATTTCAATTTGAGCCGTTCGGGAGACCGTACCGGGTGGTGTTTCTTTTTTTCCCGGTTTATCTCCTATGTGTCAGGGGTCGTTTCAGGAGTAAACCTATTCGATTTCAGCCTCAAATGACAAATATTAAAACATTTTTAACGAGTTTCCAATTTTGGCTACAAAGAGGTTTATCGCACATCGACAATCTTAAATGTCCTTTGTTGCTACTCAAAATTTGTGAGGCCGTTTTGTCTGACACGAGAAATCGAGCGCGTGATTTACGGACAATTTTATTCCGGGACCCTAAAATCTCGAAAATCGTGTATTATACACTTCAAATTAAGCCGTTCGGGAGGCCATACCGGGGGGGCTTCTTTTTCCCTTCGTTTCTCTATCACGTGTCCGGGGTTGCTTCAGGAGTTAGAATATCCGATTTCCGCCCAAGATTGGTTTACAACACACAGAGAGCATCAAATGTTTTATGTTGCTCCTCAAAATTTGGGATTTCGCTTTGTTTGACCCGAGAAACTTTATGTGTTGTTTACGAACATTTTTGTTGAAGGACTCTGAAATCCAGAAAACCATGCATTATATACTTCAATTAGAATCGTTCGGGAGGCCGTACCGAGTGGTGTTTTTTTTTCTCCCGATTTGTCAACCATGTGCCAGGGGTCGTATAAGTAGATACCCTATTCGATTTGAGCCCCAAATAACAAAGTATTAGAACATTTTTAACGAGTTTCCAATTTTCTCTCCAAAGAGGTTTATCGCACACCAATAACCTCAAATGTCCTCTGTTACTACTCAAAATTTGTGAGACCGCTTTGTCTGACCCAAGAAACCGACTGTGTGATTTACGGACATTTTTGTTCCGGAACCTTGAAATCCCGAAAATTCTGTATTATACATTTCAAACTAAGCCGTTCAAGAGGCTATATTGAGTTATGTTTCTTTTTCTCCGGGTTCTTCTATCACGGCTTCGGGGTCGCTTCAGGAGTTATCATATCCGATTTAAGCGCCAAATAAAAAGTATTATATCATTTTTTACGGGTATCCGATTTCCGTCCGAGATTGGTTTATTGCACACCGAGAGCATCAAATGTTCTCTGTTGCTCCTCAAAATTTGCGAGGTCGCCTAGTCTGATCCGATAAACTGTTCGTGCTATTTACGAACATTTTTATTCCGGGATTCTGAAATCCCGAAAATCGTGTATTATACACTTCAACTCGAGCCGTTCGGGGGACCGTACCAGGTCGTATTTATTTTTCTCCTGGTTTTCTACTATGTGTCAGAGGTCGTTTTAGGAGTTAAGCTATTCGATTTCAGCGCTCAAGAACAACTATTAAACCATTTTTAACGAGTTTCCGATTTTCGCTCCAAAGAGGTTTATCGCACACCGACGGCCTTAGATGTCCTATGTTGCTTCCCAAAATTTCCGAGGCTGCTTTATCTGTCCCGAGGAACTGTTCGTGTAATTTACAGACATTTTTGTTCCGGGACCCTGGAATCTCGAAAACCGTGTATTTATACACTACACCTTGAGCAATTCAGGAGGCCGTAGAAGGTCGTGTTTCTTTTCTTATTGCATTTTCTACCATGTGTAAGGATTCGTTTGGGGAGTTATCTTATTCGATTTTAGCCCAAAATAACAAGTATTATACCATTTTTATCGAGTATCTGATTTTCGGCCGAGACTGGTTTACCGCACACCGGCAGTCTCAAATGTTCTATATTGCTCCACAAAATTTCTGTGGCCGCTTTATCTGACCGGAGACTCCGAAACCAAAAAAATCGTGTATTATATACTTCAATTTGAACCGTTCGGATGCCGTTCTGGGTCGTGTTTTTTTTCTCCCGGTTTTTTATCACGTGTAGGGGTTGTTTAGGAGTTACCCTTTCTAATTTTAGCCCAAATTACAAGAATTAAACATTTTTTAACGAGTATTCATTTTCCGCTCGAGACTGGTTAATCGCATTCCAGCATACCGCCAAATTGGAAATTTTCCTAAGATTTATTACTAAAAGTAATTTGTATAACAAAGTGCAATTCCTATCCTTTATTTGGTAAGGATAGAAAACTAAATTGATCTCGGTCGTCAGGCTAGGACTAACCTATTTCGTATGAGTGAGGTAAGTTGAAACCAACGACTATCAAACCATCCCGAAAGAGTTGAGCGGGAATGGAAACAATGTTGAATTATCACTTACTTAAAAAAATAAACATGACGTCACAACGTACAAAATATTTAGAATTTCCTATGGATTTTGTCGAGTGTTATTAATGGAGGCTCAGAGTTAATAACACAAAGGCTATCACCTTTAGTTATTAATTTTGAAACTCTTAAATATTACTCCTTCTATTCATATCCCAATACACCATTTTCGTTTTACGACTTTTGCCAATGTAGAAACTGTCATATAAATATCACCAATTTTACATTATAAAAAATACAATAGTTTCATTTTCTTACTGTACTTATAAAACCGAATCAAACAAGATCCACACATGATTATCTTCTCTTCTTGCTTATAAATTGTAAGTTATATTGAAAATTCGCTTGACGTAAATAAAAACAAAAACATAAATAATGTATTTGGATATAAATGTAGGGAGTAACTTTTTAAATGTTTTTTTTATATGAGAGATTCAACAACATGCAAGTGGCTCTCCCAATTAGTAGTCCTCCGATCCACACAAATGGTGGTAACACTTGCTTTATCACACTTGTTCCGACACGTTTTGCACGTGAATATCTTTAGTTACACGTTATTAAAAATTATAAAAATTTGATATATACTAATAGCATTCATGACGATGAATCAAACATCTCACATGACTATATTTTATCTTATAAATTAAGAATAATATCAAATATTCTCTACGATCATAAATAGCGAAAAAAACAAAAAAAGCGTTACAATATGTGTGGATCGTATTATTTTAAAGTCAAAGGTTATTTCAACACGTTAATATATTTCTCAAGTTAAAGCAAAGTGCAATCACATCCTATACGTGCATGGCAAACAATCAATTAACAAGTTGCAATCACAGTAATAATTCTAGGTCAACTTTACTTTCACACACAATGAAAATGAAATTCATACATCAAAGCGTCTCCCTTGTGACGGGTCGGATCCTTGTGACGGGTAATGTCACTCACAAAACGAATAGGGGACAAGGTGAGGCACCCCCCACTTGCTTTCCTCTCTCCTCTTATGGGCATTTTGTGAGACAAAACGGTATCCGTCTTCCGTCACAAATGAGAATTTGTGTTCATATATAACAGTTAACTACACGTCTACCCAAACATTGACAAATCGACATTAGTGGATCCATGTATAATGATCCGGTGTCGCGGAATACTAGACCTGTCAAAACCGATCAATCAGGTTGGGGTTGAGTAAGGTTTGCAAGAATTATTCGGGGCCAAGTTATTTTGATTAGAGTGTAGTGTGGGTCAGTTTTGCCAGGTCGGTGGAACACCAGAAAATAAAATTGATTTTGTCAAATTCTTAGGCTAAATAAAATAAAACTTATACATTTTATTTAAAATTCGTTTCTAATGTTAATAATTTAATTAGGGAAATATTGTTGAGAATATATCATGATAAATTAGAGTTGAAACTCATATTTACCATAATTAGTGATATATTTTCAATAATATTTCCCTACTTAGCTTCTTATCATGTGTCCTAACTCGTAAGGACACAGGTTAGAAAAACTCTTTTAAAATTAATCATAATATTTTCATCGCAACTCCCAAAGAAAATTTTCTAAATTCGCAAATCGACGACAATAATTTAGGGAAGATTGGCTTCTAATTTGTCATGTTTTGAATAAAATTGATGTGGTGGAAGTACATGTAGTTGAAGCTATTAAACAGCAAAGCGTCTCCCTTGTGACGGGTCGGATCCTTGTGACGGATAATGCCACTCACAAAACGAATAGGGGGACAAGTTGGGGCACCCCCATGTGCTTTCCTCTCTCCTCTCATGGGCATTTTGTGAGACAAAAAAGTATCCGTCACAAGCTTGTGACGGATACCTTCCGTCACAAATGAGAATTTGCCATTAAACAGAAGGTGGGTGAAACAAGCAACTGTATTTGTTGCTCTTGTTTACGTCTATTTAATAAGTAATTTTTGCGAATTTTTTATCTCTAATACACTTATATTTTAATATATTTTTTTTTCTTTTTTCGTTAAAACTTTATTATTATGAAACGAATTCATAAGAATTTATCTAGGCTGTTTATAGGAAATAAAGGTCCATTTCTTTTGAGAAAATTGAGAGAATCCGAACCGTATTTTCGGTATCAATCACCCTCGTATCTCTTTATTCATTCTCTAACGTAAAATTTATTGGCGTGACTTCTTGCATGTCTTTCTCCCATAAACAAAGGCCACATGCTCGTTACAAAAGAGAAAAATGAACGATTGCGATATTGATTATGACTTTAAATTTTTATATCATTGGACGGTATATATTCATTTTACTATTTTCATTTTTACGTAAAATTTAAAGTATTTTTTGAATACGTGTTAAAATATAAGTAACAGTCGTTATATTGTTCAAACTTTCCAATTTTCAACTCCCAAGTATATGATGAGAATAAGTTGTATACTTGTATGTATACGACATTACTCATGCTATTTTGCGCAAGTTTAAATGTAGTTTCGGTATAAAAAATATTACATGGCTCTCTTGACTAAATTGTTGGAAGCTTCGTATCTCAAACATTAAGTCGTGAATTAAAATGACCCTTTTATATTAAAAAACACTTCTATCTGGACGCTTCAAACTTCAAAGTAAGTTCTTCGGCTTGGACAGTACATTTAGTTCAAGTCGCTATTCTCGAATCCCGAGGACTCGGGGTTTTTTTTTTGGCCCGTACATTTCTAAGCAGCCCATCATTGTTTAGCTATATTAACAGTTTGGGCCCAAAGGAAAATGGTTCCTTTCCAAACCATATTGGCAAGCCCAATATTCATCAGGTACTAATACTTGACTGTTATTTTGGGCCATTTTGGAACCTTTTATTGGGCTTTAACCCAATTATTGTCCATGTAATGAACCAAAACTCCATGGTTATTGTTTTCCATCATGCAAATATGCAATTTTTTTTTATTTTTTTATTTTTTTTTATTTTTTTTTGCGGCCGACTCTTAAAACCCCCAATGTATATTAAAATGAAGTTTAAGATTTAATCCAAAAGATTATTCCTTAAAACAATCTATGAAAAATCAACCAGTACAAAAATATAATATTCATCACAAATTCTTGTTAAAAACAGATATAACTGTTTTAAACTTAAAGCTTGTTAAGTAATTAGATTGGACAAAAGCAAAATGCCCATTGAGTCGAAAAAATTTGTCTTATCTGTTTCAATAAATCACAACTTGATCTGCTCTAAACCTAAGACAAGACACGAACTAAATCGTTTTATTAGACAAATGATTGGTCGAGACCCATGAGCACTTAGATCAACTGGCAAGGGGTTATTCTATCTTAACCAGAGGTCTCGTGTTCGAGCCCTGGGAACGCAGCAGTGTTGAAACTCATGAGGGAGAGCTTTACCGCCCTAGTGTTCCTACCAAACTCGACTCCGGATTAAACCGGATGGTTTACACTAAAAAAACAAATGATTGGTCGAGGCAAATAATTTCAAACAAACCCAAACAAAACAAGATAATAAATTCAAACTCAAATTAAGCAAATAAGAGAGTAAATATTGTACTATGAATGGTACAAGATCATATGCAATTTTACATGAAAACACAAATAAAAAACGTCAAAAAAAATGTGTCAGAAAAGTTTACTAACTTCCTAGGTAAATGAACCAATCATACTTGATAAAAGCCATTTTATAACACAAAAACCCAGAAATTTTAACGAAGAAAAAACCAAAAATAATTATAAATATAGGTCAGTAAAATGTACCATGAATGCATGTATGTTGTATGTATGTATGTATGTATCATGTATGTATGTATGTATGATTTCCATGATTCCATCACATGCTTGTTTCTGACATCATCATATCTGACCACTATATTTACTCTTTCCAATGTTCCCAACATTCAAACATCACGTGCTTCCCCCCTCCCATTCAAACTATCTTATTTAGTATCGGATTATGACAGTTACAAACTTGTGACGTTTCAAACTATTTTTTTAACGAATAATGCATGCGGTACCCCTGAAGTTTGTCAATTTGCTCGAAATACCCAATTTTTTGTTCCGGAAAAGTTTAAGAGGTCATAACTCGTGTTTACGAGTTCAGAAAGTGACAATTTTTTTTTTCAAATCGATTGTTTTTCCGAGAATTATGATTTGAAAAAAAAAAATTGTCGTATTTGGATCCTGTAGCTAGGAGTTTTGTATGCCAAAGTTTTTTTGACCGAACAAAGTTTAAGTGACCATATCTCTTAGTCACGAGTTCGGAACTCGACAATTTTTTTTCAACTCGAAGTACTGTGAAAGATGATCAATTTGAAAAAAAAAATCGTAACTTTATGACCTCGTAAACACGAGTTATGTGCTCTTAAAGTTTTCCGGAACAAAAACTTGGGTATTTCGGAAAAAAATGTCAAACTTGAAGGATACCAGGTGCATTTTCCCTTTTTTTAAACATTGCTTAGAACGAATACGAGTTATCACAGATTCAGAGACTTGTGACCGTTATCAGGCTTACTCGTAACATCAACGATATGAGGTAGTACTTTTATTTTTATGGAACACTAATACAAGAGTGTTTACCAATAAATAAAGAATCATCTTAAAAATCTGTGTTTTATCTTCATTTAATTTTGATGAACAAATAATGTTATTTAGATAGATATTGATAATATTTTTTTATGGAGTATCTTTTACGTAAAGTATTCTTAAATACTTTACCCGATAAATGATAATTGTGTTAAACAATGATCAAACTATTTCATCTTTAAAAATAATAGCTGAAATATGTATGGATTATTTCATTATCGGTTTTAAACTTGTACACACAAACCATAAAACACTTGCAATTCAATTTTTCTTTCTAATTTCTCCAATATTATACAAGTTTTATGACATGCAAACTTTTAAACTGTATAATTTCAAGGCTGTTAAATAGATTTAAAAGGTCCGATTTTATTTGTCAAATTTTTGTAGGAAATAATACTCAAACCTAACATTCAACTAGCATTAGCAAACAGAAACAAATATCCGAATATGACTACTCCCTCCGTCCCGGTTATTTGTTGTCATATTTCATTTTGGGGTTTCTCAGTCAATTGTTGTCCTTTCTATTTTAGGATTGCATTTGATGAGTAATTAGATCTGTTACCATCAATTTGGTCCACTTGTCATTTTATAATTGGTTCTCTTCTCTATCCTTGGTCTTTGTGCCAAAACCAAAAGACGACAAAAGACCGGGACGGAGGGAGTAAGAAATTTGACTACATTCAACGTACAATAAATTAGACTTCTTATACAATTAATGTTATTATAGAGAATATACGCAACTTGCAAAGTTGAACATACGTAAACAAAATTGACTAAATGCAAAGTCTAATCGAGATGCTACAAAATTTCTGACTACAAACTGTACAAATGAAATAATAAAATCATGTTTACCAAAACTCTTTGCAAAAACATGCATGTGAAACTCGATTTGAACTCGAATTGACCGGACTCAGGATAACCTGACTCGAATATTTATTGTTGTATACTGATTATTATGCATACATAACTTAATAATAGCTGACTCGAACCCGAAATGACCGACCTGAAGTCTACTAACTCGAAATGACTCGGCTAGAAATTGACCCAAGCCAAACCCAACCCGATTAACCTGTTCACCGAATCTAGTTCAATACACTCCTTTACTTTGAACATAAGATAACAAGATAGATTACTTATTTAAAAATACTAAATTACCTAATAATTAGCAATTGTGGATTACTAGATGATATAACTTGTTATGCTCGCTACTTTGATCTACTAATAATACTCTCTTTATTCCGTTAAATTGTTGTCGATTCTATTTTATGTAAAGATTAAGACATGTGAAATAAATTGATAAAATAAAGAAGCTAAAAAGAAAATTATTATCTATTTTATTTTACATATAAAGGTTATAAATATATCGATTTTACATTACATTCTGGTATTCAACTAAGCTCACTTAATGTATACAGAGTACTTTTTATTACGAGTATTTTATTTGATTGTTCGAGGAAAAAGTTGAAGACGATTTAAAAGGAAAAGGATGACATTTTTATCAATCTGGCTCCTCTTATAAAGACACGTCAAACAAAATTATACATGAATATATTTTCGCTTATATATTGAGAAAAAATTGAAATTAAATACTCACTTATGAACAGTGTGCAAAATAGAAAGTGGTAGTGTGGAGTTGAACGGATAACGTAAGTTGACCATAACAAATGTGTATAATTAAATTATCCATAATAAACCTTCCTAATATAGAAAGATAAACAAGTAAACGAGACACCGTAAAATTAAAAAGATAAACAAATAATCGGAATAAAGGAACCAGAATGAAGGAGTATATATTAATTTTAAGTATTTTATTCACTTTCAAATTAACATTAGATCAAACTAAATTGAAAGAATAATTATGTGTATTTGTCCATTTCTTAACCTTTCAGTCAAGATCGTCTAATAGCAAATTCAAAAAGTTCTAAAAATTAGATCCCCAACCTTTTACAGTATACTAACTAAATGTTCATGTTCGAGTTACCTACTACTACAATATAAGTTTTTTTTAGTTACACGGGTCTTCATGAAACTAATAATTTGTTTTCCTTATTCAAAATAATGTAAGGAAAACATTTCAACTTTCTTATTATCTTAGTATATATAGATAGAATTGTTTGACTAAATGTCTGAATATATATAAAACCCAAGTCATGACTCATGATCGAGTACTATATTATAGTATAATTAAAAGCTCAAAAAATTTATACGAAATTTTAATAAATGTTTGACTGCAATGTATATACAAATACACAGATTCACAACCGATTGTACATATAGTCAGTGGTAGAGCTAGAGGGGGCTAGCAGAAGGCCTCGCTTCCTTTCACGGTTGAGATTTTCGTAATTTTTCGAATTTTTTTTAGTACATGTAACTTATATTATTATTTCTATTCATCCGCCTACCCTAAAATTTTCCGCCACTTCTAAGCTTAAATCCTAACTACGTCACCGCCTATAGTAAAATAGAAAGAGAGAAAAACAAATGTGAAAATGAGCAGTGGACTTTCTTGAAATACAGATACTTGCGATGTTGGCTACCTCAAATTGGGAAAAGAGTAGGAAAAATAAAGAGCAATTCACTTGCAAAGGAAGGACACTTCCTTATTTTAAGGGAGTCAAAGTAATTTAATTAACCTAGTTTTAAACCCGTACAAAAAATGCACGGGTTCGCTAGTACAAATTGAAAGAAAATCAAATATGTATCAATTTTACTTATGCATGTTGAAATATTTTTTTATTTTTTTAATTAGTCTTAAAAGTATTAAGTTTTAACTTTTTTTCATATGGTAAAATTTATACTGTCTGAAATTGAATGTTAAAAACTTTTAAAAGTTAAAAATTAGTAGATCTAATAATAACATTACTTGGTAATTTCTTGAATTAAAGCTATAATTATTTAATGATTATTGTTATGTTATATCTGATTGAATTTATTCTAAAAATAAAAAAATTATATTTTTCAATTTCATGTAAATTTATAATTTTTTGAATATTTAGAGCTAGTATGTTAAATTTTTAAAAACATTTCATAAATAAATTAAAAACTTTATTGTTAATTTTTCTTGTGGAATTTATATTTATATTTAAGTTTTAATTAAAATGAGTTTCATAGGTAGTGGGGGTAGTGGGCTAATAGGCGTAATAGCTTTTATTTTTAATCCTAAAATTAAGTGACCAATCACACGCTTTTAAATGACTTGTCTTTTATATATAGAAGATATTGATTTTCGCATTTCACATTTTTTTTTAGTTTAATACAATATGCATTTGATAATATCGTCCTCTCGGTTTCTTTATCGTTTCGCCTCATTTCTACCCATTAAGCGTACTTATTAATGAGAATCTTACTTTAAAATGAAATAATAATTTTTTGTGGAAATTCGCGTGTTTGAACTTACTAAAAAAACAAATAAAATTATTAAATAGCGTTATTAGGTAAATGAAAATGAAACAGGTTTAGCTTTTCACCCATTAAGACAATATTATTTTGAAATCTTGTATCCGCCATAAATAATGGAACGAGTGCGGGTATATATATATATAGTGACTCTTTCTTTAGAAAATCCTATATATAGTGACATTAGTAATAATACAATGTATATAATTTATACAACCATTTTTACATAAAAATGGGATGCCCATAATGAAAGAAGGTATCCAAAACCTGTGAGAATCTAAGGACCACAGCAAAGAACCATAATGAGCAGAAGATCTAGAAAAATTGATCCGACCCATGGTTTACGGTTGGAAACTGATTAATATTCATGAATAACTTGATAATAACTGACCTGAAAATGACCCGAACCCGTCCCAATCCGACCCAAACTCTACAGACTTGAAATGAACCGACCCGATTGAACGTTTGCCAGGTCTACACTTCACCGGGGACTTATATGTAGGGGTATCTAAGACCCTGTTTAGTCATGAGTGTAAAAACTCGACCTTATTTTTAGTCATCAAATTTATAAATTTTATTAATGTAATTCAATCCAGTTTTTTAAATATATATAATACACTTATGCATTTATATATGATGACTCAATTTTTTGTAGTGTGGAGCACTTGACTGACCCTCGTTTGATTTAAGATGCCCTTGATTCACAATTGACATCAGGGTTACGAGATTCGCTTGGTACCCTATGAATCACGAACCGTTATGAGGAATTCTATCATATCCTAACTTATTGATTTTATGATTTTTTTAGTTTTCTTATCATTTTTATATAATAGTTTGATTTGTTTCTTTGGAAAAGTTAACATATTTGTGTTTTGTAGGCAATCACGTATATTTGAGATTTACTCTAAATAAGTTTAACTTCTCGTATTTAAAACCTAAGGAAAATTACTAATAGTTCATATTTAACCTTCAACAAGAGCAACGTTGTAGGGATTATATTGGGGTTGACACTATATTTTCTAGATTTCGAGCTTGTTACCTAGTAAAAAAAAGAAGGTAAACGTGATTTGCAGGCAAAATTGACCCAATCTGACAACCGAGCTCAACATTGAGTTTGACCTGAACACAAATTAACCCCGACCTAAATGTTTATTATTACAAACTGATTATTACTTATAAATAACTTGATAATAGAACACCCGAAACTGACCTGAACCCGAAAGACAAGGCCTTACCCAACGGCCAACCCGAACTCAACTTTTGCATATTTGAAACAACTCGATTGATCCGTTTGACAGGTCAGAACTACAAGCAAAAACAACAATTGCCCATTGGCTAGTCATGCTAAAAAAAACAAGAATAATAAAATTAAAATTCAATAAAAAGGCTAAGAAAGTCTTTGTACAGCTTTTATTAGCTGCAAATGAGAGAGTGATTAGACCCATCCTTTGTTGTTATCAGCCAGCCAGTCAGTCCTGCACATTACCTTTCTTTTTCAAGTAACCTTACAAAATACAGTCACCTTCTGTACCTTCTTTTTTTAAATAAAAATTACTCAATTATTCTATAAAATATTATTATATTCCTATCAAATAAATAAAATAAATAAAATAATCCTCAATTATTACCCGCCAAAATTCAAATTTATAATTACTTTTTTTCTCAAAAATTGAAGAATCCAAAGCTCCCAAAAAAATTGGTTGTCATAAATAATAAATGTAATTTTTGGAATGTCAGATTTCATGAAAAAAAAGTTTCTACTAACATCTTAACTGAAAGACATTAAATGAAACTCAACTAGAAAAATTTGTCAAAAAGCAAATAACAACAAATAAAAAGTTGAATTATAAAATAGTGCATTTACTCATAAAATTTCCTTTTCAATAACAATAATTCATTAATTTCACCCACATTTTACCTAATAAATTTTGGATTTTAGCATGCCTTGTGGAGTTGTGGTTGTTCATTACCCGTCTCACATATGAAACCGTCTCATATAGAACTGATGGATAAAGGGTTACAATTAGGGGTGTAAGTGATCTGAGCTGGCTCGCAGAGTCCTCGGTCAAAGCTCGGCTCGAAATCGGTCAAAACTGATTCCGAGCTCGGATCGGAAGCTCATTTAGGCTCGTTTTGTTTTTTATTACTAGTTAATTTTGATACTAGACAAATGTTTTTATTCTTAATAAAATGTTAATTTAGCATGCATAATTTTAATTTTATTATACTTAATAAGTGTTTTATATTTACATTTTTCTAATAATATATTTCTTTCTAATTTGATTTAAAAGTTAAAAAATGTATAGACAATAACGATTTAATGGAGCTCGAATCGAGCTCGAGCTTAGTCCGAGCCGATTCCGAGCTCTACCTCAAGTTTCCGAGCCGATTCCAAGCCCTCCCAAGCTCGAGCTCAAATCGGCTCGGTTACACCTCTAGTTACAACATATTGCAGTCTAAGTTTCTTTAACAACGTCGTACAATTTTTTTAAAAATTATCTTACATCCGTCTCATATAGAATTGATAAATTAAATAGGTTTCCAAATCAATTGTACTCGAAATAAATCTGATATTGATATATAACGATATTCATGAATTTCCGACTTTAAAATGTTTGTTAAAGAGTACAAGTTAAATGGATATGGTTATTAGTTAGTACTTTTGGTAGATGTAAATATTGTTAATATTATTACTAGTACAAAAAGGACCACAAAATGTAGAATTAATTAATAGATAGTTCAAAAGTAGGAAAATGTTGTACTACTACTTGAATTTCATTAATATTACTAAAATAGTGAAAAGAAACTACTAAAATATTACAAAAGGACCTTTAAATATTGTACTAAACCATTTAAAACCGTCTTTATTTAATTCAACTATGAGATTGAAATTAAACTTGTTTTAAATTAAGACGGTTTTAAATCAGAATTAACGTATTACAACAATTTATGTGCATCCAAAGTACCAAAATTTTCCGGCAGTCGATTCGATCAATTCATATCATCCCTTTTTTATGTACATAAAATTAAAAGTAACATCCAAAATTAATCACATTATCTTCCAACTAACCGGTCCTCTTAATCTAGAGATTTACGATTTATGATTTATGATTTATGATTTATGATTTAATTACTCCCCCAACAATATTTCATCATTTTCCAATTTTGCCCCTACATTTTCATACCACAACCCCAATAATTTGATTTCATTTTCATGCCACAATTTCATATATTTCAGACCGCATCCTCCTTAGCAACTCAATGCTTCAAACTTGACCGAAATTGGCCGGTTAAACCCGGCTTGGGATAGCAAGCTTCCAACAACAGCTAAATCCCGGCAGAAAACCCCTTGGAATGGGAATGATCCCGCATCATTATTATTGTTCGTGTTGTTCTTCTTGCCATTGTTGTGTACAAACTTCGGTCTCCCATCGGAACAATTAACATTGGCCTTAGGTACCGGAGTTGGCTCGGGAATGACTTCCTTTACTTGAGGCAATTGAGCCCTTTGTTTTTGCATCTCAAGCTGGTGTTGGTGTTGAGCCTCTTGTAGGCTCAATTCTGCTTTCTTGCGCTCCTTCTCGGCCGCTTCATCTTGGGCAATGGAGACCAGTAAACTAGTGTAACCCTTTTGTATAAGCCTATACAGCAAAACTGCGGACATTCTAGCCCTGTCCTTGGCTGAATCGTAATCATTTTCATCAGCAAATTCACACCGGTCTAAGAAACTGATCGACTTTTCTGGTTTATGCTTCAAAACCAACAGTAAATGAGCCCGCTCCAATTCCGACTTTGAACAACCTCTTCTTAGCCCAATCAAAGCGTAGTAATCCACATTTTTACCGGTCTCACCCATTGCAATCCTCTGCTTCAATTGGTTAATTTTCGAACCCAAAGTAACAAGTTTCCCAGGTATCTCTCTATACGTAACTGACCTCGGTTTCCATGCTGGACCAGGTGGTTTACGGTCCCTTAAAATGGAATTATATAACAATTTCACATGTTCAAGGTCATGAACCGCATCAGTTATACACCCAATCAATTCAAACAAACCCGCTCGTTCATGCAAGGCAACGGTAGAATTCGGGTCCAGAGCCAAGGTTCGGTTCAAGTCAGCTATAGACTCAGCAAGTCGACCACCCAATTTATAAGCAGCTGAACGGTGGAGATAACACTCTGCCAAAAATGCCTGTGGGGCTGCACGACGGCCTTCTAAAATCTTCGAAAAATGACGAACCGACTCAGCGTATAAGCTAGCGTCTAGGGCAGCTAATGCTGCCCCACGACGTCGAAGGAGCAGCTTAATATGAGCTATCAAATGAGCTATCGACTCAGCCTCTGTAAGCGGCTGATGATGATTCACCACCAACTCTGACAAAGCCGCGGGCTCAGAGTCGATAGCAAATGAGAAACTATCATCCGACCAACATATACTTTCTCGACGAAACGCCGCCGATGCTAACCGTTTCCCATGCTGAAGCAACACCATTGCATCCTCCATTAAGCCTAGATGACAACATGCTTGTCCTAACACCAAATACCTGAAAATTTCACATACATTGCACTAAACTTCACAATTCTTATTCAAAATCGGCTCAAGTTAAGACGGCACTCAAAACCGATTGCACTTTTTAGTTCATGTTACCAACCATATATCACATAATTCATGAAAAAAGTTAATGCTATAAATATGTGTTAGGTATTGTCACATAAATTTGTATTAATAATTAATGTTCCAAACTTGTTTGTTATGCTATTAATTGTTATCATTAATATGACTGCCAGTTGTCCCACATCGACAAATTGACAATGTTATAATTAAACGCGTAATTATATTAACAACCTCACCGTGCTAACCAACCTATTTGACCAAACCATTTTAATTAACACAAACTCACCTAATCTCATATGAGACGGTTTCGACAGGAAGACGATATTGTATTCATATGTAACACCGTCTCATATTTTTATTAAATCGATTCAATCAGCCGTATAATACCATTCCATAAGAAATTATTTATGTTATTTTTTGAAATTATTTTTTGGGAAATGGGAATTTGTAGAAAATCGAAGAGTGGACATGTTGTACCTAGCGTAATGCACAAGATCATGCTTCCTTTCGGTAAAAGCAAATTAAGCATCATTAATTAAAATTTAATTAAGATTAAAGTTTTCAACTTTGGGATTAATTAAATTAAACATGAAAATTGGAATCTAATTTCAAAAATAATTACGGTATATAATTATTGTATAAGACCGTCTTTATATAAAAATGCACATTAAACCAATAAAAGACGGTCTCACAATATAAGACGATATCGAAAAAATTAGAATAGTTACCTCCATTGGCCTTCTTTATCGAAGTTTTTGTAAAAACCCGAAATCAATTTCTTCTTCAAATCGGAAATAGAGAAACATCTAAATTTAGAATAATCAGAACTCGGTGAGTCAACCTCCGAGTTATTATTCTGAGAAGGCGAGCCCAACAACTTGACTCGTTCTCGAGACGAGTTATGGAACGAGTTATCAGAAGATGACCCGGACGAGTCATCCGAGTAAGCCATTTTATAACTAGGAATGTAATCTTGTAACATGTCCGCCACGTGCTTGTATCTTCTAGTGTAGAGAAGAGCACGTGCTTTGAGTTCAAGAGCGAGTTCATGACGCGGTGATAGACTCAGTGCCGAGTCGAGTAAACTCAGTGCTGAGTTGATCTCACTTTGTTCCCGAGTTGAGATCATTGTTCTTGCTTCTCTTACATATTTGTCTACCATCTGTAATAAATAATCACAAAATTCAATTTTTGATTAATACCCATTATTTATTTAACAAATTTATTAATACTTATTTAAAAAAGCGATTATAATGTCACTCGGAAATATACTCTTACCACTCAAAAAAAGTTAAATTATCGATATTGAGTGACAGAGTACATTTCATCTTTGACGTTATTATTCCCCGAATATAAAGATTTAATTAAATATGAAATAATTTACATAAAAAGCAAATTTATTCATCAAAATGCAAGTAAATTAACATCAAATTTGACAGAAAAATTTGATTTTGAAAGATACCCATTATGAAAAATGCAAAATTAAAGGTGCCCAGATGAATAAAAATTGAAAAAAATGAGTAAAAAATGACCTTTTTGGTACTTAACCACCAATGCTTCTTGTCTGAAGAAGGGAGATGAGAAGGAGAAGTTGAAGAAGTAGAAGAATAAGATGAAGATGATGAAGAAGAAGTAGACATTGTTATAAAAAAAAATTGATGATTATTTTGATTAATCAAAATAATTAATTATTTATCAAGAAATGCCACATTTATATGAAATGGTAATGAAAAAAATGGGAGAATTTATATTTGAGGGAGAATATTGGAGAAGGTGTGTAGAGGGAGAAAGAGGGGAAGGGTTGAATGGATTAGATTTTGGGGGAATGGGTGTGTAAATAAGGAAAAAATGAGAAAAATAATATTAAAAAATAATAAAAATAATCGGTAGGTCTTGTTTATGACGGTTTTAAAATAAGATATCTCATACTTTTTTTATTTTTATTTAACGTTATTTTAGTCGGTTGTAACTTGTGAGTCGTCTTAAATAAAACGGTTTTAAATAAGAATAATCAACAAAAAAATATCGGAAAATTCACGTGGTACCCTTGAACTTTGCCATTTTGCACATAGTACCCAACTTTTTCAGTTTCGGTACATTATACCCTTCATGTTTAATTTTCATGCACAACATACCCTTTTGGTCGATGTAAAAAATTCAATTGTACATAACTCCTAGATCGGAATTCAAAATCGGCCAAAAGTTTTTCCTAAGATGATTATCTAGTCATAATTAACGATTTGAGGAAAAAAAAAATTGCCGACAGACATTTTATAGGATTTTTTTAACGAAAATTTCAAATCAACCATATCTTCAATCTTAAACTTCCGAATGACCATTTTCGTTTTATCAACTTATAGATCTCGAAAAGTTAATCAATTTGAAAAAAGAAAATTAATCAATTCCGATTTATGATTTATAATTTATGCTTAATTGAAAATTATAAAAACGATAAAAAGGTTATGTTATGCTTGTAAATCATATTTCAGGAATATCATGTGCACAAACTTAAAAAGTTGGGTACCACGCGAAAAATGGCAAAGTTTAAAGGTACCACGTGAATTTTCCGAAAAAATATTATTTTCCGATTATCGTTTTCATAAATAATAGAGATTTCCACCCTTAATTTTTTTTTTTTAAAAAAAAAAAAAAAAAAAAAAAAAAGAATAAAAAAATGGACAGCTTTGAAATAGAGGAAAGCTTTAATCCTTGAAATGTATAGCTGGCAAAAATAATCAGATTCTCTCGCACTAGAAAATGAGCTTGTATACAGCAGGGAAGTGATAATGGCCGATGTGTGGTCTTATTGCAAGGTAGCAGTAATTGCATTGTAGCCCCATTATTTAAAGAATTATAGAATTTAATAGGGTCTTCCTCTCGTCGGCCTCTCTTTAAACTAGAATATTTATTAATGTGGGTAAACGGGTCAATTGAGTTGGGTTAATTTTAATTTCGGTTGTTCGGGTTTGCAAGTTTTGGTCGTGTTGAGTTATTTTTGGGTGAGTTATTATCAAATTATTTAGGCCATGTTCTTTTAGACTTAATATTAACTCAATTTAGTTCAGCTCAGTTCAGTTTAGCTTTTCTTTTCACAAACCTTGTTCTTTTGGAGTGAAACGGTCTAAACTGAACAACTGAACTTAACTAAACTGAAGTAAGAGTTATGCCATGTTCTTTTAGACTTAATTTCAGCTCATTTCAGTTCAGTTCAACTCTATTCGGTTCAGTTTAGCCTTTCTCTTTACAAATTAATTCTTACTTCAGTTCAGTTCAGCTTTATTAAGTTCAGTTCAGCTCCATTCAATTCAGTTCATACATTTCGGCCATTTTTTTTGGACTGAAATTGTCTGAACTGAACTGAACTTAATGGAGCTGAAATGAACTGAACTGGATTGGAGTAAGAGTTAATTTGTTAAGAGAAGAGTTGAACTGAACTGAACTGAATAAAGCTGAACTGAACCGAATAGAACTGAAATTAAGTCCAAAAGAACAAAGTCTTAATTTGTGAAGAGAAGGGTTGAACTGAGCTGAACTGAAATGAATTTAAATTAAGTCCAAAAAAACAGATCCTCACTCTTATTTCAGTTAAATTCAGCTCAGACGATTTCAGTCTAAAAGAACAAGGCTTAAGTTTTACTATAACTTATTAACTAGAAGAAAGTATATTTCATCATTGTGAGTATTTGAAAAGGCGATAATATATGTGAAGACATCTATCCAATATATTAGTCAAAGTTGCATGGTACATATATAAGCAATAATGTAATACAAATTCATGTTCGAGCCTGGGAACGCAGCAGTGTTGAAACTCATGAGGGAGAGCTTTATCGCCCTAGTGGTCCTACCCGGCTCGAATCCGAATTAAACCGAATGGTTTACACCAAAAAAAATAATGTAATGCAAATTTGTGAACATGAATTGATGAACTCCTATACACCAAATAAGATAAATTCAAGAAATTTCTATAAGAAACTAAACATGAAGTAAGAAAAAAGGAAGAAAACAAAGTTTAATGAGACTAGTAAGAAACAAGAATCATGATTTTTTTTTTTTTTTTTAATTTTTTTTTTTTTTTTTTTTTTTTTTTTTTTTTTTTTTTTTTTGTTGAAAGGCTACCTAAGCTTAAGATGGGGTTGCTTTGGCTTTAAATTCACACCCACAATTTGTGTTGTTTTATCCAACGCACATGAATAAGGATACATTGCCAGATTGGTTTGCCTTTAAAGTTTTCATTTCATTTCCTTTTCATATTCCCTACCAATCAACACTTATCATCACAATACTCCCTTAGTTTGTAGGGCACTGTCCTTAACACTGCCATACACCTAACATTATCTTACAAACATAAGCTCCAGCTTTTATCCTTGTAAATTTGTATACAACGTAGGATGCTCATCATCAATAATGTTAAAATATACCTTGAATCGGTTTAATCGGTATATTCTATATATAAAAGACAAGTCATTTAAAAGCATGTGATTGGTTACTTAATTTTAGGATTAAAAATAAAAGCTATTAGCCCATTATTTCCACTATTTAATAAACTCATTTTATTTCAAGTTTAAATATAAATATAAATTTCATAAGAAAAATTAACAATAAAGTTTTTAAATTTATTTATGAAATATTTTTAAAAATTTAACATACTAGCTC
>VHZZ01000002.1:953859-972429 GCA_009801015.1 Silene noctiflora
GTGAATTGGAAATTCCGGTGTTAGTTGAATTCCTTGATGAATCAAACGAGGCCTTAATTTATAATCAGCATCTCGAAAAACAAAAACGTCATACATTGGGTGGAATTGGCTCTTGATTAGTATTTTGATATCCTTGTGAAGGTGGAATTATTACTCTTCTAATTCCACCTACTCTCATTGATCTTACGCTTGATTCGATTCCTGAAATCACCTATAAATATACATTTCATATATAACAGGCCGACATTTTATGTCACAAGCTTGTAATAATTCAAAAAATCATTTTGAATGCGAACTTACTGTATTAGATCCAAGAATGAAGGTGAAAGGGACCGATTCACCGGTTGAATCTTTATGATCATAAGTCGAGTCGAAACGCCAACCCTGCTTTGCTGCCAATCTTCCATAGTAATGTATTGCTATCTTCCATATAATAAGGTTACATAATTAAAGGGTTACGAAAAACGGTTTATACACAAATAAACGCATATGAAAAAAATGGTCTCTTAATAACGAACACAAGTATTTGTGTTACCTAAGTGCCATCAGGCCTAGGTTATTAGTATATGACAATATAAGAAGCGCAGACGTAGACGGAGCTAGGATTTGAGCTTAGGGGGCGAAATTTTTTAGGGAAGGCGGATGGGTAATAATATAAGCCAAACTCGAAAAAAATTGAAAAATTTAATTAAAAATTTCGAAAAATTCAACCATGGGGGAACGCAAAAAGGTTACGAAAAACAAAAAAAAAATTGGTCTGTTAATGTCTCACTAGAATTTGTGTCACGTAAAAGTCACGAGTCATGAGACCGAGGTTATTATATGACAATATAAGAAGCGTAAACAATTAAATTACTTGATCGCCATCAACAGGCGTGGTACCATCGCCAAAGCGAAGGTCTAACGCCTTAACACCACCCGAACGAGGAAGCTCGTAGAATTCAGTAACTACTCCATGACTTGGAACAGAGGACGTGAAAAATGTAATTGGGAATAATAAAGTTGATATTAACACCGTTCTTCGACTTCGTCTAATTTCTGTGTCCGCCACTGATTTAAAATTAAAAGAAGAAGTTACGAATGCATTTTGTGAATTGTTGGATTTTTGAAGGTTTGAGAATCGAACAGTGTAATGGCAGGGTATATTGAAGGATATCATGTTAGTTTTTCAAATGAAAGGATAGGAATTTTTCATTAGTTTATCCTTTTCCTATTTTTTTATTTATTTATTTATTTTTATTTTTTTTGCGAAAGTGTTGTCTTTTTCAACTATTTAGTTATTTCGAGTCGGGACATTTTTTTCAAATTGGGTCACCACGACATTTGAATATAACATTTTTTAGTACAATTTTCATTATTTGGTTAATATGATGGATTGATGACTAGTCCAGCAAGACCAAATTACCTTTTTCTTAACGAGTTTAATTGTACTCGTCGAAATTTAATACTCCCTCCTACTCGGAATAACTGTCCTATTTGGACAATGACACGAAAAATTAAGGAATTGAGTTAAATAATGAAATTTATTGTTCAGGGGTAAGAATATAGGTGGGTTAGTGAGTTAATAAGATGGGTTAATGGTGGGTTGGGTAGTAATATGTGTAAAGTAACAAGAGTAGCATGGTAATTTCAGAACAATAACATTACCAAAAATAGACAATGAGACTTTATTGTGAATAAACAATGAGACTTTATTGTGAATAGACAGAAATGAACAATGGGACATTTATTAAGAATAGGAGGGAGTAATTATTAACGTAAATTCTCATTTAAGACGGACACTATCCGTCACAAGCTGAAGACGGATATTACTCCTCTCACAATATGCAAGTGGCATAACCATGGGATGCTCCATATCCCTCCACTTCCCTCCCACTTACCTTATTGTGAGATAGACTATCCGTCTTTAGCTTATAACGGATAGTGCCCGTCACAAGTAAAACGCTTTGTATTATTAAATACCTCGGGGGAGTACTGGCCATTGTGATCACCACCTTAATTGTGCCGAAAATAACTTTCAAGTGTGATCGACAGATTCGACACCACGACATAGCCTTAAAACTTGGATTTTGTGAATCTGCATTATCGGGTTACTTTTGTGCCGGGTCACTTTAAGGTATCAAGTCAAATTCTGATCACACTTTTTAAGTCACTTTAGAGTCTTGGAAGTTGAAACACCGTTATCGAGTCGGGCCATTCGAATCTAGTCCTAAATAATCCTATCTGAGCTGTTTTCAACCCAAAATTTACACCAAAATAGCCTTAAAGAAAGTGTAGCAACATCCATAAATAGAATTTTTTTCACTTTCATAAGTTTAGAATTTGAGGAGTAAAAGATTTAAGGTTTCAAAGTTGAGAAAATGGAGAACAAGAACAAGCCAGCTTATTTTCACCAGATTGTCATTGCTGATTATCTTGCTCACAGAGTGGTAAAAACTTTTCACTTTTACCAATTACTTTTTATTCTACTCCCTCCGTCCCAATTATTAGCGGGATCTGAACCCGTGATTTATTATCACCATACCTCTGTTTTAACCGCTAGACTAAAACGTCTTGGTTTTATATTCTTCTTGTTATGACTGTAAAAATTTACCATTTGAGGAATTGTTATGAAATCATCTTGTTATTTTTACATTAAATCGTTTGGTTTGTGACGAACACTATCCATCCCTCTCACATAAAACAAGTGGGAGGACAAGTGGGTGGGAAATGGAGCATCCATGTTTGGTGTCACTTGCATATTGTAAGAGGGTACTATCCGTCTTCAGCTTATGACGGATAGTGACCGTCTTGAATGAAAATTTGTGTTTTTATATATACTTGTATTAATTTTGCCAAAGTAGTCTTAACTAAAGGTTGAAATCTAATCTACTACCTCGATCTCAATTATTTATTTTTTGATTTTATAAACTTTGAAAGGAAAATTTTAATTAAAGATAAACAAATAATTGAAAATTAGCGAATACGATTTGACAGTCTCATGTGAATAAGTGTTTTTTTTATATATAAAAGGACCGTATCATAAGATAAGACGGTCTTGCACAATAATTAGCCAGCGATTATCACAATTTTTGATCCAACATAGTCACATAGACCTTAAATTTGTAACTCTAATTAACATTTTTTATTTACATTTTTTATTTAGAAAATTCCACCACTTTTTATGAAGCATTTATCCAAGGATTTGTGTGAGGAAGAAACCATGAATGCAACAATCAAAAGTGATGTCGGGATTTGGCCAGTCAAGCTAAGGAAAACTAGTACTTATACATATATAGAAGAAGGCTGGCCGAAAATTATGGATGACAATTCGTTAGGAGACATGGAGTTTTTAGTTTTCCGGTATGACGGAAATATGTGTTTCTACTTGCAAATCTTTGAGAAAACCGGTTGTGAAAGGATTTTCCTGCCGACTATTGTCTCCGGTATTCCTCTGGAAGAATGTGTGTATGAGGAAGTTAATGTTGCTCAAGGGGATTATACTGTCAATTTTGAAAATCCTCATTTCAGGAAGTTTTTGACAGAAAGTAATGTGGTGAAATCTGTTACACTGGTACGTGTCGTTAATCCCTCCGTCTTAATTATTTGTTTACCTATTTTAATCAAACGTGTCTTAGTTGATAAGACCTGAACCCAAAAGGTACAACAAAGAACTAGACTCGAACCCAGACTGATTCTACCCTATGTTTTTGATGGAACAGACTGATTCTACTGTAGATGACCCATACTCGAACTTACCCAATTTTTCTTTAATGGGTAAGTTCGCGTATAGGTCGTTGATAAGACCCGAACCCAAAAGGTACAACAGAGAACTAGACTCGAACGCAGACTGATTTATTCTACTCTATTTTTTGATGGAACAGACTGATTCTACTGTAGATGACCCATACTCGAACTTACCCAATTTTTCTTTAATGGGTAAGTTCGCGTATAGGTCGTCTAGAGTAGGAATTAGTTTAACAAACAGAATGATAAGGTTGTACTCTGGACACTGTTTAACTTATACAACAGAGAACTAAACTCGAAACCAGACTGATTCTACCCTATTTAGACGACCCATACTCGAACTTGCCCAATTTTTCTTTAATGGGTAAGTTCGCGTATAGGTCGTCTAGAGAAGGAGTTAGTTTAACAAACAGAATGATAAGGTTGTACTCTGGACACTGTTTAACTTATACATGCTGTTCTTTGTATATGGGTCGAGGATTCGAGGTCCGGTCAATGGTTTTGTACCTTATACCTTAATACTATGATATTATTTTGCGATTCTTACAGAGACTTCCTAAGGATTTTTCGACAAAGATGTCATCATCTGAAAGAGTAATAATCGAGATCGAGAACACGAAAGGAGAAGCATGGGAGGTGAAGGCTTCACTGAATACTGGAACATACTGTCTTTGTGCAGGATGGCGAAATTTTGTGATTGCCAACAGATTAGAGTTGGGGGATGAATTAATTTTCGAGCTTATTGGCAAAAATAGGATTAGGGTTCATAAGATAATTGCATGATTAATGAAAAATGATGCTGATTTTACTACTAAGAACATCAAAACATACAGCATTGTTAATTGACATTAATTTGTTGACTTATTGTTGATTGTAATCGTCTTTATATTACTTGAGCCGTCTTAAGCTTAAGACGGAAACTTCCGTCTTAAATAAGAATTTGTGTTATGCTTATAAGACTCACCAACTTGTTTTCTTTTGAGCTTGTCTCTGTGTGGTTTTAATGCATGTTTTCAGGTCGTACAATTGTTTGGTTTGGGAAATTAAAAGGAATCCAGACTTGACAGATACAATATTCAAACGAGTGCAATATGTTGTTGACGGGATTTGAACTCAAGTCATGAGTTTGGTCCAATTATCATTTCTTTTAATTTTTTTTGCTTTTTATCGGATCAAGTGGTCGGCCAGACTAGAGATTTTGGACTCTGAACCGACCTGGAAAATTAGGCGGCTCGCATTGGGTCGTGACTCGTGAGCGGGCTAGTCGGGCTTATTATTGACACTTTGAGAGGCAAAATTGGTCGGACCGTCCGGCACAATTGGCCCTCTTTACCAACATTCATCAACTAGTACCCATTGAAATAACCCGATCTAAACCGACCAGACTCAAAATCCGCCCACATGATTAATTTACCATAAATTTAAATTTTTTCTTCCACACCTTCCATAAAGTCCAGTGTACTTGTAGGAAAAATCCTTTTTTTTACCTTCTTTTTTCACTAAAAGACACAGTAAAAAAATCATCATCACCTGATTCAAGAACCTTCCATATTTCAATCACCCAAATTCATTGTTAATTTTTTACAGCATTCAGGTAAATTACCAACAACATTCTTTAATGATTTCTTGATAATTTTTTTATTTGTGTTTGTTTAATTGAGTAATTGTGATTTTGGTATGTTTAATTTACTGCTTCAACTTAAATGCTTTAATTTTGGCGTATGAAAGTTTGAACAAACGTATGAAAATGACTTGAAACGAGGACCCGGAAATTTTACTTATAATTTTAGATTAAATTTACAGCTCAAATATCAGCATGAGTAGCTCTGCTGAACGAAGCTTCTTCAAGCTGATGCTCACTCCTAACTTACGCTTTAACAAGCTGGTATACTTATCTTCTCTATTCCGTTTTAGGGTGTTTCATTCATTTGTTTACGTTTCTATATTAGAAAGGTTTTTTATGGGTAATTTGGTTATACACATCTATTAAGGTCCACTTGTTAGTTGTCATCCACTAACCACCATAGATAGTCCCATCCCCTTTACCCGGTCTTTGTGTCAAAACCAAAGGTAAACAAATGATCGGGATGGAGAGAGTAGGAACTAGTACTAAGAAGTTTTAAGATCTTCCTGATTTTATCTTTTGACGAATAGTGCCCGTCAGAGTGCCACTTGCATCTTGAGAGAGAGGCACTATCCGTCTCCAACTTGTGACGGATAGTGCCCGTCTTCAATGAGAATTTGTGTATTGTAAAACCGTCTTAAAAGAGACCTTCTCAATGTCGTGACATGTCATATGAGAATTAGTGTTTTTTTCTAGGTAAAAAATTGTTGTTAAAGTATCATGATCCATTTATGTAATCTTGGAGTATTTGAGTACAAATGATTTGGGCGATTAAAGACGCATTTAGGTTATATACAGGCCGGACTTAACATGGATTTTGTAGCCACGTATAAGTGAGCTAGCGGGTTTCAGAGAGTAAGAGGCCGAGTCCAATGGATGAGACGGGTCAGTCAATGAACAACTCTAGCTACAATTGATACTATTAGCTGAGGCTGATAGTGGCTTGTGGAGTGGTCCGAGTTAGTGGTTGTCGGTTAGGTCGTGTGAACCAATGAGATCAGATGCAAAGGTGATGGACTGATGGCGGTATGATCTATTTATAGACAATGAGGCGTATTTTGGTTATGACAGGGTTTTAACTGACCTTGTTCATCTGTGATAGAAAGAACAAAGCATGTTAAATGACGATTTTTGGGGTTAGATTGATCGTCTCCTAGGGACGACTTTTTTTAGGTTGCAGGATGAGTTTTTAACATTGCTTGGCTTAAAATATGCTAATGGAGTAAAAAAAATGAGCTGTCTTGATTGAGGAATGTAAGCAATCTTCCATTAAACAACCTGTAGTCGAACAATTCAATTCTCAACGCAGTTTGATACGAGTTCTTCTCTATGAACAGTTTCTCTGCCCTGTGAATGGTGTTGTCCTAATAAGGGAGTAGTCGTAAAATCTACACCAAGTTTAATTATTTGTTCTGTATAGAAATATGATGGTTTTCTCTCTTGTCTGGTTTAAATTTCGGTAGAGGATCCCAAAGGACTTTGCAAGCCAATACTACGAAGAACTTCATGCATATTGCTACCTTGAGGTTCCGACAGGTGTAACTCATCGAGTAGAATTGGATGAAGAGGATGATGAACTATGGTTTGGTAATGGTTTGGAAGAATTTATCGACGCGTTTTCTATAGGATTTGGTTACTTCTTGCTGTTCTTTTATCAAGGGGATTCAAATTTCTTTGTCCACATATATGATCTGACTACTTGTGAGATATCTTATAAGCAACGCCATGACAGTCCAAGCCCAAGCCTTGGATCTTGTGAAGAATTTGAGAGTGAAATCGATGAACGCCATGACAGTCCAAGCCTTGGATCCGGTGAAGAATTTGAGAGTGAAATCGATGTCAGTATCAGCTCACCAGGCTCAGATCTGCAAGACGAAATGCTTAATAGTGAAAGCGGAAGTGGGTCTAGTATTTGTAGCAGGATTCTGAGGTTCAACACTTTTCAGTACAGTAAGATAACTTATTGAAGTACTCTCTCGTTTTACTTATATCGTTGAGTAAACAATCTAATGAGACACGAGAAATAGAAGGCTTGCAGTCGATGTAATGGCAGAACCGTGAAAGTCATTGTTAAAACTTACAGCAGGGTTGAAAGACAAATTACTTGATTATTTTGATATTTGTCCATGAAAATTTATCGGTTTCTTAATTTACTGTCCTTCCGCTCCTATTAACATTCTTCTAACCACCATTGCAGCCAAATATCCTTGGTTCTTCCGGTGTAAGGATGAAGTGAAAGTTCTTGCTAATGCTGGAATTCCCGTGCCTAAGAATCCTTTCTTTGTCACTTCGATTCAAAAGTGCAATTTTGATAGATGTACCATGGTCAGTATTGTAAAATCATATTCATTTTACTATATATATACGGATATACCTCGTAACAAACAAACCTTTCGCTTATTCTGACCCAAATGACCTATATATTTCTCTAATGATGCAGGCTATACCAGCGTCTTTTGCTCGGGCGCATCTTAGATGTAGGTCAGGGGGTTTCGTCAGAGTGAAGGTAGACGATGGAAGACAATGGTCTATTCAGTGTTATAGAAACGGGTCAAGATGCATCTTATGTCACGGTTGGAGTGGTATGGCGCAGGAGATGCACCTGGAGATCGGAGATGTGTTTCTTTTCGAGCTAACTGATGTCAAAACAAGCGTGTTTCACCTTTTTATTCTCAAGGGATCCTAGATGATCAAGACGGCGAGATTAGGGATATATTTGGTTGCAGTAAGATCCTAAGATTGTATGTATGTCATGTAGTTCTGTCCTTTCCCCTGTTTTCTTAAAGACAATAGGCGGTTTTGCTGTTGACGGGATTTAAACATTACTTAACTATGTCCTATTGCGCTTGACTCGGTCTATCATGACGGAAAATGGTTGAATCTACGCAATTTACCCATATACATACGAGTATATTTTATATCGAAACATTGTAAAAATGGTTTATATAATTACACAGTTTCCGAAATCAATTAGGCATAAGGCTCATAAGCAAAATATTTTCTAATGAGAACGATTTTGAAAAACGTATACAATTAGATGGAACAGCGGAATTTACAATGTTACTATGTCAGCAAACTTCCAAGATGGGTTCAAGAACAGGTGCCCAAGCTTTACCAAAGCCATTCCTTTGACCGGCTAAACCGGTAGACTTCTCACTCAAACTCTTAGCCAACTCCTCCAAATTTTCACCACTTACACCAGTTTCAGCAACAGGCGAAACTTTGGAACCGCCACTTGTCCGTGTCCTTGTCCGTGTCCGTGTCTGTGTCTGTTTCCGTACGTTTTTATTACATGAACAAACTAAAGAGTTAATAGCAGTTAGTTGTAAGTCAGACAGTCTAGAGTTGACTTTGTCAACCGGCACTAGCAGGTAAACTTTCCGACCTACTAATATGTCATCAGCCTTCATCACCGGAATGTGTCGGGTTCGTTGAAGTTCGTCTACCGGAGAAAGGGCGAACCCGGGATTCTCCAACATTATCTCCACAACTGTTGTAGGAAGATTAACTAGTTTAACTTGACCCTGTGAGTCTACTAACTTTGCCATTTTTGAGTCTGTGCTTTGAGCTTTAAAACATGAGCTGTAGTTCCCCATTTTTTGTAGTCGGGATGATGCTGACGAGTTTTGAACCCTCGACTTTTTTTTTTGTGATCACTTGGACTCCAATAGTCCAACTCTACAAGGAAATAAGTTGATGGTGTTTTGGAAATGAGGTAAAATGAACGAATTGAAAAATCGTATATTTCAAATTCACCGATACAAACGAGTTTTGAATCGCTAATGAATGATGCTAACGAGTTTTGAACTCTCAACCTCTTGAAGAGACAAGCTTAAAATTAAAGATAAATTGCTGGTTTTAAGAATAGACGTTAAATGAAATAAATATCGGATATTTCAAATTCACTGATACAAACAAGTTTTGAATCGCGAATGAATGAATTATGAAAAACTCTCAAGTTTTTAGTGTTAATGTATTTTAAGAATTGAAATGTTATAGTTTATGTGAGTGAGATTACAATATATATATATATATATAGTATTAAAAAGAAATTTATGTGGTAATAAATAAGGTCAAAATGTCAAAGTAAAAGTTGCATTATTATTTGTTGCATTGTGATTAGTAGGGAAAGACGTGTGGTTTTGGAGTGTTGAAAAAGCGTGCGCACACAAATTATATTATAAGACCGTCGTATAATACAATTACTTAAAAAATGAGCATTTTATGTTAAAAATGAGCATTTTCCATTATCATAAAATAAGTAATTGTTAGAAATTATCAGTTTTTGACATAAAATGGTTACTGTTTGGTTATTTGTTATTATCAATTGCATTATACAACGGTCGCACACGATAACAGTTAAGGTTACGTAAGTCGTAAGGGGGAACGCATGCGAGGAAAATTACAGGGTACAGTGTACTTTGGCCCAACATTCCATTACCGTATACTCCAATTTAGTCACATTTTTTTTTTTCCGGAAAATTGACATAGTACCCTCGAACTTTGCCATTTTGCACGTGTCACCCAACTTTTTAAGTTTGTGTACATTATACCCTTCAGGTTAGATTTTTCATGCACAACATGTTTTTTTTGTCACTATAAAAAACTCAATTGCGCATAACTCCTAGACTAGAATTTGGAATCAGCTAACTTTTTTCCTAAAATGATTATCTTGTCATAATTTACGATTTTAGAAAAAAAAATTGTCGACTGACATTTTATAGGATTTTTTTAACGAAAATCTCAAATCAACCATATCTTCGATCTTAAATTTCCAAATGATCATTTTTATTTTATTAATCTATAGATCTCGAAGAGGTAATCAATTTGAAAAAAAAAATTAGTCAATTCCGATTTCTGGTCTATGATTTATGCTCAATTGAAAATTTTAAGAACGATAAAAAGGGCACGTTGTACTTGAAAATCAAAACTCAAGAATATCATGTGCATGAACTTAAACAGTTGGGTATCACGTACAAATGGCAGTGTTCGAGGGTACCACGCAAATTTTCCGTTTTTTTTTTTTTGCGATGAGGGAACCCGCAACTGCTATTTTCAGTGATCACTCGATACGTTTTGAATTATTATTAAGAGGTGGTTGTTTTACGTCGGTATTATTAGATTAGGACTAATGAGTGGAATTTTCATCATCTTTTGATTGACTTAAGAATTTGATTAATTTGGTAACTCGTTTTAGACTATTCTTATTGATTTTCAATTTTGGAGGATGGTTCGGTAGTAAATCCGATAATCGGTTTTGATAGGCTGGTTTACCAGAACAGCATAATATACCGTCTGATAAAGTGGTCGAAAAAGGATAAATTTGGTCGGTAAGTAGAATTACCGTCTGACTCACATGTTTTACCGACTAAATATTATAGCCAGTAAATGTAGTCGATTCTGATTCACATACGAATTACAATCATTGAACAGTGTTCGGGTCAAATTCTGATTCACATATGAATTTCCTCTAATCGAGCCATTCTACCCATGAAAATATGTGAGACGGTCGTCTTGGAAGAAATCGGGGAATGGAGTTGATAGAAGACGAGTAAAATGTCTCGTAGGCGGTCTTCAAAAAAAAAAATTAAGTACAGTAGCTATTAATCGTTTTTAACCCCATCATCCAATTTTCGGATGATTCAGTTTACAAGGTTTGCGAGGTTTTGGTTCTAGGAAATTCGGTGTCACTGAACCCAGCTACTTAGATATACTGGGACACCCACTTAAACCCTTCACCATAGCCCATTTTTCGGACAATGCTGCACATAAAAATCTCAAGGGGGCGGACATTAGAGTCAGCGAGATTGACTTTGCCTTTGCCAGTGGTGCAGTTTGTCAGGCCGAGATGGTACCGAAGCTCATCCTCAGAAGCAGCATATGGTATGTCAATCTTGTTGCCGAGGATAAGAAATGGAACATTGGCTAAGGCTTCATCTGAAAGGAGGGCATCTAGTTCGTTCCTTGATTCGGTAAATCTCTCTTTGTCATATGCATCAACGAGGTACACCACGGCGTCAACCTGAATCAATAAGCATATAAGACATGCATCCCCTAACATAATGTATGGATCATCAAAAGAGATACCACCGTAAACTCCTGGTTCAGCCCATGGCTAAAAAGACCCATAAGGAATGAAACAGGTGCACTGCAACTGTGCTAGTGATCTGAAATGTTCTGAAGACGGCAATATGAGTTGCCAGCAGAAATAAGGTTTGCAAATTAAACAATCATATGAGAGGGAAGAAAAGGCAACTATTTAATAAGGACGCGACTTTCGATGAAGTATACAGGAACCAAAACTCCAAAGGTTTACACTAGCTCATACAGGTGAAACTGCAAAGTAGGGAGCTCGGCTACAAAACCTTCTATGACATTTCCTTTTAGAAGTATACAACGGGTTTAGGTTCGATACAATAACAAGTTTGGACTTTGGAGGGAGAAAGGAGAAGGAAAGGGAGAGATAAAGAATAGCCTTGTATCATCTACACTGCCACATCTGCATACAGAGACTCGGGATCCCGCACACAGGTAAGCTGAAACAAAAATAGGAGGAAAAGGGACGCAAAGGGTTTGAGTGTTTTCCCTCTAAAACTCTGACCCTATTTGCTAATCAAACAACGAATTTTGTACCCCTCTCCCTCCCCTCCCTCCCCCTCCAGATTGCTCTATTCAAACATCGCCTTAGGGTGTGTTTGGATACAAAAAAGAGACAGGAGAAGGAAGAAGGGAAGAGAAAGGGAGGAGAGGAGGATTCGACACAGTGAAATTTCCCTTCAAATCTCTCCATTGTTGGAGGGAATTAATCTACAGGTGTCCAGCCTCCTTCCCTCCAAATCTATCTACCTCAATTTTGCTAACCAAACAAAGAAAAAAATTCTTTCCAAATCCCTTCCCTCCCCTTCTTCGTAAATCCCCATCCAAACACGCCATTAATAATGTTCTTGTTCAAATTGTCTAATTTTTTTTTTCTCTGCTACATAAGCTTGGAATCTATATTTTTAATAGAAATAGCATAATATTTTCAGCGGGACACCGGAAACAAAAGTTTCTAGGTCCACCACTGAGCATCACTCCAAAGATATCCAAATTTTGTTAGGATAAGGATCATATGACACTTTTAAAAAAGGGAGAAGGAAGGAGGGAAAACAAATCCTCCTGAAGTAATACCTCTATTCTATATTAGGGAAAATGGATCCCTCATTCTACCGCTCTTCAGCTCCCCGCAAAAACCCCAATAAAGCTATAAACTAAACACAAAGAGGGTTTCCATGAAGAGTGAAGAGTTAGTTCGTCCAATTATTTATAAAATGCCGTCTAAAGCTAAATGCGGTCAACTAGGTGACATAACAAAAGAATCACAAATTTCCCCAAGTCCTCGACAACTTTGGCCAGCCTTGCTGAGGAATTATAACTTGCTAATGCTTCACTAGCAACACAAGGGCCGCAAAACAATGGCCGGCACGAGAAGGTTATCGAAAGAGAAGGCTCAGAATAACCACACATGAACAACGCCAGCCACTGTTTTAGAGAATAATAAATTCCTATTAAGTTGGTATACATCAGAGAATCAGTGGAGTGTCTGGCATAGCATCAATCAGAATTTTATAGGTATTGGAAGAAGCGGAATTCAAGTTGCCCACAAGTAAAACAAACTAAATAAGAGTACCACAAAACACAATCATTGTACACCAAAAACCATGATTGTTTTTTGCGCGTCAAGGAGTCACAAGAGCAATTTTGAAGTTAATTGGTTTCGGGATCTAGTCATGAGTACTGTGGCTACTCTGGCTAGTCGGCTACTAGGCTTACTACACCTCAATCATTGTGGAAGAGTTGTGACTAAAAGTCTCTAAGCTCACCACCAAATTGTTGTACAATAATGTATCCAACTAATACCATGTAAGGTTTCGCTTATTTGATCGTGTTTTTGTTCTGTAATCTTATGTAGTAACAAGTAA
Organism: Silene noctiflora; assembly: GCA_009801015.1. Taxonomy (NCBI): domain Eukaryota; kingdom Viridiplantae; phylum Streptophyta; class Magnoliopsida; order Caryophyllales; family Caryophyllaceae; genus Silene; species Silene noctiflora. The sequence continues at coordinate 967,171 of VHZZ01000002.1, forward strand.
ACGCTTTGCTTACATCCTTGTAATGGCATTATCTGAGCTATGTGTTATACATCAGTGTCGTCATCAACCTTAAATAGTACTCCGCACTCCATAGTCCATACTATATACGGAGTATTTATATTATCATCCACGCATGGTTCCTGTTTAAGGTGCAGACTATCCACGCTTTCAGATGTTGATGCTACGCATTCTTTACAAGAAAGCAAAACAAAAGCAATGACACAAATGAAAGACACTACGCTACTTGAACATGATCTTTGGCAAAGACACCTTGACACAAAAATACGTATTGAACAAAAGAAGGCAGCTCAGATAAAGCTAAACGAGCTTAGATTAAGAAAAGTAGCAAACAATTTCAAAAATGCACAACAGCTGATCGGCACCCAAAATGAAATGTACCTTGGCATAGTAATCCTTCCAAACTCTCCTAGCAATCTGATGACCTCCCAAGTCGAAAGCCTTAAACTTGATCTTTCCAATGCTCAATTCTTCGGATGTTGGGTGTTGTGTCGGTTGATGCTGAACTAACCTCTACACTCACAAATCAACACCATAACAACAATCAAAACAAGCTTGATTCTGAATATCCACAACACTAAGTCACTTCTTAGAAATCATTCCTATCACCTCATCAACCTTTAAAACTCAAATCAAACACTTTTTTAACATACCATGCCACTCCTTTTCGTGCTTGAATTAGATAAACCGATTAATTAATACTCTCACAACGCGAGTGACAAACAATTTACCATTTGGCATTATCATTCCCCTAACAAAAAAACATGCATACTAATCACAGACCAATAAACATGAAACGGGCATTCCAAAATTCAATCTTTCTTTCAAATCTCCCTCTCAAAATGGTCACTTTTTAAGTGATCGTACCATACAACAGTCTTATACTCCCTCCATTCAACTTCACACTACACTTTTCTATTTCGTACACTATTCATAAGTAAGCCTTCAATTTCGATTTTCTCACAATACGTAAGTGAAAATATATTCATTTGGAATCTTGTTTGATTCGTCATAGGAGTACATTAAAAATATCTAACTTTTATAATTTTTGTAAATACGTTACCCCGTAAAACAACCGTTGGCAAACTGAAAAAGCAAATGTGTAGTGAGGGGTTGAATGGAGGGAGTAGTATAATTTGTGATATACCAATCAAAAAAGCATGCATACTAATCTCAAAAACCAATAAACACAAAAAGGGCATTCCCAAAATTCAATCTTTCTTGCCAATCCCGATACTCCCTTCGTCCCAATCATTATTTTTACCTTTAATTAAAATACCGCTCATATACAATCAAAAAGTTAACAAATAATCATTACTTTGTACCTTTAAATAAAATACCGCTTATAGACAATTAAAAAAAGGTAAACAAATGATTAAGACGGAGAAAGAGGGAAGAAGGGGGAGAAAGACCTCATCTTTGAGCATATGAAGAAGGGTAGTTTTTCCAGCATTGTCAAGGCCTAAAAACAAGATCTTGGCTTCTTTCTGCCATAGCCCAAGAGATGCTAAGATCCCATAAAACCAGTCAAAAAGGAACATTATAATTATAATGATGATGATTCAATTTGAGTGATTGATGATGATTAATTAGATTGATGATCTGAGAATTCGATGAAAATAAGAATATGCAGGTATGGTTAGTGAGTCAGGTAAGGGTAGATTCACGTATGAGATCATGGGATTGACAGTGATGTAAATTGACTGTCAATTGAAAGGTAAAATTTCTTTTAACACAAATACTTGTTCAAGACGGTACGGGGTTAATTAGAGATTTAGGATCGACGTAAAACGTTTGTTATATTATTAAGATCTGCTAAAATTAACCTCAGTCGAATGACTTGGCCAAATAACCTGATCGAACCCAACTTGTACCGATAAGAGGATTTGAAACCTGAATGTTTCCGTTTAAACTGACCCGACCATCAACTCGTTCTGAATAACTTGATACCCACCTAAAAATAACCTGAATCTAAAATGACCCGACCTGATCTGATTTAACCCACATTTTTACAAACCCGAAAAGACTAAAACCAGTGGACTTGACCTGAACGCGGCCCATTTAATCCTCTTACGAAGTCATATCTATCCAATGTGAAGTAATATTTAACCTCTTAAATTCTTAAAATTGGGCCAAATTACCAAATTGGTAAAAAAAAAAAAAGTAGGAGTTGTTGGACAAATTGGTAAAGGAAAGTCTCAGTTGGGACTAGGGTTGTTAAATGGTGCGGGCCAAATTAGGCCCGAGCTAGACAAATCAGGGACAAACACAGACTGACACAGTCCGCCTTTCATTTAGTGTCGGGCCTGGGCTGCACCACCACAACCCGGTCCGCCTTCGGCCTAGCCCAACGCACAACCCTAATTGGGACGAATTGGTAAAAAAAAAGCTTGGGTATAGGACAAATTTGTAAAAAAAAGTTAATTAAGTGATTTAGACCAAATAAAAAAATAAATGAATATTCAATATTTTTTATGAATAAATAATTGGTCAATAATGTATGTAAATTTTTTTTTCCAATGTTTAATATATATCTTCAACTTGAATTTCTATTCACTTGAAACTACATTTACTACATTGTAGTCTAAATCGACTTGTATGATCATGTATCGAGTTAAATCAAATCTATTTATTTCGAGTGTTAGCGGTGAGAAAACATATACAACAATTTTGATATATGAAGTTGATTTAGATTATACAAGTTTTCGTACATAAGATACATATTTCCGTAAACACGATACCGTTTTTTTAAGATCTTATCGGGTCCAAGTAGGACAAACTCGAAAATGAAAAAAAAAAAAGGTACAGAAATTAGCCGATGTTGATTAAGAATAATTACTTTAATTTTAACTTAAATATTACTTAACTTTTTTTTTAATCAACATGCAACAAAACCCTACTTCCTTACCAATTTGTGTTACACCCAATTTTTTTTTACCAATTTGTCCAAACTAAAACTTTTTTTACCAATCTGTCCAACAACCCCTACTTTTTTTACCAATCTGTTGGTCTACCCCTTAAAATTGATAACTTTTGTTAGGAATTGTGAAATGGATAATTCTTCATCATTGATTGGTTGTTACTCATTTGCTTAAATTGTAGATTTCATATAGTATAATTACTAGTATAAATCCCGCACCACTGCGCGGTATATGTAGAGATTTTATTTTTGAGAGTATTATTTAAATGATCACTTTATTAATATTTAATATTTTACTTCATTTTATTTTGATATGAAAAAAATTGAAATGGGAAAACTAATCAAAGAGAATTGAGTAAAGTTATGAAATGTGTATTTTTATGAACGTACTTTTTTTTCCCATAAAATTTCGGATTTCATTTTATGATTTTCTCCAATTTTTTTAATGAATTTTTTTTGTTACGGACCTAATAGTAAGTATGTGTTAAGTTATTTTCTAAAGTAATTATTATTGCATTGTGAAAAATTTAGCAACATATAGTCTATAATTTAATACTAATTTTAGTTTATTATAATGAAAAAAATCATAAATTTAAATCTACATAGTATAAAAGTTGGGTCATTTCAATACCTCTCAGGCTAATGCAATTTTAAAATTTGGCAACACATGGGTCCCCCCATGTTTTATGTAACGTTTAATTACCCTTCCGCTTCTCTTCTACTCAATTTTATTCAAATGTGAATGTGTATTCATTCTTGAAAATTATTGAATTATCTACATACTATAAAAGACGAGTCTTTTAAAGGATTCATATTGGCTGCTACAATTTTTTTTCCTGGTGTGGGGAACCGCATGATCTCTACATTAATTACACTCCTATGACTTTCTTAAACTCATTTAATTAATATTGCACATTTACACAAAACTATATATTGTACAATTATACAGTAATAAATTACAATTACAAAAATTTCAAATATTATCCAACCAGGGTGATACCCTCGTGATAGTCGTTCGAAGCAGCCATTAATAGATTGAATCGATTAGTTTAATTACGTTAATGATGAAAAACATTGTCATAGAATGAAAATTGTTTTTTCTTTAAATTATCTGTACGTTATATGTAGGTTAGTTATGTTAATGATGAAAAACCGTACCATGTCATCGGAATGAAGACCGCTACTGAAATTATATTACGTCGAATCTTGAATTATAGAGTTATTTATAATGTTACGGCATTTCACATCTAATAACACTCATTTATATGCTATATATCCAATAACAATGCATTTTATTACAACCCGTGCATTTTTTGCACGGGTTTAAAACTAGTTTAATTAAAAGATTAGATTATAATTATAATTATAATAAGATTATATTTTATGAAAAAAGATAATAGTTTATTAAAATGAAGTTTTATTTGTTTCCTTTAATAAATTAGATACATTTTAAAGGAGAAACTAAGAGAATTTTTATTCTCTTAGTAATAAAGGGGATTTATTGATAAAATCTATGATTATTAGAATCAACTTGATGTTAATTAGCAATTTAGTTTGGAATTTAATATTTATGATCATCTATTAGTAAAAATAGATTTTTAAGGAAATAATTTTTTTTATATATGGTATGTAAATAAAAAGAGGATTAAAGCGAGATCAATTATTGAGGGTGAGATCCATTTATTAGAAGGTGAATATATAAGCGAGAAACTTGAGCGGGTAAAATTAAAGTTGTGTTATTCTTTTAGTATGTAGGGGGTTTATAGATAAATGTACATAATTACTTAGTTATGTTGCACATCAATTGCAATCAATTTGCTAGTCATGCAAAATTCTAAAGAGGTCTCTATCAACAAGAAAATTAAGCTACCAAAACATTGCACAAGACAATTTGCTATTGCTAAAGACTAATGAGTTAAGAGTCTACTGAACTTTCATTATCGAACCTTTGAACCAATGATAAACCGACACGTCTTAAATATTGTCGTCATTGGGTGTCATCTTATGATGTTGAGTTTAATACTATTGCGATAAATATGTAATAGTAATTTAATTTTTACATAAAATGGTTTTTTTAAGCCACCTTGATAATCCCCTATATACTAAAAGATTAACAAACTAAAATTTTGCCGCCTAAGTTTTACGCCAAAGACACATTCTACTATCTATTTTTAGTCATATTCGTTATCATATATACGAAATCTCGTTTCCCTTAAAATTCCATTTACTTAAATAAGGAAAAATTTTCACTCCAAACTTTATTTACTTAAATAAGAAAACAAAAATGAACATTAAACTATTAATTTTTCATTAAAATATAA
>VHZZ01000002.1:978245-992878 GCA_009801015.1 Silene noctiflora
GTCTCGTTTTTCTTTTTCATCACAAGGAACCATATGTTATATTGTTCCGAATTGTCAAAAATAAGGCAAACACAAGTATGAATGTTTTTAATCTTATCTTTTTTTTTTTTTAATTTGTATAAGAAAGTTTAAATTTGTTCGAACGCGTAAATTGAAATTTTTGGTCAACTTAACGGTCGATATTATTTTTATTAACCCACCTATACATGATACTCGTGTATTGAATGTCAGAAAAATAGCGTGTTAATTTGCTACACCATGCAAAAAATTATGGGTCCGCCCCTGAAAATATGTGATTAGAATTATAGATAAGATCAGTGTTTTGGCCCTAGATAGAACCGGACCTCTAGCTTCATCAATGTTACAAATATTTGTGAAAATTTATAAATTATGTATATTAGTTTGTTATTCTTTTAATTTGAGTTAATCATATGCTTTGTTGTAAGGTAGAAGATTTGAACTTACAATCGAGTGTAAGAGTACAACAAACATACATGAATTCTTGTCGAGAATTATTAAATGTTGGCCCATGTGCGGATGGTGCGTCAAAGGGTAATCCAGGGCTCGCATGTAGTGGTGGTATCTTCTGGGAGGAGGCTGGTAATTTCACTTCAGCTTATTTCTTTATTCACCGGATATTGTTCTTAAATGCGTGCTGAGCTCCTTACGTTATTAACCGGTTTGGAAAGAGATACTCAACTCCATATTCACGAGTTAATTATCCATATGGTTGCACAAATAATAAAGGACGAATAATTAATAAGTAATGGTCTACGACAATCGTTAAAAGATGAAGGACATTATACAAAAAGCCAATGGATCGATCTAATTGGAATAATTATAATAGTTGAGCCTCAATCATTACCTTAAGGTTTTGGTTGAGACCCAGCTATTATAATTATTATTCATATTATGACGATCATTCTTGAGCATAACTATCGTGAGGTGAATTGGGCCGTAGAATTACTCGCCAACCGAGGAGCGTAAACTCTAATACAACTCCCACTCTTCTAGACATTCCTCACTTGGAACTTTGCTCCATCCTCTGCGAAGATATTCTTAAGGTGGCTATTTTCTGTATAATAATTTATTAAGTTCTATTTTATTTTCGGGGTTAGCTTCCCCCTCAATCCTCATTTGTACCAAAAAAATATAATTTTTTTTTGGAATTTTGACTTTTTGAGTGCAGGCCCATTTGTATTTAGTATAATTCCGTAGCCCATATTACCTTGCAAAATTAATGTACATCAAAATTGGGATCCATGAACGGCCCATCAGCTCCGACCCACAAACGTATATATGGCTCGAATTAATCCGACAACACGATAACCCGAACCTGAAACAACTCGACTCGATTCCGACTCGACTTACCAAATTACCACCTCTAAATAATCAGCGTTCCTAATTCAGTCAATCCTCCCGCTCTCTTTCTCCCGTCTCTCTCTATCCAGAGATCCCCCAATTCACCAAAACCCTAATTTACCTAAACCTAAACGCATCAATCGGAGATTCAAACCAGTAGATCACTGCACACTGCAAATTTAATTCAATTCAATTCAATTCTATTCTACCTGTTGATACGCGACAAATTTCAATCAGGTGCTTTTCATTTTTATTTTTTTTATAATTTTAGATTTGGAAAGTTGTTGTATTGATTAGTTTTCGAAGTTGGAGATGCCAGTTATGGCGGAAGAGAGGTATGAAGTTAAGGAGAGTAGTCGGAGAGGAAGGGATGATGATGTTAAACGGAGAGAACATCGTCGTCGGAGTGATGATTCGGAGAGTTCCGATGAAGATAGGGTTACGAAGAGAGGCGCGAGACGAGACCGAGAACGAGAGCGGTACAGTGAGCGAAGGGGGCGGAGGGAGGAGAAGGAAGACGATAATAAGACTAGCATTGGGAAAGAAAGTGGTTCGGATAGTTCTGATGCAGATAGGGTTAGGAAGAGAGGGGAGAAACGGGAGCGAGACTCCGAAAGGCGGGATAGGCGAGATAAGGAACATCATCGTAGTAAGAGATTGGAGGATAAAGAGGAGGACAAGGAGGTGGTGGTTGATCGGAGGGATAGGAGGATGAAGGATGATCGTAGTAGAAGGAATGGAAGACGTCAAGGTTCCGACAGTTCTGATGGCGACACTAGGCAGAGAGAAAGACGGGATAGGGAAAGGAAATCGGAGAGGAGGGAGAACACTAGGGAAGATAAACGCGATGAGGTGAAGAAAAATGTCGATAGAGATGTCAAGGTAGAGCCCAAAAAGCCTGTGGACCCGAATGAGAATCCGGGTGGTCCTCTTGCTACACTTGGGAGGACAGGAGGGGTTTATATTCCTCCTTTCAAGTTGGCCAGGATGATGAAGGAGATCGAGGATAAAGCTAGTGCCGAATACCAACGCTTGACTTGGGATGCTCTCAGGAAGAGTATTAATGGTTTAGTTAACAAGGTTAATGCAACTAATATCAAGAACATTATCCCGGAGCTGTTTAGTGAGAATCTCATTAGGGGTAGGGGTTTGTTTTGCCGGTCTTGTATGAAATCTCAAATGGCTTCCCCCGGTTTCACTGATGTTTTTGCTGCTTTGGTTGCTGTTGTCAATACAAAGTTTCCTGAAATTGGGGATCTTCTTTTGCGTAGGATTGTGTTGCAGCTTAAGAGATCTTTTAAGCGCAATGATAAGGTGCGTTTATGTGTTCTTTCGTGTCTAATTCTCTCTTCTTTTTTTTTTTTTAATTGTTGGGGTCAATTAATCATTGGTTTATTTTATTGCCAGCCTCAATTGTTAGCTGCTGTTAAGTTCATTGCGCATCTGGTGAACCAGCAAGTTGCCCACGAGATTGTTGCATTGGAGCTGGTTACCATTCTGTTAGCTAACCCTACTGATGATAGTGTTGAAGTCGCTGTTGATTTCATCAAAGAATGTGGTTGCATTCTTCAAGACCTTTGTCCTAAGGGTCTTCATGGTGAGTCTACTATCGCTATGCACCCTTTGTTTGTTAGTCATATGCCTCACCTCTCAGATTTTGTTAGTCATATACTCATATACTAACTACAGTGCTATTGCATCTCTCTGTTTGTATACCTGTGTTAAACACAAGTGTATGGGTAATTGGGTATGACTCTTAAAGGAAGCCATTTGAAGTTAAGGCATGATGGTTCTTCATATTCAATAGTTAGACATTCTATGCTGTATGGGTGCTACTAACCAAATTTGATTAGTATAACTCAAGTAGCTGAGAATTCGAAATATGAGCATCTTACACTCTTACAAGTATGCCTCTTTTAATTATTTTATTGATGTGGCAGCCATGTCGTAGCACCTTATTTCCTTTTTATGTGCCGTCCCCTTAAATTGGTGTACGGTCTGCCAACATGCTGAATTCAAGCATACATGCTCACTAAGAATTTGTGAGTTCTGACACGGGTTTTGACTCCTTACGTAATTTGATCAATAGCTTCGGGTTACCATGACCCAGTTTTCCCATATGAGTTTAGTTCTTTGGAGGTTGTAGGTACTAGGGAATTTTTGAACCATAACTACAGATAACAACGTAAGAAATGTTGAACATGTGATTACTAGTATATTGTGATAATTTCTCCTAGTATACTTCTTTGTAGGATGAAGGCAGCTTTTGTAATTGTTGAGCTAGTGAAATGCTTGTCCTTTTTAGCTCTGTTATCACATGAATATGATTTTGATGTTTTGAACTCGGACTTTTTTGAGAAATTCACTTGCAATTTTATTTTAGTCTGGACACTCATTGCATCTTTGATTTGATGAACTTTGCAGGTATCTTTGAGCGCTTTCGTGGAATCCTGCATGAAGGAGAAATCGATAAGAGAGTTCAGTTTTTGATTGAAGGCCTATTTGCCATCAGAAAAGCCAAATTTCAGGTTTGAGATTTTGTAATATTGTATTTGCAAACTGACTTAATTTTCTTAGTGCCTGAATACTTAAATTTCCTCTGACCATTTGCATTTACAGGGGCATCCCGCTGTTCGGCCTGAACTGGATCTTGTCGAGCCGGAAGATCAGCTGACTCACGAGATATCACTAGAAGATGATGTGATAGATCCTGAGACTTCTATAGGTATTGGATTGCAGGGATCCCTCCGCGTTTCTTTTTATTTGTTTTTTCCTGAATTTTGCTTGCATGCATGGATTTTGGTGAGCATTAACTAAGTGCAACCCTATTACCAGGACAAAAATGCAATCTACTTCTCTACCATGATCTACTGAGTCTGACACGTGCACTGAGCTTCCATGCCTTGATTTAATTGACTCATTCTTGGTCACTTGTACATCATTTGCAGATATTTTCAAGCAGGATCCTAATTTCGTGGAAAATGAGAGGAAGTATGAAGAGGTGAAGAAGTCCATACTAGGAGATGAGTCAGAGGACGAGGAAGACGCTGATTCTGGCTCTGATGAGGATGAGGATGATGATGATGAAGATGACGAGGATGACGAGGAGCAAATGCAGATAAAAGATGCTACAGAGACTAATCTTGTTAATCTTCGCAGAACAATATATTTGACAATTATGTCCAGTGTTGATTTTGAAGAAGCTGGCCATAAGTTACTTAAAATCAAGCTTGAGCCTGGACAAGAGGTTACTAATCCGTCCTTTAATTTTCTCTTTACAGTTTTTGGCCTTGTTGCACACCATCAGTTTCCTGACTTTGTCTTGCTTGATCTTGGTTAGCTTTTGGAGACAATTTAGGCTGTGTACTTCACTTACGACTTAATGTTGATTGTGTGACATTTATGCATGATGTTTTCCATAACTTCGAAGGTGGGAACTATATGGCCGCTTTTACTTTGGTATGCTTTTGCGACTGGTATATTTATAGAGTCTGTCTTTGTGGTATTTGAAAGCATTGAAACCCAATAATGTGTTCCAAAGTATAGTCTGAGAAAGTTACCATGAGCCCTTGATAATAAGTGAATAATTTCTACTTTGTTATTCTAACTGAGGGCTAAGTATCACTCTTTAGTATATATCTTCTGGGGATCTGCAGTTTTACGGCTTATAATTTTGGTATCAGTGTCTCCACATTTTATTTAGTGGACTAAAATGTAATTCTCTGAAATAGCAAATTCCTTCTCTGGAATAGCAAATTCCTTCTCACTCCTTAGACTAGAATTGTTCAGTATCTTCTGCCAAAAGTTACGACTAAATAGAATTGCAAAGCTGTCTTTGCATATGTTTCTCGGTACTCCTTTTTTGTTTATGGAAGTTATTTTCTCCTGGTTCAGGGAAGATGATTGCAGAATTTTATTGTGCTTGATTTTCCCTGATCAAAACTTGTTTGAGTGTTTCAAGTGGTTTTCAGGATGTGTATTTTGTAACCGTTGCCTGCTTTAATTTTTTTTTGGGTTACAAGCTGTTGCTATATCAGACTTGTGATGTGTTTTGTATGTCTATGCAGATGGAGCTTTGTATAATGTTGTTGGAATGTTGCAGCCAAGAAAGGACATATCTTAGGTATTATGGTCTTTTGGGTCAAAGATTCTGTATGATAAATAAAGTGCACCAGGAGAATTTTGAGAAATGTTTTGTCCAGCAATACTCCATGATTCATCGCCTTGAGACGAATAAGTTACGTAATGTGGCCAAATTCTTTGCGCATCTGTTGGGCACTGATGCTCTCCCATGGCATGTCTTATCGTACATCCGGCTGACTGAGGAGGATACGACTTCCTCATCCCGTATCTTCATCAAGATCCTTTTCCAGGTAACTGGAGAGCTTCAGTTATATTTTCTCTTTTAAGGTTTTTTTTCTTAGTTTGCGGTGAATAGGTGATTACTTGTGAGACCTCTAACTTGCGCAGTGGTTTATGTCTATTAACCACGGTGTACCATATGTATGTAATTTTTTTTCCCCTTTTTCATTGGTGGTTCAACTCTTGATGCAGGAATTGTCTGAGCACCTGGGTATCCGTTTACTTAATGAACGGCTAAATGATCCATCGATGAATGATACATTTGAGTCAATTTTCCCTAAAGATAACCCGCGGAACACACGCTTTGCTATCAACTTCTTCACGTCCATTGGGCTCGGTGGATTAACAGAAAACTTGAGAGAATACCTCAAGAACATGCCAAGAATGATAATGCAACAACAAAAACCAGAATCAGAGGATGAATCTGATTCTGGCTCAGGCTCTTCAAGTTCCGACTCATCAAGCTCAGAATCAGAATCCGACAGCAGTTCTGATGAGAGCGACAGTGATGAAGATAAGCGTAGAAAAAGGAGGAAGAGAAAATAGACGACTGTCTAACCCATTTCCAGGGATGAGATTTCTGAAGTTTTGTATCATATCTTCAATAACATTTTCAACTGTGGTTTACAGGCTGAATATTTGCAAATTGTAGTTGCTGCACGATTGCATATATACCGTCTTCGAACTTGGTTGCCTTTGTTGCATAATATGATTTGTGGATTCATGTTTTCAGGATCTTAGATTCTACTGTTTTATGGCCGCCAGGTGTAATAAATGAGTCGGGCTGGAGACGGAATGGATTTTAAGTACAAATGTATTGTTGACCTGACACGATCCGTTCTGTTTGCCAGGTCTAGTTGAACACGGTAATCCAAACACACTCTCCTAACAACAAATGGTGATTGGAGAAGTTTTTTTTTTTTTTTTTTTTTTTTTGCCGTTTATAAAATGGTGAACTAACTCCTCGCTCATTTTGTTAATTCCGCCGCATTGATATGTGGATCAATCATAACATGAATTCTATTCAACATTCCCTTTCAGTCTTTCACATATGAGCTCTGATATCATGTTAAATTCATAACACGGGACTTTGCCACACAAATACAAACGAGCACAAGTGAGTAAGTGACGAACCAACCTACATAACAAGGACAATGGGATCGATACACGGATGGTGGCACCCTCACTATATTTTATGCACTTAACGGTGGACCTGCGGACCGGGCCTAGAGTCCTAGACCGAGTTAGATCAAGGGTACAGTCGTATGGCCCTATATCATGTCACCTTCCCAATTTATAGACCCAAATCAACTTTAAAAAAAGATCCTATATTTGTTCTTTATAAATATTTTCTTTATTCCCAATTTCGCCGACTTGTGGTCATACATCATAAATCACGATACTTGTCGAAATAGTTGGTCATCTGAAAGACGGTCATATTCATCTTACTGGTAATACAGGTTAAGTATTAATTAACGAGTTTTTTTTGTCAAAAACTACCTAAAATTTAGCTCATTTTCATAAATACTACATAAAGTTTTTAATTTTGCGAGAAATTACCTAATATTTTTTAACTTTTGTCGAACACTACCAAATTGAAATTTCCGATCAAATTAGACAAAATTTTAACTCGAAAACATTATTTTTAGCATATTACATACTCTATTTACTATACTTAACCACCGCGAACTTTTTTGATTAGTTACTAACTTAGTTACTTCAATTTTTTTTACTACAATTTTGACTATTTTGGCTGAGATTGTGGCTAATTTGGACAAAATGATGACTAATTTTATTGGAATTTTGATTTATATGTCGGAAATTTAGTTAATTTGGCAAAAAGATTGTCGAATTTGCTCATTTATTTCAATTTGGTAGTGTTCGACAAAAGGTATAAAATATTAGGTAGTTTCTAGCAAAATAAAAAATTTTAGGTAGTATTTATGGAAATGAGTTAAATATTAAGTAGTTTTTTTAAAAAAAACTCTTAATTAACCTATATAAATAGATGAGACAATTTAGACAAAATTCTTATCACTTCTTAGGCGTTTTGTTTTTAACTTTTCATCTATTTTTAATCCGTTTTTTATTTATGACGGATATGTTAAAATAAGAATTTGTGTTGTCGAAATATTATGTTCTGATGAGTCCCTACGCAAACATGAGAAAGACTGATGATAAAGTATTAAGAGTAGGATAAGCACCCAAAACAATAATATTGTGTGACAAAAACACTTGCCATTAATAATAATAATAATAATAATTTTATTTTTTTTGGCAGCCAATAATAAATAATAATTCGTTGTAATCAAATAACTGAATCTCAACTGTATGGATGGTGATACATGCATTTATTTTACGTCACTTTAATATAATAATAATAATAATAATAATAATAATAATAATAATAATAATAATAATAATAATAGGGATATTCTACGGTGTATCTTCGAGTTTTTCGGTTTTCTATGTTGTACACTTACATTTTTTCTATCATGACCTTCTTATTTCTCTGTTAACTTTATCACTATCAAACAACCGTATTTTGACGTTTAATTTGGTTTATTAATTTTGTATCACCATGTGAAAAGCATCACAAATCACTTTTAATAAACACAAATCTTCTATATATAAAAGACAAGTCATTTAAAAGCATGTGATTGGTCACTTAATTTTAGGATTAAAAATAAAAACTATTAGCCCACTATCCCCACTACTTATAAAACTCATTTTATTTCAAGTTTAAATATAAATATAAATTTCATAAGAAAAATTAACAATAAAGTTTTAATTTATTTATGAAATATTTTTAAAAATTTAACATACTAGCTCYAAATATTCAAAAAATTATAAATTTACATGAATTGAAAAATATAATTTTTTTTATTTTTAGAATAAATTCAATCAGATATAACATAACAATAATCGTTAAATAATTATAGCTTTAATTCAAAAAATTACCAAGTAATGATATTATTAGATCTACTAATTTCCAACTTTTAAAGGTTTTTAGCATTTGATTTCAGACAGTATAAATTTTACCATATGAAAAATAAGTTAAAAACATAATATTTTTAAGACTAATAAAATCGATATATATTTGCCTTTTAATTTGTATTAGCGAACCCGTGCAATTTTTGCACGGGTTTAAAACTAGTTATTATTAAAAACCTCAGTTATGATTCATGAAATGATAATGGAGATTTGATGAAATTTTGGTTAGATTCGTATACTATTTGATGGGTTATGGTAATTCGGCGAATTAATAAGTACCTGAGTAGATTATCGAGTAATTGGAATGATAAATAAATGATTTAATAGATCAATTAGTAAACTACCATATTAAAGACAACAAATAAGGTCATTGTATAGACTAATGTATAGAGTTCAGGGGTACACCGTACACCATCAAATTTCAAAAATATAGGGATACACCATAGAAAACCGGTACACCGTAGAATATCCCATAATAATAATAATAATAATAATAATAATAATAATAATAATAATAATAATAATAATAATAATAATAATAAAGGCTGCGTTAAATAATTTCCAAATCCTTCTTACTACTAAGAGAATAAAAATTCTCTTAGTTTTCTCTCCAAAATGTATTTTGCTCAATAAGGAAACTGGTATTAACCCTTAAACTATAAACAATAAGTTGCTAAATTAGTCATAATGCAATTATTATTATTAAGAAAATAACTTGACACATACTTACTATTAGGTTCGTGACAGAAAAATGGAGAAAATTAAAAAATGAATCCGTAGTTTTACGGTAAAAAAAGTATTTTCACAAAAATACACATTTCATAATTTTAATCTATTTTCTTTGATTAATTTTCCATTTTTCGATTTTTTTCCGTATTAAAATATAATGGAGTGAAGTACTAAATATTAATAAGGTACCGATTTGAATAATACTCTAAAAAATAAAAACCCTATATATGCCGCGCAATGTGCGCGGGATCTATACTAGTGCCTAATCAAATCAATTGGTATTGCTTGTGACCTTGTGTAAAAGGAATGATATACTTGATTAAAATCTAGACATATTAATTGTGAGTTAGTGGATGTAATTGATTAAAGTTTAGACACCAAATAAATAGGATTTGCAATCGAATTATGAGATAAGGTGCTTAATTATTTGAGTTTGTTTCACATAGTCACAATCAATCAATCAATCATAGATGGAGTATTTGTAGATCCCAAGAGTTTAAGTAAGTTGATCATCATGAGACACCATTAGATGATTTTTAATCATATACTCCCTTCAGCTCGGTTAATAAATAATTTTTATTTTTCGTTAAAAGTAAAAATATAAGAGAGAGAAATTTAATAAATTTGTAAGTTTTTTTATTAGATTGTCTTATATACTCTCTAATTTATAAAAAGTTCAGAAAAACCGAAAAACGTTAATACGTTAACTATAATTGAGCTTAGTGATCTCTCCCTAAAATTGTAAAATCATTTCATAAAATTTATTATAATAAACTTGCTTAAGGAGTATAAAGACACCCAAAAATTATGTAAGTTGGTGAGGTCATTTCCATTAATCAAAAGCATAGCTAATGATTTGTTTTAATGCCTCTATTTACCGCTGTCAAAAAAAAAAAAAAAATTAAGACTACACGAGTATGTCAATGTAAGATGGATAAGTCAAAATCAGAATGCATAAGGAAAAAAAATAAAAAATTTATCTATATATCCATGTGAATGATATTTGACTCGTTTTAATATTAAGATAAATATCCATATTTTAAGGAAGACTAGCAGAATCATTTATTAACTTTTAATTAGAATATTTATTCTAAATAATATATTATAAAAAATAAATAAATGATTGAGACGGGAATACATCGTACTTATATAATACCGAGTAATATGGAAACGTTGCTTTGGTGACATCTACTCCATCGAGCCATGCAAGGATATGTAACTTAATAATTTGGCAAAGGCTAAAAATCGTAGGTAGTTTAACAATATCAAGAAAAAGCAAAGCTAATTAAAATATTTATATATTATTACAAAGCGTTTTGTTTGTGACGGATATTATCCGCCATAAGTTAAAGACGGATAATGTTCTTAGCTTTTCACAATAAGGTTAGTGAGAGGGCAAGCAGGAGGAAATAGAGCACCTTATAATTAGTGTCACTTATATATTGTAAAAAAAAAAACACTATCTGTCTTCAGCTCGTGACAGATAGTGTCCTCTTCGACGATAATTTATATATGATTATATGGTGACGCTTTATTTGAGAAAACATAGATTGTTGGTGTTGTTACAGCTGCTTTTTTGTGAGATGAGTATTTTGTGTTGTGTCATTCTCTACTTGCTCTATATTTTCCTCGCCACAAATTCTCATCGAATACAGATACTATTCGTCATAAGCAGAAAACGGATAATACTCCTCTCGCAATATTTAAGTGATACTATTTATGGGGTGCTCCATTTCTCCTCTACTTGTCCTTCCACTTGCCTTATTGTGAAAGATACATTATCCGTTTTCAGCTTACGACGGATAGTTTTGTCACACATTTGTTTGGTTATTGTATTGTATGATTGAATGAACTTATAATTACGTTAGTAGGTCCCACTGGTTCAAAATTCAGTTATAATATTAAGGTGGGAGTAGTAGGTTTGATTTTTGATTTATAGCCGTTATAATTAAAGGTTCATTACACACACTAATAAAATTGATCAAATTTTTAAAGAAAAATTTAAAGAAAAATTGATAAGTAGGTTTATTAGTTTGAAGTTAAGGAGCTATAGTAATATATATGACCATAAAAAAAAATTAAAAAAGCAAGAATCGATTAGCTGGTTAGAAAATTAAACTAATCATGTCTTATTGTTATCAGAAATCGTATTACCATTATTTTCTTGATAATCTGATCTCGATAATTCAATTAATCTATATTTTAGCAGCTCAATATATACATCGAAATAATCAATAATTCAACGAGGTACTCCCAATTTTGTTTTTAGACACATTACTTTTACAATTTCATTTAATAAGAATCTTGATAACTATTCTGTAACTTTGTTTATCCGTTTATATTTTTGAAATTTATACATTCTATTGAATTGATTATATTGTAGTTCCATAACTTAATACCATTGTATCAATAATCACCCATTTCTATTAGTGTCAATGCTTGTAAAATCACAATACTTAAAAGGATTATTGACACTCTTAGAAAGGCTACAACCCTAGATAGAGTAACAACAAATGAGCTAATAATGTTTTGTTTTGAGAACACTTCTAAAAAAAGAAAATAAAAATAGAAAATAAGATGAGTGAAGGGATGAACTTAACTAAATATGAAATAAATGACAGAATTGCAATATTATTACCAGTGGCGGAGCTAGGATTTGAGTTCAGAGGGCGAAAATTTTTAGGGCGAGCGGATGGGTAATAAACTAATAATATAAGAGACACTCGGAAAAAATTCGAAAAATTTAACTAAAAATTTCGAAAAACTCAACCACCAGGGGGGCGGCCGCCCCTGCTAACTCCCCTAGCTCCACCACTGATTATTAGAAGGCTCCTTCCCTTCTATGTGGGAGACAACAAATGATGGAGCATTAATCACATCACCTCAAATAACATTATGAAGTCATAATCCCTTGGACTATATTTGATTAAAATTTGGGTGATGATTGACTATAAGGGCTGTATTTAAAGTACTAAAAAAATGAAAAGCTTAAATTAAAAATTAATAATATTAATTTATGCGTAATTATATCATAAATTCCTAATTTAATTCTCAATCCTAATTTTATTTTATTTTGGAAAGTAATTTAGTTCTTAAACACAATACTAGTTAAAAAAGAAAATTACCACTTAATTGCCATTAATAATTACAACAGTTTTTGTGCAATTTTGTCATAAATTCCTATATTAACGCCAAATTTAGAAGGTTTTAACTCATTAAATACAACCCTAAATAAAATTCATTTAATTGGAAGAACAGTCCGTATTAGATAGTGACATTTAACCCGTAAAGATCCAACATTAACTACGATCAATATATATAAAGTCACACTCTCTGTAATATAATGAGGTCATTCACAAGTATTTATCCATATTATTGTTATCATAAAATCAATATTTGTCTTAAATAATTTGAATTATGTATATGTATTCAATAAACTCAGCTAAACCTAAACCGTAAACCTTAGTTGTTCATATTATTATCATAAAATCAATATTTGTCTAAATAATTTGAATTATGTATATGTATTCAATAAACTCAGCTAAACCTAAACCGTAAACCGAATCCGTAAAACAAAATATTATCCATGGAGTACACAATATGTCAACATAATATGACATAAACTTTGTTTAATTTTAGCATCCCATTTGACCTAATTAACCTTTAATTAAGAAAATTAAGTTGAAAATTTCATATAATGCAAAGAGATTAGCGTTGAAATCTATCACCAACATCCGATTATAGTAATAATAATAATCAAGAATAATTATTAGAAACCAGAATCAACTCCATGATCTAGCCAAAACATACAATTACAATTTTATTAATCTAATTTTTTTTAAAAAAATTAGGCCGGCTTAAGAATTAAGGGGGACCTAGCAATTATTGAGCATTCTTTGTTAATGTTGTCAACTGTGTAAACATTTGTGCACTTATTGCCGATGAACACTTAGATCAACTAATAAATAACTAGTATAGATCCCGCGCATAAATGCGCGGTATTTATATGTCATTTAGTTTATAATGCATTATTTATATATTTAAAATTGATATTATTAATAATTTTTCATATTTTAATATGATGATAAAAAATTGAAATAGTAAACTAATCAAAAAAATTGAGTAAGTAATGAAATGTATATTTTAATTAAAAAAATTTATCAGAAAACTAATGATTTCAATTTATAAAATTTCTTAAATAATTTTATAAATTTTTTTTGTCACGAAATTAATAATATCAGTTCATGAGTTTTTTTAATAAGAATTAAGTACGTGGTAATTTTTTTTATACAAAACTAATAATATCAATTTATTGGTTTTTCATATACGAATTTTTATATTTATATCAGTTTTCTTTTATTTTTTAATTAAAATATTATAATGATTAAAGATTATATTTTAATTAAAGGTAATAGATTAATAAAAACATAATCTTATTTCCTTATTTAACCAGATTCCTTTCGAAGGGAAAATTATTGAGAACTTTTATTCTCTTAGTAGTAAGGGAGATTGTTAAGTTTAACCAGGTTGAAAAGTATTGAAATGTAGATACGTGCTCTGATGTCAATATATATATCAGGTCAAAAAAATTAACCTAACCAAATATTTAAATTGATGATTGGAAGCCAAGAATTGATTTTATATAGGTCTAACACTCGAGTTTGAGCCCTTGAGAATGGAATAGTTTTACTCATAAGTGCGAGTTTTATCACCTTAGTAGTTCTACCTAGATCGAAAACAGACAAAACCGTTGATGTATGTTATTTCGTATTATTTTAAAATTTACCATTTAATCGGTTTTTGTAACACGTGCATTAAGGACAATCATTAATAAACTGAATATGGAAATATTCATAAGATATTCTCGTTAATTATGATAAATATGAGTTTATACTAGGATTTATCTCGGATACCTTATAAATTTTTTTATATTCAACTTATTAATACGTTTCCTCACGAAATAATTTACAAGTTTAAAACGGAAATATATCTATATGAAATAAT
Organism: Silene noctiflora; assembly: GCA_009801015.1. Classification (NCBI taxonomy): domain Eukaryota; kingdom Viridiplantae; phylum Streptophyta; class Magnoliopsida; order Caryophyllales; family Caryophyllaceae; genus Silene; species Silene noctiflora. Next base: position 992,697 of record VHZZ01000002.1, read on the forward strand.
GAAAACAACAAAAAGAAGAATTTAATAACTAATGAGTTTTGCTAATTAATTAGTTATGGCAAATTCTCATTTGTGACGGAAGGTATTCGTCACAAATGAGAAGACGGATACCATTTTGTGAGACAAAATGCCCAAATAGAGGAGAGAGGAAAGCAAGTGGGGGTGCCCCCACCTTGTCCCCC
>VHZZ01000002.1:998814-1014959 GCA_009801015.1 Silene noctiflora
AAAAAAAAAAAAAAAAAAAAAAAAAATGTCTTGCTGGTGACGGACACTATTCGTCACAAGCTGAAGATAGATAGTGATTCTCTCATAATAAAGTAAGTTGGAGGGAGAAGGAGCACCCCATAGATAGTGTTACTTGCATATTGTCCGTCTTCGATGAGAATTTGTAAGAAAAAAACATATTAATAGGATTTTTTTATGCCAGAAACCTTACTTGTGAGGGAGCGGGTCGACTCGATTATCTAGTCCGGGAGTGACCCATGTGAGAAACTAGGCCGGATTGGCGAATTGGTCACGTCGAGCCAACCTAACCATCTTTTCATTGGCCAACCGGACCGGGCTCTCAAAAGTGTAGACATTACCCGACCTAGGTGGTGGACAAGGCGGGAGGGTGGGCTCGCGTACTGGTTAGGTTGGGTTCGTCTTCACTATAATCTAGCTCTAACATATGACACACATTAAGCATCTAAATATAACAATAATTTTCTACCGAGATATTAAAACATAAACTTATTATTATCATTTTTAATGAGATTATACTGTTCACAAATTCTCATTGAAGACGGATAGTGTCCCTCTCACAATATGCAAGTGACATTATCCATCCCCTCACCTGCCTTCCCACTTATCTTATTGTGAGAGAGACACTACCCATCTTCAACTTGTGACGGATATTGTCCGTCGTGCGGTGTGTCTTAAGAACACCCATTAAAATTTCAATTATAAAAAAGTGAAACCCATCATTAGTTTTTGTTGGACTATGTAATAAAACAAAATCATGTCTTAATCTTGTGATCAAGGGGAGATGGGGTCCACAAATTTGCACACTTTGTTCCCTTTTGGCTCCATCTTAAGACAGTGTAGTGTAGTGTACACTGCACCACACCATTTTTCCATTTTTTAAATATATTAAATTAAGGATACCCTTAAAACTAAAGACACTAATTTCTTGGACTAAAGAAAGTAACTTTTTGCTACAAACATGTTGATTCTTAGCTGTCCACTGCCATAATTTCAGGAAGATGCATTCATTTTCCCAATAGAGATTCAATTGATTGTCTTAGATCTAGATTGTTCAATTATACGGTGTACAACGATCTCGTAATACTGTCGGGTCTGAACCCAAGTCATGAGCATGATCTCTCACGACTTTTTAGTCAATAACTCAAAATCACTTCAATGTACGAGTAGTCGAGTAGTCATCTTTATGAAGCCGACATTCGACTGTACGTGTCACGGGTTCGATTTAATCATGGCAACTTAAATTAGAATCCGAAAAATGTGTAGGGTCTATACCCTTAAAAGTGTATAATAAGACCCAAATTATTAGTAGACAAAGATTCATTATGCAAGTAGCAAGACTTTTGGACATGTTTTGGTGTTATTAGTGGAAATTTTGTTGTATGGTCATTAATTTTTACAGTACACACTAGTGAATGCTCTCTCTGCTGTCATCTCCCTTTGCATTACTGCTATAGTAGTTGTTTATTGACTAAAAATTTACTGAAATTTATTTACTGTGGTTTATTTACAGTTTACAGCCATTTTATTACTGAGACATATGCTTGAAGTCTTAGCTGGAGGACCTCATTACCCTTTTTCACCTGCAACTGTAAGTACTTCCTTCATTCATTCTTCCTCCAAGTTTTCACAAATTCGCGTTTAAGATTGACATATCCGTCTCAAATATGGGATTTGAGATTTACTGTGGTAGAATTTATATTGCAGATAATAATCCTTAGAAGTTGTGGAGTGATTATTCCAATGTGCATAATTATTCGGACGATATCAGCACTTCAGAACAGTATCAGACGACATCGTTACATTCATGTGAGTTTCAGCTATTTCAGACTGATTAATAACTAAGAATGCAAATTAAGGGTAAACCAATGCGCTAATCATCGTTTATTTTCTGTTTTTGTTTTGTATTAGGATGCTCTAATCCGCGATGAAGAAGCCAATGACGAGGAGCAAGCATTGCAGAGATAGCACATAGTTTTTTTTTTTTTACTGTAACAGAACCACAGTGTACATCAATAGAAGTATACTTTGGGGATGTAATCCCTTTCTAATTATGTCAAAGAGATCTAGAATAGTAGTCCCTGTCGATGTAACGGTGGTCGGATCTCGTCGAGACCCCAGTCTATGATAAGGTAAGAAGGTCTGATATATGTGACCTCAACCTTATACTGAAAAAACACAAAATGTACTGTTTCCGAATGATCATAATGAAAATTACTTTGACATATACATTCGACCAACTAATAGTTCAGTTCATATTATCGAGCATAAAAGTTAAAACGAATTACGGTCACAAGGACGTACAATAGTTTCATGGTTTTGGAATTTAGTTTCTGTATCAAACAAATATGACAGCATTAGTGATTCTAACAGTAGTTAGTCTAATTCTCGCCGTTCACTTGAATTCCATACGGTTTCCGAGTCTAGCAGTAAGTCGTAACCAAGAAGATTGTCTGATGAATTGAACAGCCAACACCTAATACCAAATTGAACTTGTACACCAAATAAACAAGTACATCAAATAATTCAAAATAAAAGTGGGTGAAACCAAACACATTGGTACGAATACATACTTCCTGGGTCTCAATAACGTGTTTATCTTTGATGAAAATACTTCTCATTAACGGAATGAACCAAAATGGCAGGGACAAGGTACGATAAATGAATAAATGATGTATACCGAATTACCAAACACGCAAAACAATGCAACAATTCAACAATTTAGGGACAAAGCCTTAACTAGAAGATACATCAAAAATGTGGCAAACAAAGAAAAAATGGGAAAATTTTAATGTTAGTAACATGTATGGTTTGAGACTAGTCAATATTTGAATACCAACCCCTTAGACACTTATTTAAGTTTTTAATGTTTTTTCGTGGTTGTTTTCGGTTTTTATGTTTTTTTAGAAGGGATTCTTAACGTTTCATTAAAAATTTTATTATCTACCCACATCGATTATAAAAGTAGAATGGTTCAAGGACATGTCATCCGACACCCGCATGCATTGGCGGAGCCAGGATTTGAGCTTAAGGGGGGCGGAAAATTTTAGGGGAGGCGAATGGGTAAAAATATAAGGCATACTCGAAAAAAATCGAAAAATTTAACTAGAAACTTCGAAAAATTCAACCACCAGGGGGGGCGACCGCCCCTGCTAGCCCCCCCTAGCTCGGTAGCTCCACCACTGCCCGCATGGATATGCGGGAGGTTCAAATATGTGCATCGATTTTGTTAACAAAAAAATAAATTTACAAAGTAGCATGCAAAAGATATTGTATATTTATACGTAGTTTTTGAGCATTAAAATAAATTTTTTGCATTTTGGTTTAAAAATTACAAGTTTTGTTAGAAAGCTTTTAGTTCATTTACTTAAACATTAAACTAAAAAAATTAAATTATAACTTGAAAAAATTACATTATAACTCAAAAAAATTACATATAAGCTCGAAAAAATTTGAATTTTGACGTTAGAAAACTAAAATGAAATTTATAAACTTTATAGAGGTCAGAAAAAATACACAGAAACTCAATAAATGTAAGGTCACACATTTGATGTATAATCCTTTTTCTCGTAGAAAGATGGTGCCACAGAACTTAATCTTCGATTCAAGTATTTATTTATAAAGCGCGGTGAATCCATACATTTTACTTGCCATAATTTTACAATGTCATGTATGTTAAACTCGTTAAGATTAGGCCGTTAACAAGTACTTGATTATTCGGACAATGATAAGACGTCATCCTGTTGGGTCGAGCTAGACTGGCTAAGGCTTAAGTGCTTAACCTTGACTGAGCCCATGGACGAGTTGGGGTAGTCGGGCCAAGAAGCAAGCAAGACCGGGTTAGAGTCGAGCATATCAAATGGGAAAATTTAACTCCCGGGTGAGTTGGAACAAGTCGGGGGAGGATCAACCATGACCAACCCTAATTAGTTTAGGCTCGGGTCAAATGTATTTGGGGGAGTCTAACTCGGTAGCCGAGTCTGACCCGATCGGGCTAACCCGCCATGTTAACCACCTCTGTCGCTCGGCTACATCCTTTTATATAAAGGTCCGCTGTTTTCCTTTTGATTTTCAAAATAGGAGTGCAAATCATTTGCTTGTAGAATTTTTTTTTTTCAATAATAAAGCTAGTACCTCTTAAGATGAGCATATTCGTCATAAAATAAACAAGATTAGTGGACGATTAACATATCATTTGGATATATAAAACGGGGTTTTTTGTAGTATCTTTCTCTTTTTTTACGATTAAATGATATGTCAATTTTAAATAAGATTTTACTTTAATTAATTGATGAGAAAGGTACGGATAATTGGGCATTTAGGAGAATACAAATTCTCATCTAAGACGGCACTAATCCGGTATATTATCCTTCACTAATACGGTACACGGTCATCAGCTCTTCGCGAGTTCGTAAATCCTCCCACCATCCAAAAATCGCAGGACAAATACAACCAAACCCTAGAAAATCGAACCCAGAACTCGAAGAAGGACCAAATCTCTATCAATCTCGATAAACAGCATCATATATAGAGCTGGTATTTCCTTTATCCCCTTTCATTTGATTTCATGCACAAGATAAATCAGTAGATTTTAGCTTGTGAGGTTGTAATTCAATGTTTTGGGAAGTGGGTTTTCAGTTTCAGTTCAAATTAATTAGGTTTAGTGTTTGATTAATGCTATTTTATGTAAATTTTGGTGATTTATTTGATGGGTTTTTCAAATTTATGTTTGTTTCGCAAATGTATGTCATTTTGGGGTTTACCCAAGTTTGATTATGTGAAAAAGGTGGTGTCTTTGGAGCTTAGAGCTCATCAAAGGGCATTTCAGGCATTGCCCGAATCGGGTTTTGTTAGAAAGCTGGTGCCTTTGGAGCTTGGAGCTCATCAAAGGGGATTTTGGGCCTTGCCTGAATTGGGTTCTGGTAGTAAGATGGTGCCTTTAGAGCTTGGAACTCGTCTAAGGGCATTTTGGGTGGTGCCCGAATTGAGTTTTGCTAGAAAGATGGTGCCTTTGGAGCTTGGAGCTCATCAAAGGNGCTCATCAAAGGGCATTTCAGGCATTGCCCGAATCGGGTTTTGTTAGAAAGCTGGTGCCTTTGGAGCTTGGAGCTCATCAAAGGGGATTTTGGGCGGTGCCAGAATTGAGTTTTGCTAGAAAGATGGTGCCTTTGGAGCTTGGAGCTCATCAAAGGAGATTTTGGGCATTGCCTGAATCGGGTTCTGGTAGTAAGATGGTGCCTTTTGAGCTTGGAGCTCGTCAAAGGGCATTTTGGGCATTGCCTGCTTCGGGTTCTGTTAGAAAGATGGTGCCTTTTGAGTTTTGGGGGACTTATAGGGAGTTTTCGGTTTCATCCAAAGTAGGTTTTCTTAGAAAGATGGTGCTTTTGAAGTGTGGTGGTCAGTGCAGGGTGTTTTCTAGCTCTTATTTCGAAGATAAGAAAGAAATGGTCGATGATGACGATTATGTTGATGATGATGGTAGTGAGGAGAGTGAAAAGGGTGAAATTCATCATGAATCAGTAGCTGATCAAGAGGAAGTTAATAGGGTGGCGAAGGTGATTGATGAATTGTTTGCACTAGACCGCAATATGGAGGCTGTTCTTGATGAATGTGGCATTAATTTGACGCATGATTTGGTTGTTGAAGTCTTACTAAGGTTTAAGCATGCGAGAAAGCCTGCCTTCCGCTTCTTTTGTTGGGCGGGACAAAGACCGGGGTTTCAACATAATTCAAGGACTTATAATGCGATGTTGAGGATAATGGGAAAAACGAGGCAATTTGAGACATTGAGGTCATTGCTTGAAGAAATGGGGGAGAAAGGGGTTCTAAGTATGGAGAGTTTTATGATTGCAATCAACTCTTATGCTGCTGGTAAGGAGAGGAAGAAAGCCGTTGAGGTTTTCGAGCTGATGAAAAAGTATGGCTTTGAAGTTCAAGCTGAAACCATTAATTGCTTGCTTCATGCCCTTACGAAAGAGAAGCTTGTGAAAGAAGCTCAAGTTCTATATGATAAGTTGAAGAGTAGATTTACCGTAAATGAGAAAACTTACACAATTTTGCTTGATGGTTGGTGTAAGGTTAAAAATCTCGTTGAAGCGGGAAGGATATGGAATGAAATGATAGATCAAGGAATAAAGCCTGGCCTTGTGGCTCATAATATCATGATTGACGGTCTTTTGAAAGTTCATACGAGATCCGATGCAATCAAGCTTTTCGAGCTCATGAAGGCCAAAGGGCCATCTCCAAATGTTAAGAGCTTTACCATATTAATAAGGTATTTTTCCAAGCATTCGAAGATGAAGGAAGCTGTCAGCTTCTTTGATGAGATGCTTGCTTCAGGATGTGAACCGGATGCTGCTACATACACTTGTTTGGTCACCGGGTTTGGAAAGTTGAAAAAGATGGATGTGGTGGAGAGTCTTCTCAAGGAATTGAAGGAAAAAGGCATTCCACCCGATGGACGGTTATATAACTCATTGATCAAATTAATGACTAGTAGGAGAATGCCAGATGAAGCACTCCGGATTTATAACAAGATGATCCATAACGGAATTGAACCGAGTATCCACACTTATAACATGATAATGAAATCATACTTTTTGGTTGGAAATAGTGAAATGGCTTGTGCCATTTGGGATGAGATGTTTAGAAAGGGTTGCTGCCCTGACGAGAATGCGTATACGGTCCTTATTGGGGGACTTATACGGCAAGGACGGTCCGAGGAGGCTTGTAAATATATAGAGGAGATAGTCAATAAAGGAATGAGAGTTCCGGACCTTGATTTCAACAAATTTGTTTCAGATTTCTCGAGGGTCGGACGGCCAAACATATTGGAGGAGCTTGCTAAGAAGATGAGGATTTCTGGCAAGATTGAAGTTTCCGAAATCTTTGCAAAGTGGTCAAAGATGACTCATAAAAGATTTAGTGGAAGGCGTTCATCTTACGCAGATGGGTAATCTTAGAGCGCCTAGATTGCGCTCACCAATGACTGAAAGTCTGAAACACTTCCAGTTTGAAGATAATTCCGTTCCTTTCCGATATGGTACTGGAAGGCCTTCATGTAATCTGGAGTGATTGACTAAATCTGTAGTTCCATTGAACTGCCTTTCTAAGAATGCCATGGCTGCCTGCTTCGAGCATAAGCTGGCCTTCAATCGGTGGAAGAAGTCGTTGCCATTGAACTTGAACTTTTGTATTCTGTTTTCAGGAGAATGGATTAGATCTATCAATGCCCTTGTCCCAATTACTTAAGGTATAATGAATAAAGGCCTTTGTGGGTTACTCGATTTACCTCGCCTCCACATTCAGGTTCCATCTCCGTGGAATACTTGAGGGGTAAACTGTACTCTTTATGCAAATCTATGGAAATCTTTGTCGTTGATTCAATGTATACACAATTTTCGTACAAAACGCAGACAACCTACAACGATGACTCGTAGTAACAGAATTGTTAGAGATGCTAATAGATTCTGAATCTGTAGAGTATTATTATTTTATTTTTATTTTGTTGGTGTAAAGAGAGCTACACAAGGGCGATTTTGATACGGGGTTTGAACCCAGCTCACGAGTACCACATACTATGACTACCAACTAAGCTGGTAGATATTTGCCGAGTATAAATGTATAACTGAGTACACAATTGATATTGTTGTTTGAAAAGGAACTTTTGAAGCATGTAAAAAGTTCATATCAATGTATCTACTCAAAACTAACATTAGGATACATGGATTCGAATACAATACTTCCGCAATTAGCGATGGATCAAATAATGGCCATCATATATGAATAGAATGAGTCGACCATGTTAATCAGGTTCTCTGGAGCACTTTTGTGAGGTTTCTGACAACAAAATCCTGAGTTAATCCCATGCAAAAAAAGTCGATAAAAATGATAGAAAACTGTGGTGTGGTCATATGGTGATAAGCTACATTAGGGAGAGAACAGTAGAACACTATGGTTCATACATCGGCAATGCTGAAAATGCCCTCTCAAAATGGTCAATTATGCGCTTCATCTGCTTGGAAGTATCGGCCCTCTTTGGAAAATATTGTCGTGCATTATACAACATCACGCCAATATCATGCTTCACTGCTTCAACACTTCGATAGTAGTTGTGCTTCAACCTTGATCGGATTACATCGGGAGATAAGGGGACTGGAAACCTGCACATATATATTAGTCAAGCGTTTATGCTGGTACTTTTGTGAAATATTAAAACTTGATGTGATTCAGGAAGCAATTCCATAATGATTGGGAAACACTCCTTTTGTGTTCTTAACATGCGGATAATAGCAAGTTTATCCATCCCCCTTAACTCGCCATAGGAGCTGAGATAATAATAATTCTTTGTATAATGCCCGTACCATGACTACCATATTTTTGTGAGACCAGTCCGATACCAATGTAATTGGTCGCACAATAATAGGGTTTTTCAAGACTTGCCCAACCATGAAAAAGCAAACAATATACAAAACTTACTTGTTTAAGAAATCTGGCTTCTGTGCGATCTTTTCCAATTGCACCAATCCCTCTTCCTGCAAGTTTCACAACATTCACTATATTTAGATATAAGTTTTACCAAGTGAACGTTAACTTCTAGTTTCTGCATAATATTCGAGCCATGTTGGTTGGATCATCAACACAAAATCATTGAGAATAGGTCCAAGCAAGAACGTACCTTCCTCCTTTCCAATTTGGAAAAAGCCTCGAGAACTTTAGTTCTTGTATCAAAGTCGATATGAAGGGGTTCAAACCGTTCCTCAGGATCATGTAATTCCCATGGACTGTGTAATTGTGGACTAGGATCACCCTTGTACTGAACAGCATATCTTTCCCATGGGCTCTCAGGAAACTCATTAGATTTTGGATTTTCAGAAACTATCCGACCTTCCCACCAACTACCACCTTCACCATTCTCATTCCTCCACCAGACAGAGCACATATCCCCGGGAGTCCATTTTCTACTAACGGCTGCATCATACCATACTTTCTCAACCAAGAAATCAGGGGCATTTAGGAGCTCTGGAAGAGTTAACTTGATTCTTTTGTCAAACACGCAAGAAGAACGATCAGTGAACTTAAGTGTGAGCTTGCAGCAGCTCTCTCCAGAGCCAGGAACATTTGCATAATCAAGTCTTTCAATCAGGCACGTCTCTACATCATTTAATCGTTCATTTAATGATGCCCAAGGGTTCCTTTCACCAGTTGTTTCTATGTATTCTCTATGGCCCTGATATCAAAACAGCTGAAAGTAAGGGAAAGCAGCAGAAATAATTTTTTTTTAAAAAAGAAAAAAGCTCTAAAAGAGTATGATAACTCATACAGATTGACTCACATGGTTAGAACATGAACTAGTAAGTCATGAGTCTCAGATTCAAACCACCCTTATAGGAGCAATCTGGCTTATAGTTAAGTCTCGAATGAGACTGTTGTATGTAGAACCAATACTTTTTACGCTATCATTAGATTGAGGCCGTTGTATGGATACAACAGTCTCATGTGAGCCTCTTGTGTTTGGCATGAGATTACGCCTTGTTCAGTCATGATTTGTCACCCTTGCAGAAGGGGTGTTTAACTTGGTGTACATGGTTTGGGGTTTACCTAGACTCATAGAGTACACTAAAAGCAGCGGCTACATGTTCCCGCCGTTAACCCAAGAAGAACACAAGTACATCAAATTACCTGTATCAAATATGCTACATGATCCCCAAGTTGAGGAATATAACGGTAACCTGGTTCATGCTCAGACAACATCAGCCATGATATCTTCCTGGCTGATAGACTTGTTTCTTGCTGACCGTGGTCATGTTCGTAGAAGTTGTCTAGCCTACTTCTAGAAGACCTGGATCCCAAACCAGTATCGAAATTCAACATCCAATCCCTGGGGTTTTTCTGAGAAGTCTTTGATGTCCCCGCAGAATCGTCACCCTTCCGTAATTTCAACTTGTATATCCCTCTCTCGGGATCACGAGTGCTTGCCTTTAACTCCATAGACCTTGTTCGACGTACGACATCAGTTTCATCATCAGAATAATCAGAGCCTGGACTTTGATCATGATAACTTGTACTGGACATATTCTCTTCACTGCTCCCATAACTTGCTTCATAGTTTTTTGGTTTCACTTCAGAAGTCAATCTCACTATTGGAGCTTTTTCTTGGTTCAAAAGTCTACTTGATTTAATTTTGATCCTGGTTGTTTTGGGCTGATTACTGTCTTTCAACTCATCAGAATTTTCTTTCTTCACGACAATAGCATTATCTGTAACAGGGTAGTTCTCTTCTTCATTAGACCGCTTATTGAGGTGTCCACTATTGGAGACTCTTGCAGAATTCTCGGGAGAGTTCATGGCCGCCAAAGATTTCGCACGATCGGGAGTAGCAGCAATAAGTCCTTTACACTTTATCATGATCCTGTTTACACTTGGAACTGGCTTTTGATCGGACGGTTCCAAAAGATGGGATTTGGTATCATCGTCGGTTGGCTGATCTTCTTTGGTAAGAGGTAAAGAAGATGAAGATTTTAACTCATTATCACAAACACCATCAGAAAGCAAAGGCTTTTTTGAATCACGGATTTTCAGAACCAATTTCTTTATATTTCCAGACGAAGCCGGAGGTTCAGCGAGCTCAACTGGATTTTCAGCCTTTTGAAATTCATCAAAGAGAGAAATTCCAGAGCTGTCCTTAAACTTGGTTGGAAATTTCCAATCAGCCTCTTCGACTCGGATTACAGAATCTTGAGATTCACTATCTGAAATATCAACCTCTGAGTCAACTTCATCATCACAATAAGATGTTTCTTGGTTTTTAGAGAGCACATTCATTGCATTTCTAGCAGAAACTCTCAGAGGCCTGGATACATTGGCTCGTGACGACTTCTTTCTCATAGCCGTTCGACCGATCTTCGACTTCTTACTCCTTCTATGCTGGGAGGAACTGCCATTACAGTCTGCCACTCTCTTTTTTCTTATGTGTCTCCCAGAAGCACCAAACTCAGCCTACAAAAATACAACAATATCAAGTCTGTACACAAGAAAGATATAGGATCGTACAGCTCTTAGTTTTAAAGTGATGAGACCCACCGAGTCGACCAGACTCTGGCTATGAGGTGCAAGTCCTGCCTTGTGTTGTGTACATGAGGTGCACTGTTTTGCAAATTTGTATTTTCAAAATAAATTGTGTGCAACAATACCATTTGTTTGGATTCTAAAGAGGGTTACCATGTAGAAAAATAAAAGGTAGGTAGTATGAGGCACAAGGATCTATGGCAGGGCAAAATACAAGAACTAGAGAGAGCAACAATATACAAAATTGTGTAAAAGTGTGCTTTACGCAAATGGAACACCTAAGACATTTTGGACATTTTGACTACTGCCTCTGCGAGCCTTGTGCGTAAGCGCACCCGTGTTGTGCTTTTTTAACTAAGGTACACCTATAAACGTGACTTACATCGGCTTTCTCATTCTTTCTTTTTGATCGGCGAAGAACGTCTTTTTGCTTTTGCTTGTGTTCAAAGTTTTCGGTCTCAGAGTCAGTATCCCCATAAGAGCTGGTACTCGAACTTTCCTGCTCTTTATCACCGGAAATTTCTTCAGCTATATCATACTCAGAATCATTATCATCAGGCATGACTTCATTCTCTGGTTCCCAAAAAGTAGCATCCAAAGGTTCTGGAATATCGATGATTGCTTCTGGATCTGGCAAAGGCATAATCTGAAAATCATCCCCTAAGCTGAAATCAGGGCCCACAGCAAACTTCATGGTAGATGGACGCCACTCCACACCAAGCCCTCCAAGTCGTCGCCGCTGATATATACTTTGGTAAGGTTCGGGATAAGGGATCATGCCTGAAATTAAATCCTTTAGCATTAATAAAGCCAAAAAAAGGCCCAGGCAAAATGTTACGAGTATTACTAAAAAGACTTCTGAGCTTACTTGAATCACAAAGAGGATCCTGTAAGTTTCTGTGGTGGGGAAGTAGCTGTGACTCCTGCATTGCATACATATAATATAATCATTAGTTGCATGTCACTCTCTCCATCATGAATAAACTTCCAACAACCACCATAGTAAGATATGGATAGATATGCAAGTTGAGGGCGAGTGAAGAGTCACGAACCATAAAACCACAAAAATCATACAGCATAAAAACCAAGTACCGTAAACCAACTGACAAATGATTATTACTAGACAGCCTACAAGTGTTAAGGGCTCAAAAACATGCACAGGTCAACAGTAATAGCAGAAGACAGTTCGTACTAAGGGATGCCATTGCATGTAATCATCACGTATGTAACTTTCAAAAAGCTACATAAAATCCCAGGCGACATAAAGCTCTTTTCAAGCACAAGTATATCAACGATAAATATCTTATATATTCATGCTTTTAGAAAAATAACATGATAGCTTCCTGACCTGGTCAAGAACATTTCCAAGAGTATCACGAACAAGAGGACGATAATCTCCCAAGAAGAACTGTACGAGCATCAATGAACAACGTCATGATGCAGTTACACAAATTACAACTAACAAAACACCCTAAGACTAGACACTAGCCACAGAGAAAGTGCACCTGGTCATATTTGGCATCTTTGTGAGATTCACCTTGCCCGGTATTAAGCAAGTATATCTGACCAACATCATCTGAAAGTACTATTGAAGTCCCATCTCTTCGTAAAAAGAGAATGCATCCCATCATTGAAAGGTAAAAGTCAAGTGACTAAGTGAAGTATGATATCAAATATAATGACCAAAAAGTTCATATAAAATAGCTTACATTTAGATAGCTCAATAGAAACTTTTTAACCACCATAAATGCGAATAGAAAATAATAGGAAGTTTCACTTACGAGGAGAATTTTCCATCAACTAATTTCCCACGTCCAATTTCAAATACTTTAACCGGCGTCCCTTCCCATATCTGAATTGAAGAACCAAAGATGTTCAGTTAGCATATATAAGAACAAAAGGCAAACAGAGAGGTTACAAGGAAAAAAATTACTTACATCCCAAATTATGGTTTTTCCATCATAACCAGCACTCATTGCTATGCGAGGATTGAATGGATGCACATCTAACACATATGTCTGCAAAATGAGGGGAAAAAGATACCAGTTATATCTCAGATCTCAAACTGGATGCCTTACCTAGTGTTGCATGGTTTGGTATTCTATTCCGTTTGGGGAACAGATTAAAGTTCATAGAAGTACAGGACGCAATTAGGTTCAAACATAAAACACAATGGTGTCCTAGTTTGCAAACAAACTGTTTCAGTACAGACGATTCAGTTTGAGGACTAACCGGCCAAATCTTGAACCAGGCAACCATGGCCCGTCACGTATGTGATATTTGTCGTGTGGACATATGATTAAGGATGCTGAAAAATATAGGTATAAACATCTCTGTATGTGAAACTAAAATAGATCTATCGAACTCACGACAGTCAGGCAATTGAAAAAAACACACGAGAGGGGAATTAAGCAGTCCAGGTACAATGTTTTTCTTATATAGGGAAAAAAGTCACTCCCTCCATTTCGTCACATTCTTCCCATTTTTCAACATTCCTCTCGCATATTTTAGAAAGTGGGAATGATACGGAGAGGAGAGAAGGAGGTCAGTACTGAAAAGAGGGAGATAAAAGAGGACAAGGAGACCTCGCAAAAGTAACAAGAATTTTAGTTCACTTAACACAAGGATATTGAGAGTAAGGATCCCCTTCGATTTACCAACTATCTGTGCCCTTAGCCAAGCTGATAAACCAACCCCACCTTATGTATCGTCTAATGAATGATGTGACCCAAAAGATACAGGAACTCCCACCACAAGTGCGCAATGCATGAGTAAACTACCACTTTGATTAGAAATTTTAACTACATAAACATATATGTGAACGCAATTTTCTTAGCAGTTCTACACGTTTGACACCAGAACCTCTATACCATTTCTCTATATGCATCACCTAAACAAGTGAGGGATCTAAGCAATCTCTATCAATGTCCAAGTCAATACATCAAATTTTATTACAAATGCAATAGTAAGTCAATTATTTACAGTGCAGCATCTGATAGCATCATTCATCTCAATTTTAGTATACTCTACTCACCTAATGGAGCTATATTAAGGTTCACACATCAGAACCACAGAAGCTCCAATCACAAAACAGCTAAAAACCAACACTTACAGATTCAGTATGACCAGTCAAGCAATGCACTAAGCTCCCGTCTGTTGCATTCCACACACATATTCTGCAATCTGCCAACATGACAAATCAATCAAAATCACTATATGCTACGGGATTTCACAATCCAACATCTCTGCAGTCAAACACAGAAAAAAATTGAAAAGACCCAAAGAAAAACACAAACAAGGGATAGGAAGGAGTAAGACTACTGCATACACAGACCCTAGCGATTTACTGAAAGATTAGCAAGAGCATTACCCATAATAGCAGCCAGCACAAAACGATTATCAAGACTCCACATGATCATATTCACCCCACGAGGAGTTGGAAGGATTCTCCGACGTGGTCCACCTCGAGGGGGTTGAGGGGGCAATGGTGGTGAGGGTACTTTAAGATGATAAGCCTTTGTCCAACGCCCAATTTTTCCCTATCCACAGTTAAAAAAAATAAAAACTATATGTATACATATATATTTTTTTGGAAAAAATAACCATATTAAGTAAAAGATAGAATTTCTATCCAAAGAAAAAATATATACTAAGAAATTGCATTACCCTGGCCTCCTACAGAGCAGGAAGAAGAATGGTAATATCAAAATTACCCAGACAACTTCCCTGTGTTAATGATGAATGTGATTAACATCTATAATACAAACATCTGGGTGTGAACTGGTGGTGGGCTGGATTTTTTTCACAAGTCCATTCTTTGACACAGCTGGTCACCTCAAAAGGCTGCCCACTCATATTTCATATGGAGGTGTACAGCTCCTCTTGAAATTTTTGAGCTAGCATAGGGTACGAATGATACTAATGTCAACCAGCCCAGTTATAGCTTCTTTACTGATCTGGATTTGTGGCGACTCAATAGCGACAAAGTGTTCTCTAAATTCGTGCATTTCACAGTGGCACAAACTCTATTATAATATCTTGCCGATATAAGAGCGGAACACTATGTTTGTCCAGCAAAGGCTCCTGGAGTGTCGATCCACACAGCCAAGGGAAGAATAAGGAGAAGATACTTTTGTGGTGGTGTGCGATTATAGCTATATTGGAGGGTGAAGCTGGAAGCGAACTCTCTTACCCAACGAAGCTTCACAGCCATATTGTGTTTAACGACGAACAGAGTCACATCCTTATGGGCTAAGTAAGAGGGGAACAAAAAGGTTTTGTATCTCCTTCTCGCTCTTAAGAAAGGTTTTCCTCAATATGTAGGTTTTGACGAAATCGTCTTATGTTTAAAAAAGGCAGCTTCTAAGAAATTGCAGGGAGACAAGCAGGTCAAATAAATAGGGAAAACTCACATGTGATCTACGCGATCTTGAACCCCAGATAATAGCACTTCCATCACGAGAACATGTTACTATATTGTCGTGAGTGAACCTGTAGGCATATATACATAAAACCAAGGTTGCCAGATTTTTAGTACGCCAGATAGGCAAAAATCTTATGTATATGCTCTGAATACAGTACATTTATGGTAACACTCATAGTGTATCTTGTACTATATTAAGAGCATATATTATTACAGATCGGAAGGTTTTTGGGAAGAAGTTTAAGCATTGAACCAAACTCAGTTAAGACAGCATGGCAGTCCGCTCGAAATTAAGACATAACTTGAGAGGTAGCGCCACTTACCATGAATTTTTAAACTTCAGAGAATGATCTTCCTTTAGAGGATCCACACTACTCAATCTCGCGGAAATAGCACAGCCACTGCAACAAAGAAAAAGCCTCTTCAGACTTGGTCTCACGGTCTCACCTATGAACAAACCATATCTGATGGGAATAAAAAACAGACCTAAACTGCACATAATTAACGTCATTCTCATGTCCTGCCAGCAGATCAATTTCATTGTATGTTTGTTCCGGATCATCAGCACTAAACTTGCAAGCGTTCCATACCTGCAGCAAACATTCATAAATGTGAATGCTCATCACCATTTATATTA
>VHZZ01000002.1:1015414-1037800 GCA_009801015.1 Silene noctiflora
TCCTCTTTTCCTTCCCAATCACCATTCTGCACACCATGGCTGACATGAGAGGCTTAACAGAGGCAATGACATAGTTGTTATCACGAATTGCCTAATTCCTTACAAATACGTAATATCTGATACGATTTACATTCCAAGTAGAGTATTAGACATATAGATCCTAAGCAACGCCATGATATGAATGCACTTGAACCAATTCGCTATTCGTTAGAGGGGTCAAGCAAATTTGGTAAGCCAGTTTGTAATGCACAGAAGTAATAAATTTATAAGGATGATAAAGAGCCACAAACAGGTAGTAAATGGTCACGTGGTAGGACAGCACATCAGATTTTTGTTGGTGAGGGTTCAATACTACAAAAATAGAGAATGATTTTTACCCTCGCAAAAGTATCAGAGCTACCAGTAACAAAGACAGTTCCGATAGCATTGTATGCACAGCATAAAATTTGATGATTTTGCTGAGCAGTAGCTGCAAGAAAAGCATATTTATATTAGAATCATAGCACCCAGTGTCAAAAGTAACAAAGTACAACTGAAAAAACTCACCACTCCCAACCTCAGCAGGCTTTGGCACATAAATTCGAGGCTTGCACTGAGAGTTCCTTGCATCCCATATCCGACAGGTCCCATCATCTGATGACCTGCATGGTAAAGTGGTAAACACAATGTTAAGATTCAAGATTACCTGCTAGAAATACAATTTAATCCTTTCTTTACATACAACTTCACAAAAAGAATATTCTTATTAAAATAAAAGCTAATCTCTGATTTTATATATGGCCATCACCTCCATGTTATCTTTTTGTAGTGAGTGTTGTACCCTAGGWGTAAAGAACASTTACGACAACAGTTGGTATGCAGMACCAGTCCTGGGAGTAAATGCAATTGCAGTAAYAGCTCCAGTATGCCCYTGTAATATTGATATTGGATACCCATCTGGCAAGCGCCACTAAACAACAAATAAAAATAAAATTCAATAACAGGCCACAATTAGGCACATAGTCAAGGATATTAAAGTGGAATAAGGAAGGCTTACCAAACGAATAACAAAGTCGTTTGAAGCAGATGCCACCAAAGCATTGTTCGAGCTTACAGCCAAGTCAGTGATGTCTCCCTTCCAAAAGCAATCAAATCAATTACAAATATTTACAATCAAGATCAATACTATCACTGTTTGCAACTTTGCACTAATTATTTTAACAAATAAACAGCCAAATAAATTTCACCTCGTGTCCACGGCAGCTAGCCAAGCACAATGCAGTTTCCATCGACCAAATTTTTACTAGCCGGTCGTCTGATCCAGTAATCACATACCTCCCTGACCGATCAAATATAGCTACAAAAGTGCAACATATACATCTAAGATATTTTCACAAAATAGACACCAAACTATCAAAAGAGTACCAATATGACATGAAAACATGTGAGGGGGTAGAGGAGGAGGGGGTGGAGGAAAAGTAAAGGGGGGAGGGGGGATGAACCAATCTCATTTTCGTTCTAATCTTTTGTTTGTTGGAAGGATCTTCATTTGGCCTGTAAAAGGAGAATTGTCCCACCTATCTTATCAACTAATCAGTTAATAGATGTTATCCCCTTGCCTTTCTCTCACGTCCCTTTCCCTCCAACTCTTCCCAACCAAACAAAGGGTTGAATTCATTTTGAGAATCTAAATGCACCATTGATAAAGCACTAGATAATTTACAGTTGACTTTGAAATGGGATCAAACTCTTAAAGTTTAAGCACCAAAAAAATGGCAGAAGATGTAGTAGTTCTGACAAGGTAGAAGTACTGTCAGTCAAGGTAGAATTACGAGTTGAGTTTCGCTTAAGACACCAACAGAGGAAGTTTTAAGCTGCATATCTAAAACAGTGGTGCATCGATCATTTTGGACACCACTATCCTTTTGTCAATAGCATGAATTACACAAACAGTTCACAAGGCTTGAAAAACAAACTCAAATATGTAAATTACCACAATAAACTGCATTCCGATGCCCTCTAAGCCTCGTTATATTTTGCATCTTTTGCACCATAGTTGATGGCTTTGCTATGGCGTTAGAAGCAGCATGTATTGAAGAAGCACGATTGTGTCGACTAAATCCACCACCAATAGCCCTCAGATGTAATCCATGCACTTGGTCAATTTGCAAGTGCGGCCAACGCAAGTAACGAGGCAGAAGCTTTGCTTGTGTCTTCTCGTTTTTATCACCTGAACATGAGCTGGAAATCAACAAACTTCATTGCAACATTTGCAAGTATCTCTTTTATTTACTTTTTTGAGAGGAGGGGATAAACTTATGCTATTCCACATGTTTTTAGACTTCTCGCTCCTGCTATTTCACTCTGTTTGACTTTGTCGCTTGTATTGGTTCACAGTTTACACTCTTCTTAACTCCCTTTATAAATTATATCCCTTGGTTTTATCACTTCACATTAATGGTCCCATATGACGGGACAGGTTAGCCAATCCCAAATATTAATAACTTTGGTTTGTTTTTAGTCAACCTTCACAATCGTAAACATAGCTTGACCGCTTAAGTAGTGGAGTACTGAAGTTCATAATATTAATAGAACGAACACCTTGTGACAACATATAGTAGAATTTCTATAGCAGCATTTGACTTCAAAGATGAAAAAAGAACTGCAAAATTTCTTGAATGCAGCATTCTACAAAGATTTTGAACTCGGAATTTCATATACGCCACAAGCTAGTTTTAGGCAAAGTGGGGCCTAACAAAAACACCTCGTGACGCACCTAATGCATGTCTTGCACATAAGGCGCACATATCAAGTCACTACTGTTCAGTTTTCATATTTTTTTTATTCTAATTTATTTATCATACCATTTCCCCTCTTTATCCCTTACAATTACTTCCTTACATGGTAGTCATGTTTAAAACCCTAAAACTATATTGTTACACAAAATGTTATTTTAAAAAACACCATGGGATCTTCTTGCCATAGTGTGTCTTGACCCTCTCAGAACTAATACCAAGAGTTCAGTTGTAGTTATTATCCTCTTGTCTTCTCATACTATAGACTGATTTGTACACAAGTCGTCTTCATATTCACATTATAAAAACATCCTCTTCAGAATCAGGTTGGATAAAACATGATCCCAAAATTAGCCACTAACATTAACAGGAACATGGGGCGATCGCTCACTAAACCAGATTTGTTTGTAGGTCAGCATTGAAAACCCGAAAAAAAATATAGAAAAAAAAAAAGGTTCTGACTTCTGAGAAGCCACAACTTCCCTAACAATCTCAGAGCACTATGTTGCTTTCTGAATCATTTAATTTGTTACAAATGATAACAATTAGCAGAGTGGAGAAGGGAACATACGACTCAGAAGTGAGAAGGAACCAGTCCCAAGCAAAGTAGGAACATCAGATGCATTTGGACCGATACCCAGGATAGGAGATGGAAGAGAGGAACCTAACATAAGCTGTTTCAAAAGCCTAACAAGATGATCCCTGGCAATATGGGGATACCTGCAGAGATTGATTTTTCAGAAAGTGAAACAAATTACTAATTGAGTGATGCAGTAGAATAGAAATCAGATTAATGTTAACCGCCTTAACACGAAGCAGTCTGCATTTAATGCAGACGGCGTACCTGTGAATTAGATTCTCATAGGCCAAAGGAACTGACACACCATCATCATTCTCACAACCACTATGCACCCCACTTCTAGAAAACCAAGCATGATATCTTCTAGGTAAGAGCTGATGCTCTGACAGTTCATTCAGTAATTGCAAAAAAGACTTCTGGCATGGGCCAGCAGAAAGAAATTGCAAGATCAAAAAGTACACCTCCCTAAGATCAATATCAACATCAGGTACAACAGCACGGCCCATAACTCTTGCCCGCCCATCAGAACGAGGATATTCTGGCACTTTATCGAATACACTGGGGGTCTTCAAATGAAACGAAGGCTTACAACTGGTAGATGCACAGTTTCTGGAATCCATGATTACAAGAACAATCTGAAGAAAACAATTTCAGAACTTGCATTAACACCATGGGTTAATATCCACAATGCAGATTGCAGATGAGCAAACAGAAATTCTCAACGTTATCTTTGTTCAAAAAGTTATGACAGATGACTACTAAATGCACAGGAACCATGGTTTGCATTTTGCAATCTGGGACAATTCCACGCTTTATGAATTTTGTTAAGTATCAAAGTGTTACTCCAATAAATGAGATACTAGAGAACTAACTGCGTAAATGTATGAAATACCATAAATTCCTTGGGATTTGCGGAAGGGGGTGGCTAACTACCTCTATGGGTTTGCTTGGGATAGAGGTGATTGTTACTAGGGCTAATATAGCTCAAATGAACTACAAAAATAGAAGAAAGTGATTGTGGTGGAAGATAAGAATGAGAAAAGCGTGTAATGGTTGCTCAAGTAAGGGAACATAGATGATTCCTCCCTCAACTCCGTTTTTCCGCCCTCCACAGCCACCACCAATCTCCTATTTTTTTTATTTCTTTTTTGCATTTTTTATGGTAATAATTACCTCCATCCCAAGCGAGCCCTAAATAGTTAACTATTTCAATCAACGGTGAGATAGAAGACAACACAATAACCCAGGTTGAAAATTAAATTACTAGCACATACAGAAGAAAAAAAAAATCAAAACTTTGGCATCAGCATATGAAGTAATGCCTCACCAATGGATTGATCCATAATTACTTGCATGGATAAATACTAAAACCCAATATTCCCATAACAACCCCAAGCTCAAATAACAACAAAGATAGGACCTTTCCTAACACCATTACCCCAGTGCCTCAAGGGCTCCCACAAATTGGGAGGCAAGGGGGTCGGAATGTCGGATGTACGCAACCTTACTCTGACAGCACAAAGAGGGTTTTTCCGAAAACTAGGACCTTTCACAGTTAGAAATTAATCCACCATCAAAACACACCAATTAATCACCTCCAATAAACAATTAAACATCAAAGTTCACAATCTATACCAAAAATCAGCAGAACCCTTTAATCAAATCAATAACTTATTCAATACCCATCAAGGAAAATCCAAACTGATTAATACTAACACAACAAAAACAATATTTAATGAAATAAAAAAAAAAGGTTAAAACATAGATTTACACAATGAACTTACAAATATAAATAAAGAGATCAAATTAATTAATTACCTTTGCATAAAATCCCTAATAAATGGGTGAAAATAAGCTGGTAAATTCATGGGCAATAAAGAAACGTTTCGATGAAGAACAAGAAGAAAGGTAGAAGTGAAAACTAAGAAAATGGTGAAAAGGTGGGTTTTGTTCTTCAAACTTGCATTTGTTTTTGTAACAAGAACAGAAAACAATAAAAAGGGAAACACAGTTTAGTTGAATCTGGCACTTGACAATTCACATACGTATATGAATGCGATGGATGTACCACAATGGTAGAATACTTTGATTGTATAATACGAGTATGTAATCTGTAGTATGATACGATCCTATGTTGTAATTGGTAATGGACTCATGGACTCATGGGTGTATTTCTATCTATGGAACAGAACGAAACGGAACGGAACAGAATTGTTTAGATTATCGGCGGAGGATACTTCCGGTCAACATTCAAAAGAGAAAATAATGGAATGAGATGAAAGGGAATGGATGGAATTTCGTGATTTTTTATTTGGGAGATCTAGAGTGTGATTTGGGGAGTTGAAATGATCATTTTCCCCGAATGCGGTGAGGTGGTGCTGTTCACAGTTGAGAATAAAGTTCGTGTTATCTATGTATTGTAATGGCAGATTGAGCTAGATTAAATGAAACTGCATGTGTCGTTACTTGGGTAATTTAGTAGTGATAACGCTTATGCTATCTGGTGATAATTAGACATATGTGACGTTATTTATAAGAGGTGTCTGGTGAGATATAAATGAAATAATGTGATTTGGGAGGCTGAGATGGTCATATTCCCGCTAATCATGTTTTAGAGCGGTGAGAGTAGAGTGATGTTTTAACAAATCTGAAATTTCAGCAAAAATCAGCACTGATCATGTGATTGTTAAAATAGGTAACGTGACCGTTATTTTCATTAAAAATAATATTCCATATCAATACGTCATGGGTGAGTAACTAACTTTTATTGTGTTGCATTTTAATTAGTATAGATCCCACGAAAAGGCGCAGTATGCCAGTATATATAGAATTTTTATTTTTTTATGATGTTATTTATACATTTTAAATCGGCACATCAATAAAAATATTTAATACTTCACGCAATTGTATTTTGATATGAAATAAAAAAAAATGTAAAACTAATTAAGGAGAATTGAGTAAAGCTATGAAATCTGTATTTTTATGGAAAATACTTTTTTTTCTTACCATAAAACTGCAGACTTTGTTTTATAAATTTTTTCCAACTATTTTAACGAATATTTCTTGTCACGAACCTAATAATAAGTATGTGTCAAGTTATTCTCTAGAGTAATAATTCTTGCATTATAAAAAATTAGCAACTTTTAGTATATAGTTTAATACCAATTTTATTTTATTATAATGAAAAAAAAAAATCATAATTTTGAATTTAATTAAGAGAATAAAGTTTAATTATAAGTTTATATTTGAAGGAAAAGATAATATTTTATTAGAAGAATGTTTCATTTATTTCCTTATTGAGGTATATGCATTTTGGAAGGAAAACTAAGAATTTTTTTATTCTCTAGTAGTAAGGGAGGTGGGTAAGAAATATCATACCACAAAATATTAAAAGCGGGGACTAGTGTTCATCAAAATACTTATTCAAGTAAGCTATATAAAATAGACTCGATTAAACAAGGTAAACCATGATACACCAAATTCAAATGGATAGGTAAATCATGACACGTGGTAGAAAAACTGAGAGGAAAATAAACATGACTCTATACGACCTCTCAAACGGCTTAAATTTAAGTGTATACACGGTTTTCGGGATTTCAGGGTCCCGAAACAAAAATGTTTGTAAATCATACAGATAGTTTATCGGGTCAGATAAAGCAGCCAAACAACTTTTGAGAAGTAACAGGGGACATTTGAGGGTTTCGGTACGCGATAAACGAGTCTGAGACGAAATGAGGTAAGCCTTAAAATTAGGTGAATATTTTTTATTTAGAGCTGAAAATCAAATACTCTAACTCATAAAACAACCACGGGCAAGTGGTGGGAAATCTGGGAGGAAAAGAAACATGACCCAGTATACGACCTCACAAACGGCTCAAATTTAAGTGTATGATACACGGTTTTCGGGATTTCAGTGCTCCGGAAAAAAAAATTCTCTAAATCATACGGACAGTTCCTCTTGTCAGATAAAACAGCCACACAAATTTTGAGAAGTAACAAAGGACATTTGAGGGTGTTGGTACGCGATAAATGTGTCTGAAACGATAATCGGGTATTCCTTAAAAATAGACGAATACCTGTTATTTAGCGCTGAAATCGAATACCGTAACTCATGAAATGACCCTATACACATGGTAGAAAAAGAAACATGAGCCGGCACGACCTCCCAAACGGCTCAAAATTAAGTGCATAATACACGATTTTCGGGATTTCAGGGTCCCAGAACAAAAATGTCCGTAAATCATACAGGCGGTTCATCGGGTCAGATAAAGCAGCCACATAATGTTTGAGAAGCAACAGGGGACATTTATGGGTGCCGGTACGCGATAAACATGTCTCGTACAAAAATCAGGTATGTCTTAAAAATAGATGAATATTTCTTATTTATGGCTGAAAATCGAATACGGTAACTCATGAAACGACCCCTAACACGTGGTAGAAAAACCGGGAAGAAAACAAAACATGACCCGCTATGAGCCTATGACCTCTTATACGACTCAAATTTAAGTGCATAATACATTTTTTTCAGGATTTCAGCGTCCCAAAACAAAATTGTTCGCAAATCATACATATGTTTTTTTGGGTAAGATAAAGCAGTAAGACAAACTTGAGAAGTAATTGAGAACATTTGAGGATGCCGGTACACGATAAAAGAGTCTTGGACGAAAATTAAGTACGCCTTAAAAATGAATCAATACTTCTTATTTATGGCTTAAAATCGAATATTGTTACTCATGAAGCGAACCCTGCCACGTAAATCATTCAAAAGATTCCAAATGGCTCAAATTTAAGTGTATAATACACGGTTTTCGGTATTTCAGGGTCATGGAGCAAAAATGTCCGTAAATCATTAAAGAGATTCCTTAGGTCAGATAAAGCAGTCACACAAAATTTTGAGAGGAAATAGAGGACATTTGAGTGTGCCGTTATGCGATAAACTACTCTGGGACGAAAATCGAGTACTCGTTAAAATTATATGATTACTTGTTATTTAGGGTTGAAATCGAATCCAGTAAATCATAAAGCGACCCCATACACAAGGTGGAAAAAATGGGAGGAAAATAAACATGACGACCCGATACGACCCCCAAAACGGCTCAAATATAAGTATATAATACACAGCTTAAATATAACTTTATAATACACGGTTGTCTGGATTTTAGGGCCCAAGACAAAAACATCCATGAATCGTACAGACGGTTTCTCGAGTCAGCTAGAGCAATCACAACAAAATTTTAGAAGAAACACATGACATTTGAGTGTGTCGGTATGCGATAAACTAGTTTTGGATGAAAATCGGGTACTCCTTTAAAATAGATGAATACTTCTTATTTAAGGTTGAAAATCGAATACGGTAACTCATGAAGCGGCCATAATTGGTAAAAAAATTGGTAAGAAAATAAACATGACCCGGTACGACCTCCCAAATGGCTCGAATTTAAGTATATAATAATACACATTTTTGGGATTTCAGGGTCTCGGAACAAAAATGTCCGTAAATCATACAGATGGTTTCTCAAATTAGATAAAATAGTCACAAACTTTTTTAATGGGCCAACATTTCATTTAAGCCCTTGGTTAACCCTAAACATGTACTTAATATAAATAGTCTCTTGTAATTAATTAGAAGTACAACACTGCACTAAAAACCTTACTTAATTAAATTAATCTTTCCTTAATTTGTCTTATATCTACTCCTGTATTTGAGGATTTTTGGGTTTTAATTGAAGAAAATAGGCAAACAAACAAACAATTTATTGCCTATCAATGACTTGTTAACTAAACAACTAGTGATCATCCTAGATGTAAAATCATAACAATTTTAGATTAAACTTGATAACTCTTGCGTGAGGATATAAATAGGATTAAAGTCTTACACTTCAAGAACTTGTATGACTTCAAAAACTTGTTAAAAGACGTAGAATTTAGCGTTGCATACAAATAAAATAGGCAAACAAACAAAAGATTAATTCACCTAGTTTTGCAAAATCACCTCAACTAAACTTGATCCTCTAGACATTGGTTTGGTATTGGAAAGCGTTAAGCTTTTTGTTGAAATTCCGTAAGTGATTTTTAAACTATAACACTCTAACTTTTTGATGGGTTAAAATTTGAAAGTAATCACCAATTTTGCACATTGTGTATTCACTTTGAGTTCTTTTCGACTATTTTAATCTTACTCATGAGCATCCCGAAAATCTGTCCTGTGCGATTTATTTGTCCCTATTCTAACTGTAGTAATAAAAAGATGCGAGAGGGAAATTACTAATTAGTAGGGGTGAGCAAAACCGTATACCCGATACGGTTTTCAAAACCGTATCGGGTATACGGTTTTAAAAATCGCAAAAATCACTATACGAATCCGATACGGTTTAACCGTATATACGGTTTTCGGGTACCCGGAAAAACCGTGTATACGAGATCCGTATATACGGATACAGTTTGGTTACAAATGCCCAATTAAACATTGTAATTATTCAAGAGCTAATAACTACCTATAACATGACCCCCCCGGTGAAGGGCTAATTATTGTTTATTGAGACAAGTTACTAAAAAAAATAATACAAAATATTAGAAGAGTGAGAGTTGAAAGAGGAACTTTGTATTTTTAAACTTTTTTTTACAAAAAAACTTCAAACCGTGTCGGAAACCGTATATACGATACGGTTTTTATACGGAAATCCATATAAATCAAACCATATATCGTGTCGTATCTATATTATAAAACCGTATCGTATATTTTTGATCACCGCTAGTAATTAGGCACTTCTACTTGTTTTATCTCACGGTCTTCTTCTTCGATCCCAACTCTTTCAAATTGTTGGTCTTCCGCCATTGTTATCCCCAATTTGCTTTTCGATGCGGTATATACTATTTCTCTCTTTTTTTCTACATCACAGTTGCTGTTTCCCTTCGTTTTCAATTCACAATTAACTACGTACATGTCTCAATTTTATATTGTACATCAATTATTTCGGAGTTACACTTAATCCATCACTTTGCAATTGAAAATTAGGGTTCATGAGCTACATGATTTTGTTATTATCACTTAATTACTTCGCATATGTTTAGTTCGTGCTTATTTGAATTAATTGATGCTGTTTTTGTATTGTTTTGTGTTAATTTATTTTTAATTCATGATTAAAGTGACTACAGTGCTTGGAATGTTTGTAATTTATGTTTTTGATGATTCATGATTAGGCTACGCTATGTGATTAAGGTTGTTCATTGCTCCGAAATTCGGCGAATGCTGAAATGTTCATAATTTACATATACTCAATTATTTTGGAGTTACAACTTAATTCATCAGTTTTGCAGATGAAAATTAGGGCGTACGAGCTACATGTTTTTGTTATTATCACTTAATTACTTGGCCTAAGTTCAATTTTTGCTTATTTGAATTCATTGCTGCTGATTTTTGTACCGTTGTGTGTTAATTTAATCTTAATTTGTGATTAAAGTTACTACAGTGCTTGAAATTTTCTTAGTTTACATTTTTGATGAAATTATGATTAGGTTACACTATGTGATTAAGGTTGTTCATTCCTCCGGAATTCGGCGATTAAATTAGTAGTGAAGTTTTGGTGAGCCAAATCAGGAGTATAGGAAAGAGAGAGTGATTGAGTGATTAAGTGATGTCGTTTGGGTTCGGGAGGAGTTCCGGGCCTGGAAGTGGAGACACGGGCTCACAAAGTGCTTCCTTTCCTAGTTCCGTGGTTGCTCCTCAGTCTCCTAGCCCCAGGTCAGTCTCCAACACCACCATTGTCCGAATGTTGAATATCTTAACTTTTTTATTATGTGCTGTACTACTTGTGTTTTGGGTATGATTAGTGTGTTTTTGTGTTTTGTAGGACATTTGCGACGGTGGTAAACACGCCTTCGTCTGCGGCTCCTGGTCATTCTCAACCATTTGTTGAATCAAATAGGTAAGTCTGGTTTCACAACCATTCACGATATTTTATATGAAGTAAGGTGCAACATGTGCTGTTACTTCTATCTCTTTAGTTTCTTTGCTTTTCAAGACAAGTAGTCTCGAGTCGAGAACTAGTTACTAGATTAATGTCTTTATTGTCACATTACGTGACTAACCCACTGATGTTCGATTACATTGGTTGTGTGATGGAAACACTCCAATGCTGATACTAAAATATACTCAAAAGGTATATCGTTTTGTCATGTTTTTGTACGAGCAGATATTATCCTCGGCATGTCATCATGTAGTGTCTTGGGCAATTTTGCCCTTCCTTTTCTGTGTTCAGAGTTTCCGCTGTGCAATGGGGAGATAGACAAAGTTCAATTTCCGGAGGTTTTGGCCATCTTAGTCACGGGATGTCTTTTCCTAATCACACTGGAACAAGTGTTTCTCCTAAGGTTTCACCCTCTCAAGTTCCGGGAAGTGCTCCACAGTTTCCTAGCCCCAGGTAAATCTCTAATAGCTTCGTTTTCCAAAATTCCGAATGTTGGGAATCACAGCTATTTTATTATGTGCTGTGCTTCTTGTAATTTGGTATGCTCAGTGTGTTTTTATGTGTTGCAGGACATTTGCAGCAGTAGTAAACTCGCCTTCACTCGTGCCTCCTGATCATTCTCAACCATATGCTGCTTCCAATAGGTAATACCTCACTTACAGCCATTCAGGCTATTTAATATTTGCAATGTATCCCGCCACTTTATTTGTTCAGTTTCCCGGTTTTCTAGAGGAGCAATTATAAGCCAAGAACTAGTTATTTGTCCACTCTCTTTATTGTAGCATTATTTGACTAATCTGCTGTTATTGAATACGCTGGTAGTAGGACGAAAACATTCCAATGCTGATACTAAAACATGCTAAAAAGTGTATCGTTTTATCATGTTTTATACGGTCTTTTCTACTGCTGCTTTGTGATCAGATATTATCCCCTGCGTGCATTATGTAATGTCTTAGGTAATTATGCCCTTTTCTGTGTTCAGAAATTCCTCTGTGCAATGGGGGGATAGACAAAGTTCAATTTCTGGAGGTTTTGGCAATCATAGTCGGGGGAGGTCTTTTCCTAATCACCTCAGCCCAAATACTTTCTCTAAGGTCTCACCCTCTTCAGCCCTGGAAAGTTCCAGACAACCTCCTGTTCAGTACAATGACGACTTTCTGAACGAGCCTATTAATGATTCCGTGGAAGGGTAGGTTTTTGCACTCTTTATGCCTGATCATTTTTCCTATATTGTTCCTCGTTTCATTTCGTAGTTTCTCCTTTGAATCCTCATCTGATAGTCTTACATGCCTTTCCGCCTTACTTCCATCTGTTTTCAAACATATGTTAAAATTATGTTATCATCATCTTGCTTTAGGCCTTCGGATAATATCGGCACCCACCCTGTAGCTTCACAAAGAAGACAGTCACCATTTCCTGCTGTTGCAACTAATCATTCCACTGTTAATCCCGTAACTTCTTTGAACAAACCTCAGAGGTTAGTAATAGCAGTAACACTTTGTACTCAGCTATGATATTGTATGAACAATCTGTTTTGATAATTTTTTAGTAGTAATAAATTAAGAAGATTGTATAATGGGATTCCCAATGTCTCCTAAATGCTTCAGAAGTCAATAAGTGTTATTGTCACTCAGTCATCACTGAAACTAACCTTGACTTTAAGCCCAATTAGAGTCAAGCCAGGAGACATATTTACCAGCCTAGTTGAGCGACTGTATGGATTAAGAATTTTTGGCTGATCAGTTAATATGGTTGACAGGATGAGACTTGAGTGTAAGCCAAGTGCACTGTTTATACATTTGATGTGTAAGCTATTCCCGGCTTCCCGCCTTCCTGGTCTCTGGCAAATGAAGTGATCGCTCTAGTATTAAAGCTGGTTCCCAGAATAAGATTACAGAAGTCCGAACATATCGAAAACATGTTTGTTAAGCATTTAGACGAATAAACATTTAGATATTATCCTCTGCATGTCATCATGCAATTACGCCCTTTCCTTTATATTGTCTTAGGCAATTACACCCTTTCCTTTTCTGTCTTCAGAGTTTCTTCTGCGCAATGGGGGGATAGACAAACTTCAGTTTCTGGAGGTTTTGGCAATCTTAATCAGGGGATGTCTTTTCCTAATCATGTTGGAACAAGTGTTTCTTCTAAGGTTTCACCCTCTCAAGTTGCGGGAAGTGCTAGACGATCTCCTGTTGAGTACAATGATGATTTTCTGAACGAACCTATTAATGATTCCATGGAAGGGTAGGTTTTTTTGCTTTCCTTTCTGCCCAATCATCTGTCTTTTCTGTACTGTGTTTGTAAGAATTAGTATGATGATAGATTTATGTTGCTCTCTAAATTCATTTTTGTTCTTCTTCTTTTCATTTCATAGTTTCTCCTTTGAATCCTCATTTGATAGTCTTGTGATTTTTCTATTGTACTTAGCTGTCTGTTTCAAACATATGTTAAAATTATGTTACCGTCATCTTGGTTTAGGCATACAGATAATACCTTCAATGGCCATGTAGCTTCGCAAAGAGGGCAGTCACCATTTCTTGCTGTTGCAAGAAATATTAATCCCACAGCATCTTTGAATAAATATCAAAGGTTAGTAATACCTGTAACACTTTGTAGTTTGCTATGATATTGTATGAACAATCTGTTTGATAATTTCTTAATAAATTAAGAGGATGATATAATGGAACTTCCAATGTTTCCTACATGCTTCAGAAGCCATTTAAGTGTTGTTGTCATGTCACTGAGCGAGCTATTACTGGAACTAACCTTGACTTTAAACCCAACTAGAGTTAAGCCAGGAGACTTCTTTACTAGCCTAATTGAGCGGCCATGTGGATTAAGAACCTTTGGCTGATCACTTAATATGGATGACAGCCTGACAGGATGAAATACGAGAGTAAGCCAAGTGCACTATTTTTATATTGGATATGTGTAAGCTGTTTTTTTTTTTTTTTTGGGAGTACCGTCAGTTAGCAATTTCATAAAGAGGCTGTTTGGCTGGTTGCCACATAGTCAACCTTCAGAGTTTGGAGGTAGGTCAGGTAGCTATTCCTGCCTTCCTGGGCACTAGCAAATGGAGTGATCACACTAATATTAAAGCTGCTTCCCAGGATAAGATTACGGAAGTCGCAACATATCAAAAACACGTTTGCCAAGCATTTAGCCAAATAAACTTTTGGATACATGTCAAATTGTCAGGCGAGGAGCTTTATATACTTTGGGACTGATCGTTTTTCTTATTATGTTCGCCAGTCTAGGGATAGGAATTAGTATCACTTTCAAAAGATAAACATATTGTAACTTGCTACTTAAAATTATGATTTGGATTAGAATCTGTCTTATTAAACTTCAGTGAAAAGTTTTAAGGTAATACTGATGAAAAATAAGTTCCGTAGCTTTGTGGGTGGATAATTAGCTAACAAGTTGCTACTTGATATCATGGCTTCTAGAATATAGAAAATCATTGCCCTCAATTAAGCCTCTAAATTTCGCAACTACTTCATTTATATCTGGATTGATTAATAGCACTGTTCTGGACTTCTGGCAATAGGATACGATAGAGTGAGGAACTTGGTAATCAATCACTGTTATGGCTTCTGGGTGGCAGTTTGTGGCCCACTAATCTAGCAAACCACCTAAACCTTATTGGCCCCCTCTCATATGATTGTGAATTTGTTTTATATTTATTCCTGTCTTTTAATTCGTCTATTTATTTTTATGTTGTGAGATGAGTAGTGGGAGTGATTTTAGATTTTCGTAGGGCAGTGCATCCGTTCTGGTTATCTCATACGCTAAATAACTCACTTTTGATAATGTTTAGGCCCTCCGTATCTCCTCCTAAGTCTAATAACAGAGCTGGTGCTGTAACTGATTCTCAATATAGCCAGAGAATACCTCCATCTTCTGATGGAGTGAATGGTGATTCTAGTGGGACAAGGTTTCCTAGCCACCCCGTCGCCAAACGAACTAGATCACCTCCTGCTGCTTCAGGGCAAGTCTTTCTAAGGAGCGCTCCCTCCACTGAAGACGACACTGAAAGGTAGTACGAAGCTTATTTACTCTAGCAGTTCCTGCACTTTATTTTCTTAAATCTGCTAAATAACTCACCAACACTTTGTGGTTACACCTTCCTATTGCAGAGAAGAACAAGCCAAGGCTAAGAGATTAGCCCGCTTTAGGACTGAGCTAGATGAAGCTGAACCAAGTTTTTCAGTTCAGCGTGGTCTGAATGTTCCTCAGAATAAGACTTCAATGAAGTCCATGGAAACTAAGAATTCGATGGAAGATTTGTCCATGGAGTATGATGGTGAAGACTCGCAGTCAAGCAATATTATTGTGGGGATGTGTCCAGATATGTGTCCAGGTATTTTTTAGCTGATTGTTAATGTATAATCTCCAACATCATTGCAATTTAATTAGTTATTAGATTTTCATAAATTCTAGTGCTGCTGTGGAGACTTTTTTGGATTTTCGTCCTGATGAAGAGCTTGATTCTACTGGATTTAGTGTGTTGTTTTCATTGATCTTATGACCCTCAGTCTTTCAATTGTTTAATGGAATAATTATTATCTTGCTTACTGTTCAGAGTCGGAGAGGGGAGAACGAGAAAGAAAGGGAGATCTTGACCGATATGAAAGATTGGATGGGGATAGAAATCATACGAACAAGATTTTGGCTGTTAAGAAGGTATCTGAGAATCAAGCTGCACTTGGTTTTTATTGTTAAGTTGTTTAGTGGCGTAGATGGATGCTAAATTACTCATCGTTCCTTTTGTTTTCAGTATAACAGGACTGCAGAAAGGGAGGCGGAGTTGATTCGACCCATGCCAATCTTGCAGAAAACAATGGATTACCTTTTAGGTTTGCTAGACCAACCTTATGATGATAGGCTACTTGGCTTGTACAATTTCTTATGGGACAGGATGAGGGCAATCCGAATGGACTTGAGAATGCAACACATCTTTAATCTTAAGGCCATAACTATGCTGGAGCAAATGGTTTGTTTTATTCCTTATGTTAGAACCTGTAACTTGTTTAATTAATTCGGAGTTCGGACATACTTGATGCAAGTAAATAGGGCCAGATTTATAGTCCTTGGAATTGTCTGTGATATTTCATTCTTGGTGGACTTAATTAGAGGAGGTTTCAAATGACGAGAAACAAAAATTACACACTACAATTTAGGCTGTTAGCCAGTTAGCCTGTTACTGAAATAGAGGATTATTGTGCACAAACACATACACTTTCTGTGATATTTTTCTGTTTCCAGGACCTTGCAGCCTTTTATCTGTCTCTGCTCTGAATACTCTCTTCTGTTTGCTTTCGTTCATTGATAAACTGACTAGGATTTCCGTTAGCATTTTCTCAAGGCTAAATTTCTTTTCTATTGTTTCAGATAAGGCTTCATGTAATAGCTATGCATGAATTATGCGAATTCTCCAAGGGAGAAGGCTTTTCGGAGGGATTTGATGCGCATCTCAATATTGAGCAAATGAACAAAACTTCTGTGGAATTGTTTCAGCTGTATGATGATCACCGGAAGAAAGGAATATTTATTCCTACAGAAAAAGAATTTCGTGGCTACTATGCTCTCCTTAAACTAGACAAACATCCTGGTTATAAAGTGAGTCATGCCTGAAAGGATAGCTACACTGTATGTAGTTGATTTTTTCCCCCTGTACTCATAGGAAACTTCTTTGTAGGTTGAACCGGCGGAGCTCTCCCTCGATCTTGCTAAGATGACCGCTGAGATAAGACAAACTCAAGAAATCCTATTTGCCCGTGATGTTGCAAGGTTGTCTCCTCAATAGAAGTTTGGTTGCAGAATCACGTTCAGCCTAGTCTAATGTCTTTCGTCACGTTTTCTTCTCAGATCTTGTAGAACTGGCAATTTTATTGCCTTCTTCCGGCATGCAAGAAAAGCAAGCTACCTCCAAGCGTGCCTAATGCATGCCCACTTCTCTAAGGTAAAGGTTTAGTGCTTCTTGTATCAGTAGTACATCTTGCATTTAGGAATGGTTTTGGATTCAGTTTATTTATTGAGGATTTCACTAGTAGGAAGTAGAAGGGGTCTTCTTGAGGCTACTATAGGTCATCTGTTTGATTGTTGGGAACTTCCATCTGCTCCCAAAGGACTTGCTGATGAGCAAACATTTTTGTAGAAGACCATAACAATTAAGGGAGATAATAGCTGCATTTTAATGTTTATCTTGCATTCTCAATGATTGAACTCGTCTCAATTTTCAGCTACTTTTCTTTCAAGTGATAGGACTGATTCAATGTTGATCACTTGATTTTATACGACTGATTTGATGTTGATATTGACAAAGGTAACATGACCTGGCATTCTGTGCTTTTTCCAACAGTTGAGAACCCAGGCACTTGCTTCTTTACACTCTGGTTTGCAGCATAGTCAAGGTCTCCCCGTGACTCATGTTGCCAGATGGCTTGGCATGGAGGTATCTCCTGGTTAAATTGCTCCGTTTCTCATAGTTGCTAAATGTCCAAATTTTTATTATGCTATGCATTTATTAGGGAGAGGACATTGAGAGCCTCCTGGTGTATCATGGATTCTCGATAAAGGAGTTTGAAGAGCCATATATGGTCAAGGACGGTCCGTTTCTCCATGGTGACAAGGATTACCCCACTCGATGTTCAACACTTGTTCACAGGAAAAAATCCAGTACAATTGTGGAAGATGTATCATCTTCATGTGAAGTTATATTATCACCTAAAACAAGTCGTTTGCAGAAGTTCAGTAAAAATACACATGTAGCTAGTAAAAATGTGCAAACAGAGAGTCTTCTTAATGTTTCTGTTGGTGGACACATGGAGATAGAAACTGTCACACCTCCAAGCGGTAGTAGTCATGGTCAACCAATTTTCGGTAGATCGAATGACGGGCAAGTTGGGCTAATTCCTGGATCGAGAATTGACCAGCCTTGCAATGACAATCTGAGGGTTGCTGCAGGTTCTCCAAGAAGTAACAGCAGGGTACCTAAGGCTTTCACAAGTTTACAAAGTCCTAGCATGCAGGAGAAACCTTCCCCATTAACACCAAAAAGTAGTTATATTTTGAGTGCAAGTCAACTGAGTAACAAGATTCCTCCTGGGACTTCCTCCACTGATCAATTCGTTCCTGCACCCCTTACACCCTCTTTAGCCTTTGCGATACAGGACGAATTTAAAGGACCCATTCAAAGTTCTCCAAACATAAATGTGAACTCTGAATTGAATGCAGCACCATTATCTACAGTGTCAGCAGATATCGGAGAGTTAATCCCCTCAGATTTAGAAGTTGCCTCAATCAGTGCAAGTTCACCCAAAGATGCTGTTTTGATGGAAGAGTTGGTCACGCAAAATTCTTCTGATATGAAAGAAGATGTTGAAAATGATGATGTTAGCTGTAACTTTGATAAAGAAGTTGCTGAGGCTAAGCTTAGGCTACTAGTAAGGTTTGTTCAGGCCTCATGGTGGTTGACTTTGCAATGAGTCTGTGGTCCTTGCTGACAGCACTTTTCTTTGTGTAGGTTATGGAGGAGGCGTTTTGTAAGGAAGAAAAAGCTCCATGAAGAAAACAGATTGGCAGCAAATGCTGCTTTGAGTTCACTCTCTCTGGGCCCACCTCTTTGGCAGAGCAAAGAAGTGAGTTATGCCTTGCTCTGCTTTTATGCTTTTGTTTATAGTTGTGATTGGCTGCTTAACAACAGCGGTATATTCTGTAGAAGCTCGTCCATTCGCCGAGGTTAAACATCGATAAAGCCTTGCATGAAAGATATGGAAAGTGGCAAGAGTCACTGGTAAGATGGAATGTTTCAGACCTTGTTGCAGCTAAGCTTGCTGAAAAAAATGCAAACTCGAACTGTGTCTGTTGGAAGGTGATCTCCTTTTCTTGGTCGCACCACCGGACCTCTGACACTAAAGCGAGGAATCCCTCAATACATTTATCTCTAGATGAATGGTTACACCACAAACTTATTCCTGCCGTAAAAGATGAAACTGTAGAAGGTTTGGCAGTGTCAGCTCCAGGGCTTTCAGTTTGGAGGAAGTGGGGCCTTTGCAATTCTGGTGACACTGCCTGCTACTTTTCTGTCGTGAAGGAGACATCCGTTAACTCCGAAATAAATTTTGTTGGAGCTAGTGCCGTACTGTTTCCTATATCCGAGACAATTCCTTGGGATGTTCAAAGGACCCACCTTCACAAAGTTGCTATGTCTTTACCTCTTGAAGCCTATACTCCCCTTTTGATTCTAAGTGGTTCTAGACGAGACGATGTTGCCGTTACCTCCGAGGATATTGTTGCTAAACTGGGACTTGATGAGCTCGATAAATCCCGAGTAACAAACTACTCCATAATTTGCTTGAATGAGAGGGAGGACAATACGGGTCGGTTTCATGGGTATTTCAGCGATCAAAAGTTGAAGGATGGTTTAGTCTGGTTAGCTTCTGAATCTCGTCCCCAACCTATTTTCTCTTGTGTGACCACGCGTGAGTTGGCATCTTTGCACTTAAATTTGTGCTTGGATGCTCTTCACCTCCTGGGTTCTGATAGAGTGGGTCCAAACCAGTATATATCTGCCTTTAATGAAGCTTTGGATCAAACAGTAAATGATATTATTACTGCTTCTAAAGCAAACCCTAATAGTTGGCCATGTCCCGAGGTATTTTTATTGGATGACTCCAGTGTTGAATCAAGAGCAGTGAAAGAGTTCTTGCCAAGTTTAGGATGGAGCTCATATGAAGAACTTGAGCCCTTGATATCCGCCGTGAGCAATTGCAAATTGCCGTATTTTTCTGATGACTTATCTTGGTTGGGTATTAAAGGATGCAACTGTGAAGAGCAACTTGAACAACAGCGGCAGCTTCTTCAAGATTGTTTGACTAAATACCTAAGTCAGACAAGCAATATGATGCACTGGATGATGGCAGCGAAAGAAGCTACTCTTATGATACAAAATTACACCAGGCTTGAGCTTCATGGCACTGAATTCAAGATGGTTCCGAATTGGATACTGATTTTAAGAAGGGTTTTCAACTGGCATTTAAATAGTGCAGCAAGCTTTGCTAAAAAAGCTTATGTTTTGGAGAAGTCCGTCCTTACTTGCAGCAGTCCAGAGTCTCTTAAGTCGAACATGGATGTTAATATGCATCATTTTGGTGTTCATCCATCACTAGATGAGATGGTTGAGATTAGCTGCAGTCCTATCGGGTCAAAAAGGGCAAAATCATCCCCCAAACGTTTGGGGAATGTAGCGGCAATAACATCTTTTGAAAATACAGCCACGGTTACCCTGTTCAATCACGCTTTTGAAGAGAATAACCACCAGTCAGAGATTCACACGCAGTCTGTGGATGATTCTGAAATCCATTTGGTGAACAGCGATTTGGATATGGTCACCCAAGACGAGAAGAAAGATGATAGGCTTTCTCAATTGTTGAACCATTGCGATATTTTGCAGAATGAAATTCAGAGAAAACTATCAATCTATTTCTGATTTTCGAGTTTTTCTTCCATCCTGTAATTCTGTATCCTAATTTAATGTATGTATAAGTAGGACATTTTTGTAGGACTGGAATCCCTGGTAGCTTTCACCATTTTTGATACAGAGATGAAGCTAGTGTAAGAATACTAGTGAATAGACTTGTCAGAACTCAACCCGACCCGAACCTGACCCGCCCGATCCGTTTTTTTAGGGTTATAAACCCGGTTTTTTCGACCCGTTTGACCCGAAGCTGAAATGACCCGTTATTTTAGGGTTAAGACCCGACCCGAACGGGTCGACCCGTTGGGTCAAAGATAAATCAAAATTTTTATTAAAATATTAATACTTTTATATTATATTTGAAAAAAATTGTTAAAAAATTGTTTTTTTTTATTATTAAAAATTACAAAGATAACTAAAAAGTCAATTTTATATCACTTTTACAATACTTGATATTAAAATAATTATTAAAAAAACTTTAATTTAATAATTATGTCAATATAATTAATGTAAACGTTGAAATAACTAATGTAAACATTGAATATGATTAAAATATTAATTTTAAATATGTGTTACGTTTTTAAAAATTATTTTTTTAATTAAAAAAATAGATTAAAAAAGACGTTAGAAATTATTTCTTGATCCGTATTCTGATCCTAACCCGACCCGTGACCCGTATGATCCGACTCGAGATTCAACCCGCCCGACCCGTTTGACAGGTCTACTAGTGAATATAAGGAGACACAACTTTGGATTCGACTAGACCTTTCTCGTCTTCAGAAATGTACTGAATGACGCCTATGAGCCGATCAGTTAGATTGGCTACTTCATACTCCCTATTACTTAATAGGATTAAGGCCATCTTTAGCAGATCTGCAATTTCATCACAAATCAACACATGATCATGTGGTTGTTAAAATGTCTAATGTGACTTATTTTCATTACTAATATCAAGATGTCGTCCGAGGATATCTTAGTCTAGTGGTTAAGGCGGTAGTATTGTGGATAATAGGTCGCAGGTTTGAATCCCCCTTCCCCTCTTATGTAATAAAGTATAAACTTTTCAAGCGATATTAGAGAGTCCAACTTTTTTAGAAATCCTAATAAAGGTAGATTTCTTAAAAACAAAACAAGTTTTATTTAATTTTATACTAATATAAGTAGATTAAATTTATTAAATCACACATATATATAGAGAGAGATTTTAGTGAGTATATAAATTTATAAGTAATTGTAAGTTTAATTTCTCATTCTATCTTAACTTCAAAATGAACTAAATGTTATTAAATGTATCCTAATAAGAGTAGATTTCTAAAAAACAAAGTAAGTTTTATTTGATTTTATCCTAATATAAGTAGATTAAATTTATTAAATCACACATATATATATATATAGATAGATTTTAGTCCGTATAAATTTATAAGTAATTGTAAGTTTAACTTTTCATTCTATGTTGCGTTGAAAATGAACTAAAATGTTATTAAATACAACGGTTATATTGACAATACCCGTTGTTATTACTTTCAACAACGGTTTTATTGACTCCAACCGTTGTTGTTGGTCTTATTAGATTAAAAAAAT
>VHZZ01000002.1:1053874-1071146 GCA_009801015.1 Silene noctiflora
CAATGAATGAAAATTTACTTATTACCTTATTTAGCTAAATGCTTTTTGGAGGGAAAACTAAGAGAATTTTTATTCTCTTAGTAGTAAGGGGGATGCTCACCCGATTCATAATCTTGTCCATTCGGGGACATGGGAATATGTGATGATGTGATACTAAATAGATAATCTTGGCGCGCTCTATTACTCCAATTTCCCGCCAAAACTGAATCCCTTTAATCTGAAACACACGGCTCCCTCTTCATCTCGCCGTTATACTCAAACCCTCTTCTTCTTCGTCTTCTCTCTTCTGCAAAAATGGATTCCATGGCGAACGAAGCTGTATACGAACACCACCAATGTATAACTCTCTTCTCTTCCTCCTTTTTTCTCTTTTTTCTCTCTTCCTTCCTTCTTTCCTTTTCTAATTTTCCTGTTTTTCTTCTTCTGAATTTTGCAGCACTAGCGAAGGACTTCCTCCTCAACTTCGCCGACATCCATGGCGACGCCAAATACATGAACATTCTCGTAATTATTCTTTTCGATTGTTCTAATTATCATCATTTGTGTTGTAATTTGTCTAATTTCGGATTTCTAGGGTTTTGTTAATACCTAAATTGCTTATTTTTTGTCGTTCCTTTTTTTGTTTCAGCAAGATGTAGCGAATCGCCGCTATCGAGCGATACAGATAGATCTAGAGGACTTGTTCAATGTGAGCTTCAATTTCTCTGTATTTGTGTATATGCACTCGATTCAATTAGGGAAATTGTTAATTTCAATCGACGATACAAACAACAATACGATGATAATACAAAAGATGATTTCTCATTTTCTTCCGTATTTTTTCATTTATTTGTGTCTCAGTTTGGAGGTTTTAATTTTAGGAGAATTGCTTGTTTGTTTGTTATTAGTATAAGGATGCGGATGACGAGTTTGTGAGGAAAGTTACGGATAACACAAAGAGGTACATAGGCATCTTTGCGGAGGCGATTGATGAGCTGATGCCGGAGCCAACGGAGCCGTTTCCTGATGATGATCATGACATTTTGATGACTCAGAGGTCTGAAGAAGGCGCTGATAATGCTGATGGTTCCGATCCACTTCAGAGAATGCCGGCTGAAATTAAGCGCTTCTAGTAATAATGCTTTCT
Organism: Silene noctiflora; assembly: GCA_009801015.1. NCBI lineage: Eukaryota > Viridiplantae > Streptophyta > Magnoliopsida > Caryophyllales > Caryophyllaceae > Silene > Silene noctiflora. The sequence continues at coordinate 1,055,001 of VHZZ01000002.1, forward strand.
TTACTAATTAATCATCATTGTTACTTGAATGCTTTGGTTAGCTATTGAAGATGCGGAGAAAATTATGTATGTGGAAAATGTAGAAGTTAGGAATAAAATTATTTTAAGCAGGTGTGTCTGCTTTGCACGGCAAGAATCAAAGAAATCGATGTCTCAGGTGGTGAATTTGTTAAAATGCTTAATGACTTGTTGAGTGCTATAATTTTGGAATGATAAACGATGTGGTTCTTAGGAGTAAGAACACACGTGAATTATATTAGTAGATAGCTTGTCGGAACTTCACAGTTGAACTCGGAAATACTGAGGAATCAAGTGTACTTATTAGGATATTAGGCCCATTAGGGCCGGCTATCATTAGGGTATAGAGTATTAGGGTTCCTTCTACTGTATTATCTGTATTTACGGTCAATTAACCTGTCAACTTGTTATTTGATTTTGTCTGTCATGGAAAGATCATGGATGCATTGTTAAAGTGCTGACTTCATCATTGCTATTAGGAAAAAGATACGTTCCGGAGTGGTTGTCAACTTGTCATGACCTGCTTTGTATTAACTGTGTTAATGCCAATTCATTACGGTCAAGTAACCTTTTATCTTTGCTTATTACGGAGTGTCATGGACCTTGTTATGAGTTTGTCTGTCATGAAAAGATCACTAATTCATTGTTAAAGATACTGAGGAACGATAAGGAATCACGGGAACTCCATATTAGAAGTGTCTGTATTTACGGTCAAGTAAGCTACCAACTTGTTATGAGTTTGTCTGTCATGAAAAGATCACTAATTCATTGTTAAAATGCTGATTTCATCATTGTTATTACGAAAAGGATCTGTGAAGTGCTTCAAGTGATATTAATTTGATACTGAATATCAGTCAAAACAAATGCTGTTTTTAATGCTCTATATAAATTCATAATGCAGTGAAGTTTACATAAGAGCGTCTTCAAAGGAACGACCTTTTACTATCCGAGAAGTTAAGGCTTCTTACATAGGACAGCTTGTTAGGATATCTGGGATTGTAACTCGCTGTTCGGATGTAAAGCCTTTGATGCAGGTGGCTGTGTATACTTGTGAAGATTGTGGTTTTGAGATCTATCAGGTAATAACTTTATTATCGAATATGTAATATGGATATATGAATAAATGCTGTAAATGTTAAAACCTTGTTTGAGCTGAAAAATTTACTCTTCTAGTGCTATTATTTTTTAATTAGTTTGTATTTTACACAGGAAGTAACTGCTAGAGTCTTCATGCCGCTGTTTGAATGTCCGTCAAAACGTTGCAAAATGAACAACACAAAGGGAAATCTCATTCTTCAACTCAGAGCATCAAAATTCCTGAAGTTTCAAGAGGTTGTCACTCCACTTATTCAACTATTTATGTGACTTATCCATACATAGGAAATCATTTTTTTTTATGGAGTAGTTTATATTTTATATTTGTAATTCTAATTCGCTTTGTATTACTTCCCCTATGCCAATTTATTTGTTCAGTAGTCTCACTGTTGTTCTGATCACATTGCAGGCCAAGATTCAAGAGTTAGCTGAACATGTTCCTAAAGGGCATATTCCGAGATCCATGACTGTTCATTTCAGAGGTGAACTAACAAGAAAGGTTTGTGTCTTTTATATGTGCATGATTTTAATTTGGAAGTTAAGAAAATATTCTTAAATAATTTCATTGGTTGACTCGTAGTTGAAGTACACAATTATCTATTCAACTTAAAACAGCATTGTAGGTTGTATAAAAATCAGTAATATGTATCTCCTCAAATCGAAATATATATGTATGGATTTTTCCAGATTGTTCAAGCAGGGAGGATGCAATATTTATTAAATTTATCTGTCGTATTCTTAAAAGTTGTTATACTGAAAAATGTTTTCAGGTCTCTCCTGGTGATGTTGTTGAGTTGTCTGGAATATTTCTTCCAATGCCTTATACTGGTTTTAGAGCAATGCGAGCGGGCTTGGTGGCAGATACATACTTGGAGGCTATGTCTGTTACTCACTTTAAACGAAAATATGAAGAGTAAGCTCTTTTCACTTTTGTAATCTATTAAAATTCTCAATTATCCCGGTGAATTTGAACTCTTTATCTTATCACAATATAGTATGTGTAAAATGGCCTTTCTTCCTTCCTTTCTTGTGTCAATATTTTGAACTTGCAGGTCATGGACTTAAAGAGTCACTATAAAAATGATTTAATATTTTTTCTTCTTCTTGACAGGTACGAGCTGAGAAGTGAAGAAGAAGAAGAAATTACTCGCTTATCCGAGGATGGAGATATATATAACAAGCTGGCACGATCGTTAGCTCCTGAAATTTTTGGGCATGAAGATGTCAAGAAAGCTCTGCTTATGCTTCTTGTGGGTGCTCCCTCCAGAAAATTAAAAGATGGAATGCAGGTAAGCAAATTTTTGACATCTATAGTTGATTTGATAGAAAAGATAGAGAACTTTCCGTCATCAGGCGTACAGCTGCGGGTACATCTTTACCTCTGTAAAGCTTGTCACTGGAGCCCGTACACTGTTTTGGTGTTATATTAATTATAAGTTTTGGTTTAGCACTACCTTTTATCCCCTTTCTCCCTTCGCTTATGAAGTGACTTCCTTTCTCACCTATTTCATCAAGCAATTCTGTGCAAGTTTCTGTTTTGGCTTTTCATCAATATTTGAAGTTGCTTGGTGGGCTTATTGAAGGCAGGAGGCTTTGGATTCACAAAGTCCTGACTTTTGATACAGCAATTTAAAGTGTCATTATGGTCTATGGCTTTCTTTCAAATTATTGTGGAGAAAGTGGCAAGTTATCTGCTATTTTTCTATTTCCTGTTTCTTTCTGTGCTTATAAAATCTCTTTTATACTGTAGATCAGGGGAGATGTCCATATTTGTTTGATGGGTGATCCCGGTGTTGCCAAGAGTCAGCTTTTGAAGCACATAGTAAATGTAGCACCGAGGGGTGTCTATACAACTGGGAGAGGAAGCAGTGGAGTTGGTCTGACAGCTGCAGTACAAAAAGACCCAGTCACCAATGAGTTCGTCCTTGAAGGTGGCGCATTGGTAATATTTCCTTTTAGAGTTCTGTAGTTTGCTTTTGTGAACAACCCTTTTATAGATCCCTTTTGATTAAAGTTTAAGCAGTTTCAGTTAACATCCCTTGAATTTGATTGTATTGCTTGTGAATCAGGTAAACTTGTGCTCATTTATTGTTTTTTGTTATTAGGTTCTTGCGGATATGGGTATATGTGCTATTGATGAGTTTGATAAGATGGAGGACTCAGATCGTACAGCAATACACGAAGTGATGGAGCAGCAGACAGTAAGCATTGCCAAGGCGGGGATCACAACTTCACTAAATGCGAGAACAGCTGTTCTTGCTGCAGCTAATCCAGCCTGGTAAGATGCCGTTTTTTTCCTCACTAATTTATGACATGTATACACTATTAAAATGCTTAATTTTGTTGATTCTTTAATTCACCTTGAAGCCACTAAAATTTTTCAGGGGAAGATATGATCTTCGGAGAACTCCAGCTGAAAATATAAACCTTCCTCCAGCTCTTTTGTCAAGGTTTGATCTTCTTTGGTTGATCTTAGACAAGGCAGACATGGATACAGATCTAGAACTGGCAAGGCATGTGGTGTATGTCCATCAAAATAGGGAATCTCCAGCGCTTGGATTCACTCCACTGGAACCGTCCGTTCTAAGGTATGTATGTATGCCTTTTGCTTTTCTTTGGAGCCGCAGATGAGAAAAGGCAATTTGCTTTTCCATATTAGCGTAACACTCCATACTATTGTAACTGTCGCCATTTGACTTTGATCAATAATTTCTTATAATAGCAATAGTTAAAAATTTAAATTAATAAATCACGATGAGTTTTCACTGTCTGTCAACATATGCGACTAACATTTCCCCTAGTGTACGAAGATTTGATGTCTTACTTTTCTCTGTTATGTTCTTTCCTTGATTTTATTACAACAGTTGCATGATTTTGGTCTCTTTTTTCATGTTTCTGCTACCAAAATTGATTTGTAGGGCATACATTGCTTCAGCAAGAAAAGTATCTCCGTCCGTTCCAAGAGAGCTAGAAGAGTATATTTCTACTGCATATTCTAGTATACGACAGGAAGAAGCACGATCAGATACTCCCCATTCCTATACAACTATTAGAACACTGCTCAGCATTCTTCGACTCTCAGCTGTAAGTCCTATTACGGGAACTTCTTACCAATTCACTATTAAATCAATTTGAATACTTTCGCTTACAGTGGTATATTAATTATTCACCGAGCATCTCACAACTCTTAACAAGACTGGTATGGTTTTGACAGGCCCTGGCAAGACTCCGTTTTTCAAACACCGTGGCTCAAAGTGATGTGGATGAGGCCCTTAGGCTGATGCAGATGTCAAAATTCTCCCTGTACTCTGATGATCGCCAGAAATCTGGTCTCGATGCCATATCTGACATCTATTCTATCTTGAGAGATGAAGCTGCAAGAACTAACAAGATGGATATCAGCTACGCTCATGCTCTCAACTGGATTTCTAGAAAGGTTTGTTGTTGAGTAACCATCGAGTCTCTGACCAGAATTTGTGCATATTATTACAGCAATCTTTATTATGTCCTAAATGCATTGACACTCTGAACAAAACATAGAATTTAATGAGAGTCGGTTTTCCATCATACTCCAATGCTGAATTGTTTTGCATTTTCCTATCTAGTATGATAAAAATGTTGGGAACAATCGTAGCTGTTTTGATCGAAACTTCGCATCCCATCAGAAAAACAATTGAATTTAGAATGATACAGCGCTTAACATATTTATGTGATGGTTTGCAGGGTTACAGTGAAGCACAATTGAAAGAATGTCTGGAAGAATACGCAGCTCTAAACGTATGGCAGATCCATCCAAATACTTTTGATATTCGATTTATTGATGTCTGAATCCTGGTTGCTATTGATCGTGTTTAAGAGGGAACCCGGGCGCTGAGCTGGATGTCTGCAGATTATGTTGTAGGAACGAATGCTTGGTTAATCATCGGTGATATACCAATGCCATTTGTATTAATGTAATTTTATGTAGTTTTTGTTTGGATATTTCATTTTTGTTGAAAAATCGTGATTTCATCGGGTACTATTGCTTCTGTCGGTACACTGATCGATCGACTTCTAGTTTCTTACCCCCATCTTCTGGATAGCTAATGTTTGTTGATTTCACTTTTATTTAGCTTAGAAGTTAGAATCCCGCATAAAGTAGAGAGACGGTTTTCTACTGTCGTGTTCAACAATATGATAATTAGTAAACTTGGGTAGATAATACGAAACAGATAAAAGGTCAGTTAAGCCACATCGAGTGTAGCAATCTGACCCGTGGAAATAATAGGTGAGTGCCTAGGTCAGTTCAGCCGCCATTTTTGTCGTTTTGAGTAGGGCTGAGCAAAATTATACGATACGGTTTTATTATATGTATCTGATACGCTATACGAATTTAATTATATGGATTTCTGGATATCCGATACGAATTTCCGGATATCCGATACGGTTTTTTAAAAACCGTATCGGATAAGGATCGCCAAAATATGAAACCGGATATATAGTATCCGATATGGTTGCCTTTTTTCTAGAATAAAATATTAAAATATATATATAAATTACAAAATAACCAATATGTTGGTTATTAAACCTTATTAGTAATAACTTTATATATTATTTACTCTTATAACTTTTTAAAACACTTTTAAGTTGCTAAAAAAACCAACAATCACACATAAAAGAAAAAAAAATAATTTAAATTACACAAGTGAGGCTGAAAACCGGATACCGGATATACGGAAAAACCGTATCGGATAAGGATACCAAAAAAGGAGATTTAAAAAACCGGATATCCGATACAGTTTCTAAAACCGTATCGGATATCCGGTTTTGCTCACCCCTAGCTTTGAGAATTACAAATGAAAAAGAAATAAAAGAGACTAATACAGTGACAAACTTTATTAATTTGTTTTGAAAAAAGCAGTTTACCACGTTTACAATAATAGTTGAGAAGATGATAAGGAGAATCAGAGAAAATTAAAGAGGAAATGAGTTGAAATTCAAATCAAGGGTAGCAGTGTACAATCACCATCATGACGCTTCCACGTGTGGGCTACATGAGCCACCCAGGGCCTCATCGTGTAGCTCACACGAACGACCCCTGGAAACCACGTCTACTGTGCAGGAGCCACCATGGCCTCGTCGTGTTGCTTGCACGCACATACCGAAGGGCGAAGACTAATTCTTATGAACTGGGGGAAGATTGTTCCTTGGTTTTTTCCAACTTAGCTTGAACAAGCCTGTCTAAAACAGGGGATTCTAATGGGATTGGATCTAGACAGCGCTCCGCGGCAGCGACAATAACCTGAAATATTTACAGAGCATAGTTTGTGTTTAGACAAAGTATCAAACTAACAAAATATTGACATATACAGATACACACATGCCCATAATAAGAACTTTCTTGATGCTACTGCTAGGATTAAGCAGCAACTCAAAGATAAAGACATGCTCACTTCAGAACGTCGAAGTAAAAAAAAAGGTTGAGGTCATTTGAAACATGGGGGAGTGTCACAAAATGATTTTAGAGTGTTGCTGTGACTCGTGGGATATTGAATGGTTCTCAAGGGTGGCAAAAGTTCAGTATTCTAGCAATAACCGAGCAAGGAAATTTAATACATTGAAACAAATTGGACAAAGGAAGAATTTCAGTCACATTTATCTCCGTATCTGGTTCGAACTTCATCAATGGTAGGGAGTTTTGGAGGTCCAGAGGATTATGGTCTTGTTTTTCTTTCCCAAGTTGTGGCTTCCTATTTGCTTTTCTTTTTTCTTGTAAACTACTATACCGTATGCAGTTTTCTCTGTGCATAGTTCTCTGGCTCTCATGCCTGAATAAAAATCGAAGAAAAAAAGATTTCTTACCTCATCCAGCAAAAAGTCTACAGCAGCTTCATCTTCAACTTTATCCTTCACGGAATTTCTCAAGAACTGAACATCTAACTGAATCTGCTGAAATCCGCTTCGGTTAAAAGTCTGCAGTCTAACGAACTCTTGCAGACTTTTCAAGCAAAGTTTCACAATTGTAGTTAAGACAGACTCCTGAAATTTGATTTACCCAAATATTAGCTGCTAAGTAGCAACAGCTTGACAAAAGCATACAAAGTTCCAGACAATACCTGTGTGGAATCAACTTTGGTGAATATCTCTATCTTTTGATTGAATAATTTAGCCAGATGAGTCTCAAGGAGTTGACTTCTTGCTTTCTGGGTGTTTGACCGAGTTAACAACCTATCATCACGCAATGGATTGCTACGCGAAGATGTCGTGCTGCCATTGCTATCGGCACGACGATGTTTACGGCTAGTGCCTTGTGGTAAAATCTGCTTCACTTCAGACAGTGCTCCTTCGAGCTACAAGACAAATCACCATGAAATTGAGTAGAGTTTGAAAGATTATTCAACCAAAGATGACCCCAAAAAAGCTACTCCGTATACGCGATGGGGTCTTACATGGGGGGCCAAGCCATTAACCTCATAATTAAATGAGGAATTCATGCTTGATTAGGTTGGCCTCACTGGCCCTCACATATGAAAACGTCTCATACAATACTTAATGAAAAATGACTACTTCCAGCCAATGACCAGCTACTCGGAGACAGAATGTTGAGTTGGTAGACCATTAGAGAAATACCAGTGAAACTCTCTTATAGACGTAAGCAAGTCTGTTTTGCCTTCTCTTGGAAGATGTGATGTAACATATATGGGGTTCAGGTGACAAAATTGAGAAGACCAGACGAGAAAGCAAACCTCTTGAAGGAACAAATCAACAAACATATGAACTTCTCTAGGCTCCTTGTGCTGCAAAAACCACGAGTTATATTAATTACAGATTTACATACCATAATTATAGAATCTGTAATAAAGACTGAGACAAACTACTAAAACAGTACTAACCTTGATCCAGTTAGGAGTCGTAAACCGCTTTTTGAGGAGAACAGATACTCTTTCTGTCTTCATTTTTATATACTGGAAACAGAGGGGGAAAACAATAAATTGGAACCAGTATGTCTTCGGATAAAAAGGAAATTAGGAATTACATTGAGATGATATAGAGAGTGCGGGCTAATGCATAAGCAAAAAAGTTCAGAATTAATAATGATATAAATGCATTCGCTGCTATTCCGCGTTAATAAAAACAAAATGGTTTAGAACTTCTGAGAATAGCTCTTCCAGTCTCACGCTTACTAAAAGGACATCTGGCACGCAATGAACGTAGCAGCTAGCAGGAACTAGAAAGCAAGCACACTAGAAATATAGTAATCCTAGAATTCCAAGCCTAAGGATCATCTGTTTGCTCATACAACAACAACATTACCCCAGGCCAGTGCCTCAATGGCTCCCGCAAATTGCTGGGTAGGGTGGGGGGGGTTGGATGTACGCAGCCTTACCCTTGTGTTAGCAACACAAAGAGGCTGTTTCCGAATGACCTAAGATGAAAATTGAGTCGAGAACTGCATCGAAGGACCGCTACTTCACAAAAGAAAGAAGCGCAGCCACTTTAGTGAGCCATATTGATTTATTCCATTATAATCCATAACCAAAGAGTAACGAGGCTTTGGCTCCATTGGAAATATGGAAATATCTGTTTGCTCATATGTAAGTGAAATTGGCAAGTTACAATAAGAGAACTCTTACAAGGTGCAGAAACTTTTCAYCAGCTGACCGAAATATTCTGCATATTTCTGCAGGAACAAATGCAGGTCCAGAGTCACTACCCCTAGCACCGCCATCAGAAAATGAAGTAGCAATTTCCTGAAAACGAGTAGAGATTTATCCACCATACTCCATAGTTATACAAACCTAAGAAGAATCAAGTAAATTAAGTAATCTTACCTCAGTTATTCTTTGAATGGCATTTTGTTCGATAAAGACAGAGAGCTGAGACAAAACAAGAACACGGCCAGCAACAGTTTTGTCTCCTTGTGTACTGTCAGGGAAAGCATGTTGTTGACTAGCTGAATCAGTTTTCCCAGATATAATCAGGAACTGATTATGAAGTGTTCTGAAGAAGTCTTGAAATCCTTCTTGAACCCAAACAATAACCAAATCTTTCAGTCTGACCAACAGTGCCAGGTTGTCATCTAGGAGTTGGCGGAACTCCTGTTAGAAGAAACTGAATAGATTACAAAGACAGTAAATGAAAAAGCAAAAGGAGAGATCGCTTTTTTCCTTGTGAACTACCGTGAAAATGCAAGAAATTCTGTAATACATGGGTTTGATTCTTGTAAGCGAACCCCAAATTTGGGACCAAGGCTTTGTTGTTGTTTTTGTTGATCGAGCAACAGTGGCTCATAAGGAAAAATTGTCTTGGGGATGTTAGATAGAAACTATGATATGTTCATTTGTTCCAAAAGATACCATGTCACGTTTCAGCACATATAGCTGTAACTTTGAGGGGATAACATAATACCAGCAAGATGCCCATGCTTCCTTGAATCATTGCCTTCTTGCTGGCCTCTAATACAGCCTGCAAAGGATGCTCTTCTTTCATTACTTCTTTTTGGCTACTTTGAACTTTGATCAGTGAATCTGCGCATGTAAAAAAAATTGCATCTCACTTTCACACATACAGCATGATTTGCCAGTTGCTACCTTCCAAGTTCCAAGTAAGCAGTTTTATTTTTCTGATTGCTATATTACAAACATAAGGTATTGAGATCTATGATTGAAAAAATAGTAATTTTACAGCAATTGAAGTAACCAAAAAAACCCATAGGAACTACAAAGAGGGTTTCAGAAATCCTTTTCCAGGAGGTTTATATAGTGGATATCAGTCTCTGATAAATAGTTTATATGTTATTGATGCTACCAGCTCTTTGAAGACCAGCTTCTCATACTCTCAAACATCAATCCAGATCATAATTAGACCAACGGAAATAAGTAAAAGGTTCAAACTAATTTCCCTCCCAGCGGTAACCAAAACATAAATTACCAGCGATATCTTGCAAGAGATGAGAGAAGGCGCTAGCAATGTACTGTTTGACAGCATGATTGGTCGCCTGATTATTGGAAATAAGTAACATTTAGCAGAAGATCCCTTACAATTAGCATGATAAAAATATAATGGCATTGGATCTCAAAAATTAAAATGGCAAATGCTTTATTGTAAAAGTAAGAAAGTCAATGTGAAAACCTCCAAACAAACATCAGCAACACGTGCTTCAGGTAGCACTTCATCCATCAGAAGCACATCCTCCCATATAAGCCCTGAATAAGCAAACATATTGATTTATATCTGTGAAGCATATACAAGTAACAAGCCTATGTTCACAAGCTTAACAAAAGGTAAACTGGGAAAATGAAAAACAAACAATATTTCCCTTCACTAAGAAAAACAAATTACCAGCTTGATCTGCAGCTCAAACTTTAATGAGCTCAAGTACAGTACATTGCAGCCACTACAGGGGGTCCCAATTTAAACACAACTTTAATAATAAACATTGAACTAAATAAAATACACACATTCTGGCATAGCCCATAGGCTACAAACTTTGCCCAAATAAAGCATTTTTTCCCAAAAAAAAAAAACACTTCTAGAGCTCCTTGTTAGAGAGGCGGTGAACGATTCAGAAGATTAGAATCATGCCCGAATAGGTCAGGCATAAAAAGACAAAGGGTGCAGTGACCTACGGTCCTCCTGCTATTAAGACCAGGATTCAGAACAGAAGTGTCAAGGAAAGAGAAATTACAGGTCCTTAGTTCAGTGTATCCATGAATAAACATCAATAAATAAAGTAGAATTAGCCATCAAAGTAATAAACAACCAAATATATTGAGGTGACAGGTCGATTTCAAGTATCATTTGGGAGAAGAAGACTCACTTAGCTTGCGTAACAAATCTGCTGAGCTAATATGAATCCTTATTCGCTTTTGAATGGTTTCAAAGTGCCTGAAGTAACAGATCTCAGTAATCACACATCAGATAGCAGGGTAAAACACTAACTTCATGTGCATTATAAAAATATATTAGCTGTCAAGGTAACTCAGGCTTTATATTACCTTGTAACGAGATCATGTGAGATTTTGATTAATCGCTGTTCTGAATCAGGAAAGATCACTCGATAAGCACGGACAGCCTCCACATACTCATGAGTTGAGAGCTGATAAAACAATGGTTAACTAAGTTAAGGCATGCATACACAACTACCAGTCAATAATTTAGGAAACGGACAATATCAGAAGAGATGAAATGAGAAGTAAAATGGAAAAAAAAGAAATGTTGGCAATCGAAATTTCCAGGGCAATAAATACAACATACGAATATCATATCTAACTAGCCAAAAGAAAGGAACTCCAAAGTGCATACAAAACTCCACCAAGCGTTCAGTTGAACAGCAGATTCTGATATCAAAATCTAGAACAACAAACAACATGGTTTATTGTTGTAAGCTTTATTGGAGGATTTGAATTTCAGAGACATTGTCCGAACAAATTCCAGAGTATTACAGTTAATAGGCTATTTCATTGATAAGATACAAAAACAGTTTGGCACAACTCCATATGTAACTGGAGTTTCCTTTAGGTCTAACTATAGGGTGTTCTCTTTGGGCCAAGCCTCTAGATTGGAAGTCAAAAAATAAATGCACCCTTGATGTAATTTATCAAGGGTCACTCAGTAACAATCTATTTGTGTCATTAACACACGGGTTAGGCTACATACATCCAAACCCCCTACATACTCTGCCATAAGTGGGAACCCTTGAGGCATTGTAGTAATGTTATTGTTGTTTACTAAAGCTTACCTCATGAGCAGCAGGAAATTGATCTGGTGATTCTTGCTTTGCGAACTCATCTGATTTGGCTAGATTAGAATCTTTCTCATCAAAATCAAGTTGTAAATCTCCAAGAGACTCCTCCAACTTCTCAAATAGTTGTTCTTTCAGGTTATCTACCTGTAGAATATGGGCAAACGGTCAAAGATATCGCGCAATAACACAAATTCCTAAATCTTGGAAACACATGCAGCTAAACAATAACAGATGTAACAGAAAAAATGAAGAACACACCGGGAAATCCAACTGCTGCAAAAGCATAACAGCCTCAGCCCTGGTTTGAATGGACTCCGCATCTGAGAAAAGCTTTCCCTGAGAACAAAAGAAACGGAGCAAGAACACTGAAACGAATACCTTATCATCGCATACTCAGTGGCTAACAAAGTATGGAGTCGTGATATCAGCTCTCAGTTTAAGACCTGATATTCGGGATTAGTTGTCAACTTGTCGCAGCATGATATTGCTCATTACATGAAGTCAGCCTATACTTGATAATTCGGTTGCAATGCAGTGCTGCTTCCTAGATTTTGTACCATACCTATCAGACGATTGGTTCCTCCCTCATTCTACGGTTCTACCCATCCCTTTCTTTCTTTCCATATCTTTTCTCTTTAGCTTTGGGGGATTTTAGGATACGGCAAATTAGGAAAACACGTTGGACCCAAAACCCACTCGAAGCAAGCCAACCATAGAAAAGTTCATATACTACATAGTTTATATCATTTTACCGACTGATCTACAACGACAATATCTGCAACAGGAATTTAATTTCATGTAAATTATCAAGTGTGCATCTTTAATAAGAGGTTCTACATTTCAGTCTGCCGTTCTACAGTTCATATTCTTCACAAAATGCAAATCCTCAAAACAATAGCATACAATACCCTGGAATATAACCTCGTGATGTATAATTTTTTCAGTTCAGGCACTCCACTCCCATCACTAATGCAGCATTCCATAGAAAAAATCAACATTTATCCAATCCCTGAGGGCCACCTAACTCGCTATCGATGTTTCATTAAATAAGCTCACTCCCGAAGACACATCACGTCAAATTACCTGAAGTTTCTCAATTATAATCCCCACTGCCTCTTCAGAAGCTTTCTTGCAATCTTTGAATGATGAATCTCCATATGCCTAATGAAAACAAAATTAAATCATCCCGACCAACATTTTCACTGGTAGGCAACAGTAAAGAGTCGGGGTTTAGAAAACGCTGAACATAAGCAATGAGAAACGAGAGCAAACCTTGAATATGGGCATGGCTCCAGTATAAAATTTGACAGCATCTGCATAAGCTTCTGACTTTATGCACTTTGCAAGCCTTTCCGGTAAATCATAAATGAACTGTTCTATTCAAAAAATGAATAAAACTCAGCAAATTATTTCAGTTTAGAAACCAAAATCGATTCTGCAATCTTCTAAAATAACAGCGGAGTTAAAATGTGAAAACTAGATTACCTAACTATGGAACCATGGGATATGATGATGTACATTCATGAACTCTGAACAACTTATAATCCTACAGCCTACCAAAAGACATATACTAGGTTCCATAGAAATAATATGGGAACCTGTATTGATACAGTAATGGCATACAACTCTGAAACAACAACAATTATACCAAAATACCCTAATGCCTCGAGGGCTCAGGCAAATTGCGGGGTAAGGGGGGGCCGGACATATGTAACCTTCCTCTATGTTAGCAAAACAAAGAGACTGTTTTTAGATGACCCAAAAGAAAATTCCGTCGAGACCTGCATCGAAAGGACTATTACTTGGCAATAAAAGAACAGCAACCAGTTTATTGAGTTATTTTACTTTATTCCATCATAATCCAGAACCAAAAAATAATGATTCATTGGCTCCATCGAAGACCTTGAGGATATGGCATACAACTTCGAAAATGAAAGAAAATGTCACTGTTTACCAAAGAGGAGTAGCATTTAACAGAAGACCTTAACATAAAATTATCAACAGCAAACTTACTTGTGCAGATCCTATCCACGGTCAGGTTCATAACTAATAACATCAAATTGATGCTAATATAAATAAATCGTCTACAAAAATACCTGGACTTTGCGTAGAAGATTTCGAGTGCGATGCATTTTTTCTATATGCTCTCTTTTCTCAAAAAGTGATGTATTGACCCCGTCACTCCTAGACTGGACAGACAGAATCTGCAAGGTGTCCCAGGTTGGAAAAGATTCATAAACGAAATGTTCATTACTGGAATTCTGGAAATATAAAAGAGCAGCAAAGTTCTATTTGAAGATTAGCAAAACCATCTAACGACCTTGTCAAGTAGTTGTTCCATATTTGCTTCCATGCCCACGATATTATTATTCATCCTACAACATTAGGAAGGAAAAATATCATGCCAAGCACGAAATAGCTATCATACAGAAGATCCGATCATGCAACAGCAGCATAATTAAACAAGTCTTTAGTACACTATGCTAGCCTTTACATATATAAGCATCCAGGGCATTCATCCATACAAGCTCTAGCTAATAAACTTGAAGAAAAAGATGCAGAGAAATGCAGAAATGAGAATGTACAATTTTTTTTGGCATTGACAGAACATAAAGAACAACCAGAAACCTGCCTTATTACATCTAAAGTTCTGAATGATACTAATGTAAATGGATGCATTACTTGCCTCTTGATTGTATCTGTGGCACTAATAAACTTATTGTAATTCTCATACACTAGCATTTGCAAATCCGTGTCAAGATTCTTTATCTCAGCCGCCATTTCAACATGCCGTTGCAGTAACGTCTCCATGTTGGACTTTTGTACCTGTAAAGGTATTAAAAACAATCAAGAAGTATAAATTAGCACATCAGGATAAGATATATAACCGACAATAATAATATTTATGTCTTTGAGCATCATGGAACCACAGCAACATCCTTGGAGACTTACCATATCTTACATTCATCATAAAAAATTGAAAGTGTCATTTAGGCATTCAGCTACTAGCCCACAAAGCACTATACCACATGATCAATCGCCTTCAATCGCCTTGTAAGTGGATCCATCATAATATTTCAACAATTCCTTCGGTACATTACCACCTATTCCGTTTAAGTTCAAACTAATTCACCTATCTCAACTCACAAGTCTAAACCCCGACCGAAACAGAACCACTATATCCGCCTACATCTCAGAATGTATTCTCAATTCGCCACCAACATGTCCGTCTTCTAACTCATTAAACCATCCCACTGGCCACTCCTTCATCTTATATTCAAAATGCAACCTTACTATAACAATATTTCACAAAAATCGCAAGAACGGTTCATAAAATGAGCCAATTCTCACTAAAAACAGCATTATTACGACGAAATTAGCTAAAATCAACCAAAATCACCACCGTACACTAGTTAAATCGAATAAATCACAAGTAATTAACCGAAAATTCTTACTAAAACAAATACATTAGCTCTAAATTAACTAAAAAAGCTACGGTTAAACTAATTAATTACAAAATTCGGCGAAAAAAGAAGAAAAAGAGAAAGTACCAGAAGATTCATGTAGTGATCAGCATCAAAAGAAGGAGAATTGATAGTATCCAAAGTAGCATATTTCGATGAAACGACGCCGTAATTGCTTGAATTAGTGTGATCCGTTGAGTAAAAGCTCGATAATAGATCTCTCATTCTCTTTGCCTTATCATCTAACGGTACTTCTTCCGTTGCCGCCATTTTTATCAATTTGATTTACTTCAAGCTTTTAAACTACTTCAATTTTTTTTATCAATTTGTTATAAATTGAAATCCAGAAACTTCGATTAGAAATTGTGAAGAATTAATGTCGTGATTTGAGGAAGAACTGAGAGTTTGATTTTGTTGGAAGGGTGGGAGAGATGATTGTTGTTGTTTGTGATACGGTGTCGTTTTTGTCAATGGTGTGTTTTAGATTTTGCTTTTGTTGGGCTTGGGCTTGGGCTTGTTGTGGTAAGAGACCAAGTTACAAATGTCTTATAAGATTATATTACGGTGTACAAATTGTTGTGTAAGACTTAATTTTAAGTAAGACTGGCCCAATAATATCAAGCCCAACAAAATTACTTAATAAAAAATATAAAATAATATTTTTATTTTAATAACTTAATATTATAAAATGATTACATACATATTTAAATATGTTAGTTTTCAAAATAAATCAATCCCCCTTACTACTTCCCCCTTACTACTAAGAGAATAAAAATTCTCTTAGTTTTCCCTCCAAAAAGCATCTAGCTAAATAAGGTAATAAGTAAGTTTTCATTCATTGCA
>VHZZ01000002.1:1080502-1125126 GCA_009801015.1 Silene noctiflora
GAACAATTTATTTAAAGACGGAACAATTTATTTTAATAAAATAATACCCGCTTTACTATTTTCGAGTCTGAAGCAGAGTCTTGGAAATCAAAGACTGAAGCTCAGACTCTCAGCTCATACTCACTACATTATCCTGTTTGAACCTCAAAAAGCTACTATGAGCCTCAGACTCTCCCTTCAGACTACCGTTAAACTTAGTCTTATGATTACATTACGTATTTAATTTGACTGGTCAGGTCAAGGTTCAAATTATTCCAGTCGCAAGCCAAATTATTTCATTTTCTCCTCCTGTTCAATTATACCCAATTATCAATCACGTGGGCCCCAAATTAGCTTCACCTCAGTTTAATATTCTTCCCATATTTCCTTTTAAAAAATTCACTTGAAAGTAATAAAAATATGAGTTCAGTAAAACAGTAAACAGTAAACGGTGGGGGCGGCGGGAATGTCAAGAAGGTGGAGTGTCGATGACGCAACAGTTTCTGCGTCGGAATCGCGGAGAAGCGGCGGTGTTGACGACGAAGAAGCTTTAATTTGGGCCGCAATTGAGCGGCTTCCGACTTTTGATCGTCTTAGAAGGGCAATTCTACTTCCTACAACTTCTGATGATGCGGAATTTAGTACCGTTAATTTGCCTAATCAGGTTGATATTGATTGCCTTGGGTTACAAGAAAGAAAGGCTCTTGCTTTAAGGTTGTTTCGTCATGTTGAAGAAAACAATTCCGTGTTCTTGTTCAAACTCAAGGATAGAATTCAAAGGTATGGAGTTGAGTTTGTTAGTTATTCAGTTTTCATATTGTCATCGCCCCGCTGGATATTGGGAATTTCGAAATTTTTAGTTAAAATTTTCGAAATTTTTTCCTTGAATTTTCGCTCCCCTACCCTAACGGGGAATCCTGGCTCCGCTACTGTTAGGTTGATTAGTTACACCCCGGTTGATCATACTTGTTGTGTTAATTAATGCTGTCATAGCCAGGGGCGGATGCAGGAATTTTGTTTTGGGAGGCACAAAATTTTTTAACCATAATTCCGATATTATTATGAGTTTATTTACGTACTTGTATACAAAAATTTGCTATTTTTAGCTCGTGGGAATGGAACTCGGATCTACAAGTTAACAATCCCCTACATTTACCACTACGCTGGTATCATTACATTGCAAACAAAGGGTACTAACTTGTACATATAACTGAAGTTTTTGGGCCGCGTGATGGCACTTGCCCTCCCTTTCCCTCCCCCAGATCCACCCATGGTCATAGCCCGTATGCAGTGGTGGAACCAGGATAGTTAGTTGGGGGGCGGAAATTTTAAGGAAGGTGAATTAGTAATGGAATTACAGTAGGTAAACTAGAATAAAAATCGGAATTTTAGCTGAAATTCGGAAATTGTACGTTTGTTTGAGAGGGAGAAACCTCTGTTAGCCGCCCTAAGCGCGACGAGTTGGGTTAGGTTTTCCAGGTCAAGGCATTCTTGCTTACATCTTGATACGGAATATTTATTTGTTTTTGTTGGTGTGAATTTTACAAGGGTTGGAATTGATATCCCCACAATTGAAGTGAGGTTTGAGAATCTGAACATTGAGGCTGAAGCTTATGTCGGAAGTAGAGCATCGCCTACCCTTGTTAATTTCACTGTTAACTTAATAGAGGTGAGCTTCCAACATTTTTTACACTAGTGCTACTAGATATATTAAGCTGATTGAAAACATGGGGTATTTGCATGTGTGCTCTTAATTGTGTTCTTGGTCTTCGAAAATAATTGTGTGTAGGGGCTTTTGAGTTCGCTGCACATACTCTCAAGTCGGAAGAAGTCTATCAAGATTTTTCATGATATTAGTGGAATTGTGAGGCCCAAAAGGTTTAATATCTGCAATTTCAGTTTTATTGTGTTAATATTTCATATTTGATTGCGCTATCCATGATCTAGGCGACTGATAGGTGTATTGTTTATGAAACAAATTTGTCAGGCTGACCCTGCTTTTAGGTCCTCCTGGTTGCGGTAAAACTACATTCCTCTTGGCTTTAGCAGGAAAACTTGATAAAGCACTGAAGGTACAGTTGTAGAACACACATGGAGATTCATTTCATCTTTTACTATTACGTGTTATGTGCTAGATTGATTGTTAAGGAGTTTTGAAACTATACTTGGGCATATAAAGGTTTCAGGAAGAGTGACTTACAATGGACATGACATGAATGAGTTTGTGCCGCAAAGAACAGCAGCTTACATTAGTCAAGATGATGTTCATATTGGAGAAATGACAGTGAGAGAAACTCTGTCTTATTCCGCGAGATTTCAAGGGGTTGGTTATCTATATGGTCTGTATAATTTGCTCTCCCGTCTCTCTGTTCATAGATAATGGCGCTTCTTGTAATTTAATCCTTACTGTAATGACTGATTGTAGACATGCTGTCTGAGCTTACTAGAAGAGAGAAAGCGGCTAATATTAAACCTGACCCTGACATTGATCTTTTCATGAAGGTATAGTGTTACACTTTGTCTATTTCTTGAGCTGAAAGTCTACTCAGTACATGCTAGCAAAATGTACTTGGTGGCTCTATCTCATTTTCCATTTCGTATAGACTTATGAAATGCATGCACCATCTTATCAGGCTGCTGTTAGTAAAGGGCAAAGAGAGAATGTTGTGACTGATTATATTTTGAAGGTAGCAATACAATCTGATCTTTCTTGTTGATCCTTTTTATCCTCAACATCTCTGGTCTCCTACTTCTTTTTCTATATTCTAATTCAGTGCATGATATATCAGCTTTTAGGGCTAGAAATATGTGCAGATACAGTAGTAGGAAGTGACATGATTCGAGGGATCTCTGGTGGACAAAGGAAGCGTGTGACAACAGGTGAACTCAAGATGATCAGCTATAAATGATACGTTTATTTGTTTTGGTGTAAATGGAGCCGTATGACAGCTTTGATCCTTATGGGTTTTGATTTCTGTACCACCAATGACTTTACTTTTGCCTGCTAGATTTGCTGATATTTACTGGTTACAAATGAATTAATGAAGCTAATTTTTGTTACTGTATGCTAGTCCGAGTCCCAGAGGGTGCTCTGTTGACCTTTGCCTAATGTTATCATCCTCCATTGTAGGTGAAATGCTAGTAGGACCAACAAATGCACTCTTCATGGATGAGATATCGAATGGTTTGGATGCCTCAACAACGTTTCAGATAGTAAACTCAATTCGTCAAGCAATTCACATCCTTAATGGAACTGCGGTCATCTCCCTCCTTCAGCCAGCACCAGAGACTTACGAGCTCTTTGATGATGTTATTCTAATTTCAGACGGTTATATTGTATATCAGGGTCCCAAAGAACACATACTTGTGTTTTTTGAGCATATGGGTCTTCGGTGCCCTGAAAGAAAAGGAGTTGCAGATTTTTTACAAGAAGTAAGTTCTACATAATAGATTACTGTTTCCAATGCTTTCGGTAAATTAGGGTTATACAGCACCTGATGAATAGATATTTACAGTTTAGGTCGCTTTAGTTTTGACAGAATGTTTTATTGATGGAACATCTAGTTATAATATACGAAGTAACCATTAAATCATATCTAATGAAGGTGACGTCCAAGAAGGATCAAGGACAGTATTGGGTGCGTAAGGATGACCCACACTGTTACATCACTGCTAGAGAGTTTTCGGAGGCATTCCAATCTTTTCATGTTGGGAAAAAGCTTGGAGATGAGCTGAATACCCCATTTGATAAAAGACTTAGTCATCCAGCTGCTTTAGCAAAGGGAAAATATGGGGCTGCTAGAATGGAAATTCTAAAGGCTTGCATATCGAGGGAGTTTCTCCTTATGAAGAGGAATTCATTTGTCTTCATTTTTAAACTTTTACAAGTATGTCCCTAACCTGTGTTAATGTGTTTGTTATAACTCTGAAACTGTGTTGGGGTTTCTCATATATTTTTTGATATAATTCAGCTCATCATAATGGCTATCATTGGAGTGACTATATTCTTGCGCACCCAAATGGACAAGAGAACAGTTTCACCTGGTGGTTCAGTTTATGTAGGCTCATTGTTCTACACGGTTATGATGATCATGTTCAATGGAATGTCAGAGATGTCTATGACTTTACTCAAACTTCCAGTGTTCTACAAGCACCGAGATCTCCTCTTTTTTCCATCATGGGCATATGCAATTCCTAGTTGGGTACTTCAGATTCCAATAACATTTGTTGAAGTTGGTGCGTGGGTTTTCATCACATATTATGCAATCGGATTTGACCCAGACGTTGGCAGGTATTGCAAAATCTGAGTATTTCTGACTCCAGAGTCCTGCCCAACTAGTAAAATCCCTATTTTAATTTGCACAGATATTAAAAAGCATAAGAATATGTAGATGAAAATGAAAGTTGGCGAAAGATGTAGGTCAGAAACTATAATGCAACAAAATAACTTGCAAAAAAGGGGAAAAAGTCAACTCTGAAGTTTATTAATGGACAATCCAAAAGGGGAAAGAAGCTGCTTTATGGACCTAGGGAGCATTATTTTATATGTAACCCTTAATACTGACTTCAAGTTTGAAGTTTTTAACTAGTCTAACCCTCCATTTCTCCCCTTGCATTGTAGGCTGTTCAAACAATACCTTCTATTGATACTTTTAAACCAGATGGCTTCTGCTTTGTTTCGCACGATTGCTGCAGTTGGCAGGACTATGGTTGTTGCAAGTGTAATAGGCTCTTCTACATTGCTAATCCTCTTTGCATTGAGCGGCTTTATCCTCGCACACAGTAAGAATTAAGCGGCTAACTTGTACTTTTTATATCCCATGTATTGTCTCCATTTCTATTTGGTGGCCAATTGTGGCTAGTTTTGACTTTGCGACCAGAAAACGAGACTGATGATTTAAGTTTCTCCTGATGCAAACAGGGGACATGAAAAAATGGTGGATATGGGGTTTTTGGTCATCTCCAATGATGTATGCTCAGAATGCTATTGCTGCGAATGAATTTCTTGGAAAGAGTTGGAGCTATGTAAGTTAGTGGAGTTTGTGTAGAATAGTGTTGTTATGCCATACTCTCTTATTTTCCTTTGAAATATACTTGTTAAAATTTATTCCTCCATTTCATAGATTCCTCCAGGCAGTAATGAAACAATAGGAGTACAAGTTATGAAGCACCGATCATTCTTTCCACACTCTTACTGGTATTGGATTGGAGTAGGGGCGTTACTCGGATTCGTGCTCCTATTCAACATTCTATACATTCTATCTCTTACATTTCTAAGCCGTTAGTACCTCATTTCCTATACTTGAATATTAGTGTGTTCAAACTTCATTGTGCTGACACGGTAAACTGATTTGCAGCGTTTGATAGTACTCGAGCAGTAATTCTTGATGGAGGTGATACAGGTAACAAGAAGCGCATTTTGGAGTTAACTAACCAAGGTGTTCCCCTTGATGGTGGAGGAAGATCGGCAGGTAACATTTTCTCATTTTTAAACTTTTCTAATCATTTGCTATTTTTGCACAAAGTACTCGATAGTGAATGCAAAAATGTATACACAAGGCGGTCTAGCCGTCTAGCACAAAAACTTTATGTGAGACTGCTCATTTATCCACTAATTATCGAAGAGTACATCTAATTCAATGTGTATTAATGCTGTCTCACAATTTTTGTATGTGAGAATTGCAGAAAAAAAAAATTGAATGTGAGAGACCGAGATCCTCTTGGGAGATTAACTGAAGTGTTTGTTGGTGTCATCTAACAGATGCAAAACAAGGAGAGAGTATTGTTGCAGGCTTTGCAGCTGCACCTCAGTATCATAGAGGGATGGTTCTTCCTTTTGAACCTCACTGCATTACTTTTGAGGACATCGTATATTCCGTAGACATGCCACAGGTATAGCAATTAAGAGTGTACATGTTTAAAAAAGCTGTTTTGAAATGTTTTAGTTGTGGTTTAGATACATATTCAGTAAATTTTGATGGAGACGTGGTACAAAACGTACAACTTGATTGATATTCTGATCGAGATGTGTTAATCAAGTAACAATTTAAGGTTAAACCTGCAGGAAATGAAAAAACAAGGTGCTGCTGAAGATAGATTAACACTTCTGAAAGGAATAAGCGGAGCTTTCAGACCTGGTGTTCTTACTGCTCTTATGGGTGTCAGTGGGGCTGGTAAAACCACCATGATGGATGTTTTAGCTGGGAGAAAAACTATTGGTTACATAGAAGGAGACATTCGAATATCTGGCTACCCAAAGAAACACGCAACTTTTGCTCGCATTTGTGGATACTGTGAGCAAGATGATATTCACTCTCCATATGTCTCCGTCTATGAATCATTGCTTTTCTCGGCCTGGCTTCGGTTATCACCAGATATTGACATCAAGACTAGGCAGGTTTGGAATTCATACTTAACTATTATTAAGGTTCAATTAAATACATATATTTGTGGGTAAATGGAGTGTGGCCTGTTTGAGAGCTTGTGGAAGTTCAAAGGTCTAATATACTTGGCAATAACTATAAGAATTGATCGCATCTCAACTGGCGTGCATAATTCTGAAGTGTAGCTCTTATTTTCTGGAATATATCATTGTAGATGTTTGTTGAGGAGGTAATGGAGCTCGTTGAGTTAACCTCTTTAAGAGAAGCACTCGTGGGGCTTCCAGGTGTGAGCGGCTTATCTACTGAGCAACGTAAAAGACTTACCATTGCGGTAGAGCTAGTGGCAAACCCCTCAATCATATTCATGGATGAGCCAACCTCAGGTCTTGATGCAAGAGCTGCTGCTATTGTGATGAGAACAGTTAGAAACACAGTTGACACTGGCCGAACTGTCGTTTGCACCATTCACCAGCCCAGCATCGACATTTTTGAAGCATTTGATGAGGTAAAAGTGTAAAACTGTTAAATAGATGAACCAAACAACGAATACACTTTCAATGAGCTAATACGAATTTAATTGAAATGCAGCTGCTCTTGCTTAAACGAGGAGGAGAAGAAATATATGTTGGTCCCCTCGGACAATTCTCATGTCATCTTATTCAGTATTTTGAGGTGAAGATTATACTTGACTTTATTAAACCAACATTAGATTTTGACCTCTGATGTTTAACCGTGAACTTTTGTTTTGGTATCTTATAGGCTATTCCAGGTGTGAAAAAGGTCAAAGACGGATGCAATCCGGCTACTTGGATGCTCGAAATTTCAACGAATGCACAAGAAATGGCCTTAGGGATTGATTTTACTGAAATTTACAGAAACTCCACCTTATTTGAGTGAGCAAGCATCTTCCAAAAAAAGAGTTATGGTTATCCATAAATGTATAATACTGTGTATCATGTTGTACATTTTGCATTTTTGTAGGAGTAACAAGAGACTAATTCGAGAGTTGGCAACGCCTCAAGCTGGTTCACAAGAGCTGTCCTTTGCCACCCAATATGCAAAACCTTTTAAAATTCAGGTCATGGCCTGCTTATGGAAACAACATTGTTCGTACTGGCGCAATCCTCATTATAATGCAGTGAGACTTTTGTTCACAACAGGGATTGCTGTTATGTTTGGCTCAATGTTTTGGGACCTTGGAAAGAATACGTAAGATTCTCATAATAAAAAGAATAAAGATTATGCAACATGTATGGATGTATATTCAAATTCAAATCACCTAACACTGTACTTATGGATTCTCCTGTTATCTTACTACAGGAGTGATTCACAAGATTTGTTTAATGCCATGGGTTCTATGTATGCTGCCTGTTTATTTCTTGGGGTAGAAAACGCATCTTCGATCAGGCCAGTAATTGGCGTTGAAAGAACAGTCTTCTATAGAGAAAAAGCAGCAGGACTGTACTCGGCGTTGCCATATGCACTGGCACAGGTACATAACCTTTTTTCAGTTTTCTTTAAGTTGGATATCAATCACAGAGCAAACGTAGATAGAGTGAGAGACTATAGCTGAATTCTACAAAACTACAAAGCATTACTAGTTAGCACAAAAAATTTGGATGAAGGTTGAGGACACGTAATTTTCATTGTGTATAAAGAGCGATAGAATTGCAGGTTTGATATTTATAGGCTACAATTCCAGGTTATGAGTAGCATCCCTCAATGACTTCATCAACTAGTTTTGCTGATATATGCAATTAAAGTTGCTTTTTGTCGATCCCTCTTATCGTTCTATCAATGGGAGTGTCTTTGAAGCCTGGGCTACAGCTGTCGTTTGGTCTTAAACCTTAACTGCCTGTTTTACAGTTTGATTCCAGGTGATCATTCACTAATGATTTTCTTATCTGTTTATTTCAGGCTTTTATCGAGATACCATATGTGTTGATTCAAGCAATAGTTTATGGCGTAATAGTCTATGCAATGGTAGGATTTGAATGGAGCATTGTGAAATTCTTGTGGTACATATACTTCATGTTCTTCACCTTCCTGTACTTCACCTACTATGGAATGATGACTGTGGCAGTCACTCCAAACCATCACATTGCCAACATTGTTGCTTCCGCTTTTTACGCCCTGTGGAACATCTTCTCCGGTTTCATCATCCCTATAACAGTATGTCCCTTTTCTATTCTTTAGCCTACAACACTTTTGGGTAAGATGATCCTGCAATCGGATGAGGTGAGTATTTCGGGTTTTAGGGATACTTTTTGACCTTCCAAAAGGTTAAAAACTCGCCCCAAACCCTATTGTAAGATCATTTTACCCTATATTTTCGCCTTTGATATAAGCATGGTTTTAAATCTCGGTCTGAGACTTGATCTCTGAATTGGTCGCCACTATTAGTGTTGTACCACAAAGCAACCAATATAGCCTCAAATTGCGATTGCCATAAAGTTTAAACTTTAAACCTTTATAACTTGATCATGATGCACCGTCACAGGGCAGATTTAATACCGTATACACAAGTATGCGCGATTATTTTTAAGGTAATGCTTATATTTCTCACTGCATCTTTGATCTTAATTGCTTATCACAGAGAATACCCATCTGGTGGAGATGGTATTACTGGACATCCCCCTTAGCATGGACATTATACGGACTAGTCACCTCACAATTTGGAGATTTGACGAATAAGCTATCGGATCAAAACGGGCAAACAGTTGAAGAATACCTAGAAGATTACTTCGGTTTCAAGCACGACTTGTTAGGGGTCGTAGCTGCTGTAATTGCTGGTTTTGCGGTCTTATTTGTGCTTACTTTCGCCCTATCCATTAAGGTTTTCAACTATCAAAAACGATGATGGTCGATTGTTCGTCTATAGAATTGTACAAATGTACATAATTACGTGCAAATTTTGCAAAATTTAGCGAGTAATATTACTTCCTTTTGGTTATATTTTCTCTTATAGTACAACGTATAACGGTTTTACGGGGCAATCAATGAACGGTCTTAGGCTCTGTTTGGCAGTGCACTTCAGGTACCTGATTTGCCTGAAGTAGCTTTTTTTGTCAAACAAATCAGGTACCTTATTTCTTTTGAAGTGTTTGGCAACAACCTTTTTTGATTAAAAAAGGTACCTGAAATGAAATGCTACTACTTCATGTAGCATTTCACATTTCAGGTACCTGATTGTATTTTACATACCATTTTTAGCCCTCAATATAAATAATAACAATAATAAATATGTCCTTTTACGTCATTTGACCATATATCAGCTACGTTTTCAGTTAGTTTGCCAAACAATTTTAATAAAAATCAGCTACCTTATCAGTTCTTAATTTTCAGCTACCTTTTCAGTTACCTTTTCAGGTTTCAGTCACCTTTTCTGATTTCAGCTACCTTTTCAGTTTTCAGGTACCTTTTCAGTCAATTTTGCCAAACGGAGCCTTAGGCTCGGTTTGGCAAGTCATTTCAGGTACCTGATTTGGTCAAAGTAGCTTATTTGACCAAAATTTCAGGTACCTTATTTTTTTTTAACCGTTTGGCAAGTAGCTTATTTTAACCAAATAAGCTACCTGGAATGAAATGCTACCTAGAGTAGCATTTGAGATTTCATGTAGCTGATTTAGTTTGATTTTCCTTTTTTACCCTTTAAATCTATATTACTAAATAATTATCATATCCTTTTACGTAATTTCATCAAAATCAGTTACCTTTTCAGTTAGTTTGCCAAACATTTTTTTATATAATCAACTACCTTATCAGTTCCTAATTTTCAGCTACCTTATCAGTTAGCTTTTCAGGTTTCAGTTACCTTTTCAGGTTTCAGCTACCTTTTCAGTTAGTTTTGCCAAACAGAGCCTTACAGGATAATCACTAAACGACTAAAGTGAGACTTGGTTACATGTTAAATGTTGCAACATTGACTTAGAACAGGTCAAGACAAGCACAGTTGTCCTTAATATTTTGAACAACAATCTGACGTCCTACAACACGCCACCCAATACAATACCAGTCCATGTTTTCCTCACCTACCATCTTTGGCCGACGTGCTCCACCACCTATCATACTCATATTACCTTTTAGCCTACAATAAGGCTTGCTTATCCGTTTTAAGCATAAACGGGTTAAATTACACCCAATTTGTATAGTTGAGATAATTTTTTGCTATTCTCAATGCATTATATTTTTATCATATATATGAAATTTGTCTTAAATTTAAGACGGATATATCCGTCTCAAATGAGAATTTGTGTTTAACATATAGGTTCACTGTTAATATCTTACTTAAAACCACCTTTAACTTTAGTTACAGTCACTATACCAGTATTCAATGAAACTTAATCCATATAGACAATTTCAAATGAGAATACATTGTTAAATCCCCCTTACTATTAGGGGAATAACAAATTTTAATGGTTTTCCCTCTAAAAGGAATCTGGCTAAATAAGGAAACAAGACTCTATTTTTATTAAATTATTATCTTTTAATTAAGCTATAATCTTTATTCTTTTTTTAACTAAATAATAATCTTTTAATTGAAATTAAACAAAACTAGTATAAATTTAAAATCCGTATATGAAAAACCAATAAATTGATATTATTAGTTTCGTAAAAAAAGAAAAAAGAAAAAGAAAAAACTTACCATGTATTCGTATAAAAAAATTATGAAAAAATTATGAACCGATAATATTAATTCCATGACAAAAAAGTCTTTAAAATTATTTAAGAAAATTTATAAATTGAAATCATTACTTTTGTGGTAAAATATTTCATTAAAATACACATTTCAGGACTTTACTCAATTCCTTCTTTTAATTAGTTTTCCATTTCAATTGTTTATCCTCATATTAAAATATGAAAAATTAATAATATGCCAATGTTAAATCTATAAATAATACATTATAAACTAAAAGATCTAAAAATACCGCGCATGCATGCGCGGGATGCATACTAGTTATTGCTTACATGAATAAACACGACTCAATACGGCATCTTAAACGGCTCAAATTAAAATGTATAATACACAGTTTTCGGGATTATAAAGTCCCACAAAAAAAATGTCCGTAAATTTTATGGATGGTTTCTCAAGTCAGACAAAATGGCCTCACAATTTTTAAGGAGCAACAGACGACATTTGAGGTTGTCGGTGTGCGATAAACCAGACTCGACAAAACTCGGATACTCGTTATAAATGGTTTACTACTTGTTATTTTGAGTTGAAATCGAATAGGTTAACTCCTGAAGCGACCCCGGACACGTGGAAGAAAACCGGGAGAAAAAGAAACATGACTATGTACGGCCTCCCGAACAGCTTAATTTGAAGCGTATAATACACAGTTTCGCGATTCTAGGGTGCCGGAACAAAAATGTTCGAAAATCACACGGACAATTTCTCAGGTCAGACAAAGCGGCCTCACAAATTTTGAGGAGCAACATAGTACATTTGAGACTTTCGGTGTGCGATAAACCAATTTCGGGCGGAAATCGGATACTCGTTCTAAATGGTTTATTACTTGTTATTTTGGGCTGAAATTGAATATGGTAACTCCTAAAGCGATCCTGGACACGTTGTAGAAAACCGCGAGAAAAATAAACACAACCTGGTACGACCCCTCGAACGACTCAAATTGAACTGTATAATATACGGTTTCAGAATTCTAGGGTCCCGGAACAAAAATGTCCGTAAATCACACGAACGATGTTTGAGGTTAGACAAAGCGATCTCACAAATTTTGAGGAGCAAAAGCCGGTAAGAAATAAACCAGAATCGGGCGAAAATCGGATACTCGTTAAAAAATATTTAATACTTGTTATTTGTGGCTAAAATTGAATAGGGTAACTCCTGAAGCGATCCCAGACACGAGCTAAAAAAATCAGGAGAAAAAGAAACACGACCCAATACAACCTCTGAAACGGCTCAAATTGAAGTGTATAATACACGGTTTTCGGGATTTTAAGGTTCCGGAACAAAAATGTCTGTAAATCACATGAACAATTTATAAGATCAGATTAAGTGACCTCACAAATTTAGAACAACAACAGAGGACATTTAAGGCTGTCGGTGTGCGATAAACCAGTAAACGGGTGGAAATCGGATATTCGTTAAAAATGTTTAATACTTGTTATTTGGGGTTGAAATTGAACAGAGTAACTCCTAAAGCGACACCGGACACATTGTTGAAAAACCGGGAGAAAAAGATACACAACCCAGTACAGCCTCTCGAATAGCTCAATTTGAAGTGTATAATACATAATTTTCGGGATCATAAGGTTCCGGAACAAAAATCTCCTTAAATCACATGTACGATTTCTCGGGTCAGACAAAGTGGCTTCACAAATTTTGAGGAGCAACATACGACATTTTAGGTTGCCCCTGTGCGATAAAGCAGTTTCGGCAGAAATTGAATGCTCGTTGTAAATGGTTTACTACTTGTTATTTTGGGCTAAAATCGAATAGGTTAACTCCTGAAGCGATCCCGGACATGTTGTAAAAAACCAGGAGAAAAAGAAACGGGATCCTGTACGGCCTCCCGAACGGCTTATCTTGAAGCGTATAATACACAGTTTCAGGATTCTAGGGTCCCGAAACAAAAATGTTTGTAAATCACACGGACAGTTTCCTATGTCAGACAAAGCGGTATCACAAATTTTGAGGAGCAACATAGTACATTTGAGGTTGTCTGTGTGCGATAAACCAGTTTCGGGCGGAAATCGGATACTCATTATAAATTGTTTATTATTTGTTATTTTGGGCTGATATCGAATAGGGTAACTCCTAAAGCGATCTCGGACACGTTGTAGAAAACCAGGAGAAAAATAAATACGACCCTTTACGGCCTCCCGAACTACACAAATTGAAGTGTATATAAATACACGATTTCAGGATTCTAGGGTCCCGGAACAAAAATGTCCGTAAATCACACGGACGGTTTCTCAGATCAGATAAAGCCACCTCACAAATTTTGAGGAGCAACAGACGACATTTGAGGCTCCCGGAGCGCGATAAACCAATCTCAACAGAAATCGGATACTCGTTATAAACGGTTTACTACTTACTATTTGGGGCTGAAATTAAATAATGCAACTTCTAAAACGATTCCAAACACGTGATGGAAAAACCGGAAGAAAAAGAAACAAGGTTATATGCAGCCTACCGAGCGACTTAAATTAAAGTATTTATTGAAGACACTACATGCCTTATGCCTACATGACTACATCCATTCAACCCCGTATCAAAACCCGACCTAATAATGGTTGATAAACGGTGACCAAAAGATAACGTGCTTACTTTAAAGTGCAGATAACGTTAGCCCAACTAATCACCAATACGACCTTCTTGGCATCTTCCGTCGAAAAAGATGCACAAACTACTCCGTAATCACAATTTTTTTTATTTTTTTATTTTTATTTTTATTTTTTATGAGCACTGAGATTAACTGGCAAGGGGTTGTTCTAGCTTAACCAGAGATCTCGTGTTCGAGTCCTAAGAACGCAACAATGTTGAAACTCATGAGAGAGAGCTTTACCGCCCTAGTAGTCCTACCCGGCTCGAATCCGGATTACACCGATCCGGTTTACACCAAAAAAAAATAAAAAAATCCCCCGTTTTTATAAAACCACACACATACCACTCCGGATTTTCTTTCCGCATTTTATCAACTTGCCCTCCTATTTCCCCAATTTTCTTCCCCTTTAAGATAAGCTTTTCCTTCTTTCTCTTCATCAACAACTTTTTCGATCAAAATCCCTAATTTTACATACTTCGATTATCAATTTCAATTCAATCTTCATGTTTCTTAATCAGCCTTCATGAGTTACCAAATCCAGATGCGTCGGATTCGTATCCTCCATTCTTTTTCCGTTGTTTTCCTCCATTATTTCTACGTTTTCTCATGAATTAATCGTTTCAATCGATTTAGGTATAATTATCATTTCTAGATTTTATTAATTTTACGAAAAAAAAAAGCAATTAATTTGACGATCAGATCAATTACGAATTACGATTTACGAAATGGACGATCGAAAGCGAAAGAGGATGACATCAAACCGAGAATCAGCGCGTCGATCGAGGATGAGGAAGCAGCAACATATGGAGGAATTGATCGAGCAAACGAACAATCTCAAGGTTGAAAATGATATGCTGTTGAAGAGAATAGATGCGGTGTCGCAGGTTTATGCAGGTTTCGAGTCGGAAAATAATGTTTTGAGAGCTCAGATTATGGAGCTTACTGATCGATTATGCTCTCTGAATTCCGTGCTGCAGATTGTTGAAGAAGTTAGCGGATTGAGTATGGAAATTCCGGAGATTCCTGACGCTTTGCTCGAACCGTGGCAGCTGCCTTTCCCTGTGCAGCCTGCTCCTAATGCATTTTAATGGTGGAATATTGGAATTGGATTGTTGTATTGGTGGTAGTTTATTTAAGGATGTGGTGTATTGTGTGATTTTAAAGTTAATGTTTGTTGTTGTTAGTATTAGTATTTTCCCGTTCCATTGAATTGTATACGTTTTTTAATCGAATATTTTGAATAATGTGTACAACTAAAGGGAACGGATTTAGTACTCCTGTGTTT
Source organism: Silene noctiflora (assembly GCA_009801015.1). Classification (NCBI taxonomy): domain Eukaryota; kingdom Viridiplantae; phylum Streptophyta; class Magnoliopsida; order Caryophyllales; family Caryophyllaceae; genus Silene; species Silene noctiflora. The sequence goes on from VHZZ01000002.1 coordinate 1,095,439, forward strand.
GATTTAATGTTATGTAATGTAATCTAGTTGTTGCCTCAATGGATTGGTGTTGTAATATGTTAAATATGAATGAATGATTGTGTGATTTTCGATGTCCGATCTCGGATACTATGACTTGTGTTGCAAATAGTGATTGCATATATGTTGAATGCACCTGTGGAAGCAGGTGTTCTTTGGTGATTACTTGGTGTGGAATGTGTCTCAATATATCACACTATTGTCGCGGGTCAGGCGCATAATCAACTGCACTGTTAATGCTGATGAGTTCCGAACCTAGGTCTACAATGAATGTAATCCATCTATAGCTCCGACACCAATTATAAAACAATTATAAAACGAAACCCAGCTAAAAATCATCTCCCTTCACAGTTCTTACATCCAATTATGACAGTTCTTACATCAAATAACTCGACTTTTAACTATAACCATATATCCTAGCACCATTAGCGATGTGGCGACAGCAGCAAGAACAGGTGATCAGCTCATTAGACACGGCAAAGCTGATGAGATGCAGAATATCCAAGCGGAAGCCAGCAAAAAAGGCGAGAGAAAACAAGCAGCACATTGGAAGAATGCATTTATAATCAGTGCTCTACAGCAACACATCCATGGATTAGAATGTGCGATCGATCAGGTCTAAGGTTGCCATGATTCAGAATCTTTGTCACCAGCAGTTGATGCCTGATGGATGTTTGTCTAATGGCCACAGATATCCGTGATCATATGATGGCACCACTTGTAGATGCCCATGGGAACCCTGTTGATGCCCGCAGAGACAATGTCAGTTCGCCAAGGGACACTGAACATTGTTTCAGCAAGGTCTTTTGAGTATTACTGGATCACTTTGCAAAAGGAAACATCTCTCATTTAGCAGGATAAGTCGACCTTCTATCCGGTAATTTGCTTTGTCGAGGATATTGTCAGCCAAAACCACATTTCTTTTGTACATGGGTAGGTCGCCATTAGAGGAAGTTCTCCTGTTTTTTTGTTTCTGTAGGAAAACTTAGCATTGCTAGAATATAGGTTGTCTGAACGTCTATAATCCGGTTATTTGTTTGTAATTCAGGTTCTTTCAATGAAGTTTCTCCTACAACTTGTGATAAGATATATATGGGTTTAAGGCCATTGTAAATAATTGGCTTACCACAGCTTACAGTTTCACACTGTAATATGCGCATTATAATGCAGTATGCAGTATGCAGTATGCAGTAAGGTAGAGCAAGAACAGCATATACAGACTAAGCTGTTTTTTTATACTGAATTCCAACCGATTTTGTAAATATAACTGTTTATAGCAGTCGCAAATTAACGCGTTTCTAGTAGTACATAAAACACATAAATGTATACAATATTATCATAAAACAGGATAAATGCGCGAAATTAATTATCATAAGTCCTGCACTCAGCAGTCTCAGGATTATCTTGACAGTAAGTCTCAAGAGGGTCCTTAGGCTTAGTCTTATCCCTAGCATGGCTAGCCGCGGCACTAACTTCCTCAACCTCATCCCAAGCCGCAACACACTCACCACTCTCAGGATTCTCTGAACACGTCTCCTGAGCCGTCTTAATGCTTTGCTCAATACTCTCAGCAAGCTTATCCGGTGTTGCATGAACCGCGACCTTCCGGACCTGCCTAGAGTACGTAACCATGTTAGCTAACCTTGTTGGTGCTTCAACATTTGTACAAGCTGGCTTGCTTGGTAGCAACACCTTTGAATTCATTGCAAAAATGCTCATGCTACCCATATTTTTTTATTTTTATTTTTATTTTTATTTTTATGAGGATATATTAAGAAGGCAAGAAAGGATACAAGTTATGGTAATATATGTGGTATGGGAATGAAACGGGTGGATATGATCTTCATTACAAGTTGTGGTTAATTGGATTGTTTGGATGATATTTTTGTCTTGTATTTGGATTTAGTGTTTGATTTTTGTTTTGTTTGCATTGCATTGGTTTTGGATGATCTAGGTGTGGTAATCCTTAATTGAATTGATTTTTCTATTTTTTTTATTACGTCACTCCGACACTTCGCTTTAGTTACAGGTCGCGTGTCTGACACAATATTTTGACACTTTATTTTTTATCAAACGATTGAAAATTTGAAGAAAAATAACCAAATCTGACACACCAATACATATAAGACACGACACTTCTCATACGAGTCAGAGAAACATAGTTTTTTTATTACTAGTTGATTTTTTTTTCTTCCTACGTAAATAAATATTGGTATGTCAAATACGGTTATTTTGACGTATAAGTACTACCTCCATAAATTTAGGTACTACATATCATATCAAATGCCAAAATCAAGCTAACAAATGAATTCTATTTGAAGACAATCCACAATGAAGCCAACAAAGTTGCCGACTTTATGACTTCTATTGGACATTCATGTCCAACTCTCTCAAGGTGGTTTGAAAGCCGGTGGCTTCAACTTACCTCTATCATTCGAAAGGATGAGATAGGTTGGTCTTACCTTAGGGGATCAATCTAGTTTTATTTCCTTATCAAAAAAAAAAAAAAACAAAAAAAAATGTCACATTTGTTATAAAAATCAACCTAATTGTGGAAAAAAATCCACAATATCTCCATCCTTATATTATGGTCCTTTACATGTTCATTTCCATTTCCTTCCAACATGCACCAAACTTTACCTATTTTATCAAAATATTTGTAATTTTGTATGCATAATCACCAACTTATCACTTGAATCCCTCACCTATTTACAACTACTTTTTAAGAAATTAAAGAAATATATTATACACAAATTAAAATACAATCCTCTTTTCATGTGATTGCTAGATTAAGTGTATATTTGATTTGCGAGTATAGAAAGTAATCCGTTTCTTTTACAACAAATCAGCATATAAATATGTATTCAACTAGTTTAGATGATAAAAGCATGAGCGGTAGTATTCATGATAAAGACTTTTGTTCGCCACATTATTCTCGTCTTCTTATCTTAAAAAATACTCGTATAAAAATTCCATAGAATACGAGAGAATACTATTCATCCATAACCCGATTTCAAAGTCAAGTTTTCCCTCCTACAAATACTACAGAAAGCCAAACAGAGGCAACAGAAAAAATGGGTTGCATATCCTGTATATTCTCCACAAAATTCCTGCTCTCAATCCTTCTACTCTCAGCCATTCCCATAGGCATTCTCATCGGCCTCGAGAGAGCCCCGCCTTCAACCCACGTGTACCAATACCATAGCAACAGCTGGCTTAGGGAATGTGTCAAGTGGGACCATCTAGGTAGTCGCTTCATTGTCTCCTACTTGGAGGGAGGCGTAGGGGTGGTCAATGTTCCTGACCGTCAGGAGGGTACTGATCATGCTGTACTCGATGAAATCACAGTCGTTAAAGATGCTGACCTTGCAGGAAATGCGTCTGTGGGCATTGTCATTGATCGGCCTCGTAACAGGTTGCTGGTTGTTATGGCGGATGTCATTGGGAATCGGTATGGTGGACTTGCTGCGTATGATCTTTCCTCTTGGAAACGCTTGTTCATTACTCACCTCAGTGGCCCTGGTATGGTTATATTTTACGTTTTACCTTTTTACAGAGTTCCGAAATTGTTTTGTTCAGTTTGCTCAGTATATATGTAGTGTTGAAATGTAAAATTTATCAGATTCGAAAGCTTGTAATTATAGATTGTATTGAAATACCAGTCGTAATAATCGACATCATCAAATGTGAAGGTAAATCACAGAGTCGGTTCAGACTTGTTCAACTCATTCTGTTTCGAAATGACGGTCTTATTTTGAGCAAAACATGTCTGTTTAGCAGTATAATTTTTACTTGTGCTGTGAAGTGGTTGAGACATGCATTCATTGACTGCAAGTTTTAGCATTTGGGTACTGCAAAACCTGTTATGTGCTTTCAGTTCGTGTTGAGTCGATTTTGTGAAGATTTCCTTACAATTGTAAAGTTTTGTGCAGATGAAGAAAAAACACTGGCAGATGATGTAGCGGTAGACGATGAAGGTAACGCCTACGTGACCGATGCAAAAACAAGCAAGATTTGGAAGGTGAATGTTGATGGGAAACTGTTGTCAACTATAACAAGTCCACTTTTCACATTCAAAGAATGGTACAAAAATTTGATAGCCCTTAACGGAATTGTGTACCACCCTGACGGTTACTTGCTCGTAATTCACACGACTTCCGGGACATTGTTCAAGATTGACCTAAAAAAAGGGGACGAGTCGATTAAGTTAGTCAAAATAGTGACCGGGTCACTCGTGTTAGGAGACGGTCTAGAGCTCCTGTCTCCGACTAAGCTTGTTGTTGCTGGGAACCCGTCTGGACGGCTGCTAGAAAGTTCAGATGGTTGGGAAACTGCATCAGTGACAGGTAAATTTTGGGGGCCGGTGCATCGGCTTACCACAGCAGCGACAGTGAAGGATGGGAAAGTGTACTTGAGTTGTTTGTTTGGGCTGGGTTACCCCAAGAGAAAACACGTCCTTGTGGAAGCCGATTTCAAAAACTAAATTCATCGGAAATTACGAATCTCAGTGTCACAATGTGTTCAATTTTGTTAACATCATGACAGTACAACTGTCTGAGCTAATAGGGACACATACTGTTCGTTTTGGGTGATTAGGTTGATTTGTGTTCCGTTTTTATTGGTCCGCTCTATCTGATTGATTAAGTTAATCTTAGTTATCAAGTTCTTTAGTTTCAGTTTCATATCCTAGCATCTTTCGACCCTTAATTTAAACTTACAGTTCCGATCAGAAAGAGTCGAAAGCAGATTAGAAAGACGGTTTTATAGGAAAACAGATGAGGATCAAAGTGTAAGACGAGACAGTTAAAAATACTACTCGTCTACTCCACAGTAAGTCTGATATTGTGAAGAAAACAACTTTAACGACACACCGTCTTTGATCATATACGTTTTTACAGAAAATGGTTTAGTCCATCTTATCACACGACAGTTTTACTCTCGAGTCATAAGCAAGAAAATGAACGGATGCAGATCATCCTTGACTAGAACTTGTTGCAGTCTTAATCTATGAATATGCGTATCAGCATTCAGCAGCCGGCAGCAAACAACATCAGATTATTGCATTCCTTACCAAACCAACAACTACTTCTCTTAGCATTCACCCTACCACATCTTTCTCAATTTCAGACAATGACATTTCAAACAAGCCAATTTCCGAACTTCAACTCGACAATTTGACCGTTTCTACAAGAAGTTATAGCAACGCCTGATCAGATACATCAACTGGCAAAAGGTTAATCTAGCGAATGCAACCATGTTAATACTCGGAAGCCAGAACAGAGAAAACTAATTGTGATCAGACGAAGTCTGTCAGTTAAAGGTTATATTTGTATTAATTCACATCTTACAATTATAACTATTCAAAAGTGTGATTGTACAAATCTGGAATATTTGGCAGAAAGAAAATTTGATGAATATAAGAAAAAAAAAAAAAAAAAAAAAAAAGAGAAATCCATCAAACTTTATCTTCAACCTCAAGAACAGAATCTTGTTCATCAACTACATCTCTACAAAAGAATTTCATACAGAACCACATAAAACCCTTCAAAATCCGAGTCATTCCGATCGCAACCGTCAAATAATACAGCCACAACCCAAGAAAATCACCCAACCCAACTTTCATCATCATATCCCTCTTAACCTCCACAACAACAACCAAAGACTCCACCTCGTCTCTCAACCTCAACCACGACAACACAGCAAAACAACCGGCCAAGGCCCACTTCTCAGCCCATTTCTCCTCCCTAGGCCCACCATACACCGTGTCATCCACTACCGGCCTTACAATTGTCCTAGACCAATGAATCATAGTCTCATGTAAGCCTACAAAGAAGACCAACTTACTTAACATCGACCTTCCGTCACCAAACCCTGCACCATCAACCCCTGCATTTATAGTCGCCTCGATTCCTAACCCTACCCATACTTGCAAGGTGCATAGCAGTATCCATGCCGCATGGATACGCGGCCGAAATATTGGCCCCGGCAGCTCAGTTAGCAAGCTAATCCTCCCTGTTAACCCGTGGATTAACGCGGCTAAACTAACAATTAGTAACAGAGCATGTAGAAGATTTGGACTAGTGTGTAGGAAAATAGAGTAAAGAAATGTTTTCGGAGGCGTAATTGATACTAAAGATATAAGATAACGAGCACTTGATAATCTTGCTAACAGAAGAAATGACAGAGGTAACAATAAACTAAGAAGAGTAATAGAAATTATGTAAAATGGTCGAACCAAATTCGGATATCCGAAAATAACTTCGGAATTTATGATCTTTTCCTTCTTTTGCCATCCCATATTTTGAATATCGAAAAAGAAGAAGAATTATATGAAGAAAACTTGTTTAAATGAAAAGGGAATATGAAATGGAAAGAATATATATGAAAAATGAAGGTAGGTGGGAAAGAGCAGGTAAAGTAGTTTACTACTCCCTCCGTCCCGGTCATTTACTGTCCTTTTCTATTTTTGGGTGTCTCGGTCAATTGTTGTCCTTTCTATTTTAGGATTGTATTTGATGAGTAATTTGATCTGTGTCATGTTATAATTGACTCTCTCTTCTTTCTTTGGTCTTTGTGCCAAAACCAAAGGACAACAATTGACCATGACCGGGACGGAGGGAGTAGTTGTCACGATTATGTATATTTTAGTTGACTTGAATTAATCAAACTATAAACTACTCTATAATTAACGTAAAAAACAATATTATAATTTGGTAGCAAGTAGCAATTTTGTTAGCTGCTGTATTTTGATTAGTTGATTATGATTTCGATATGATTTTCATTTTATTTTGTGTCTCATCTTTTATCTCATATAAGGAATACTATCCTTATATACTAAAAGAATAGGTGATTTTACAAGTTTTTCCCGAGAACAAGAGCTAGCTCAAGTGGTAAGAGCTCTCTAAGTTTTCCCTTCAAAAAACATCTTTTTAAATAAGGGAACTATGATAATGAAGTTGGGGGTTTGATTCTCACCAGCGCGCTCATTTGAAAAAAAAAAAAAAAATCCCTTCAAAAAGAATCTTTTTAAATAAGGAAACTATGGTAATTTAATTGTTTTTAATAAATAAGGAAATTAATAATTATAATATATTTCATTGTACAATTTTTTTCATTAAAATTAATCTTTTCATTAAATTTTATATTTTCACTAAATATTAAACAATAATATTTTAATTAAAATATAAATAACTAATATAAAACTAGAAACTATTAAATTTTTTATTGATATTATTATTTAAGAATGACTTGACTCATACTATATATAAACAAAACTATAAATCAATTTGATTACTTTCATGACAAAAAGAAATTTAGAGAATTTATAAAATTGGAATTGTTAGCTTTTAGGTATAAAAAAATACTTTTTAAAAAACTCATTTCAGTACATCACTCAATTCTCTTTGATTAATTTTTAGTTTTAATTTTTTTTCTCGAAACAAAATACAATAACGAGAAAATGAACAATTAATGAGCTCCCACTATTATTTTACAGTTTACTTATTCTCGATTTTCTTGAATAATTTTTTGTTCAATTTTTTTTCTCATATCAAAATATAATTACGTGAAATATAAAAAATTAATAAGTTGTTAATTTATGATTAAGTAACACAAAAATAAAAATTCTATAAAAACCGCGCATTTATTTCGCGGGATCTAAACTAGTTTTACATTATGTAATAAACAACAATACTATAATATGAGTATTATTTTTGAATGGATGAAGTTTCGAGTTATTTGAAGCCACATGCATAATCATAGATTAATCATATGATTATGATTATGATTAAAATAAAGATTAGTTTAATCATGTGATGCTTTACGAGCAATGTGGTTAATAGTCGTCAATAAGGAACGATTAATAATAAAAAAAACGTAAACATCAATTATTTATGGCATCAACTATGAAGTTATCCAAGAGGACAAATTCAAGAAATTTTGGTGCATTATTTTGCGCTTAGTCATGTATATGACCCAATAGTATTAGACGGACGGACATATCCGTTTTAAGATTGAAACGGGTTAAATAATACTCTATTTGTATGAATATGACAAGCTTCGACTACAGTAATACTTTTCCATATTTAGGTTACGTGAAACACAAGGGTTTGTGCGTAGGCTTGCTAGTCAAAGTTGATAGAGATATTTCATCTGTTATCTCAATATAGAGTTAGATATTTGTCAATACATAAACTGAATTTCGTCTTGTCGAATTTTTATATCCGTCTTAAACAAGAAACGCGTCAAGTAGATAGATAGGACAGAAAACAGAATGCTTAGGTAATGCCGTAATGGCAAACACTTGTCCCAAGAATATTTGACCCGTTTAATGTTTAAGAAATATGGCCTGATAGTTTACTTGTAACCTTGCTTGTTAAACGGGTCAACTCGAATCCTTTTATCCGCAAAAATAAACAAATGATTACTTATACGAAGGGTGTAACTTGTTAAAGTAGCACAAAATTTGTTTGATTAATTGATGTTGTTGGACCAGCTTGTCTCTTAATACACAGAAGGTTGTATCAAATTTATTTTAATCCAATGTTTACAGCAATGAAGATTCCATTGAATGATTTGCTAATTGAATATCGGTCCGACACGACTTTCGTTCCCATGTTTCCCCTACCACCTTCATCTTTGAATGAGTCTTCATCCGCCGTAACTATCCTATCCATCCTAAAATAATCACGGATTATCCATCCGTGATAATAAGCAAAAGTATATGGAACCGGATTATCCAAGAACAGAAAGAATGTAGCATCATCAACCCGTCACAAGTAAATGGCAACAAATCATTTCAATACCATCAAATTTTTATTTTTTACACGATAAATATTGCAATAGCGCCTACTTATTATTCCCTATATGAAGTAACTCGCTATGGAAACTAAATGATTATCACGATAAAATATTGCAGTAGCGCCTACTTATTATTCCGTATACAGAGTAACTCACTATAGAAACTACACGATTATTTTATTCGTATCACTCACAAAGAAGAAATGAAAAATGGAGCAAACAAGAGTTGGGGGTGATGTACCTGCTGCAGGAGGGGTGATGTACATACATTTGACACTTTGACAGGGGTATTCGGTATTCCCAAGTTTAACAGGTAGCAGCTTCCCTCCCTACATTTCCCTGAACTGCCTTGTAGCATTGCAGGCTGCACAGTGGCACCTTTGTTTTGGAATCCCTGTACTTGTACGGATTTGAGCACAATGGACCGGCACATTTTTCCCGTGGAGGAGGATAACTGAAAAAAAAAAAATCCATTCCTGAGAATCTCCAAGGTCATAGTGAAGGCAAAATGAGGAGACAAGAATAAGACAAATAACTGGACATGTCGAGTTAAAAAGGAGAGGTGACTTATGTTAACTACGACACAGGTTTGATACCTTCATAGTACTTGATACAAAAGGCTTTTTTTTATTAAATAGCTGAGTCACACAGTTCAACACGTAACTTTAGGTATATCCAACTGAATACGAGTAATATAGAAGGATAGGTCCACGCAAAATATATACCTGCAAGGTCCAGAGGCAAATATACTAGGCAAACCCATCTCGTTCGGGAAGGTAACAGTTGTTCCATTTGGCCCCATCACCAATCTCACACTATTGGAGGCACGCAAAAGCTCATCAGCTGCTTTCTCCTGCACACATGATGCGTCTCAATAATCTCATGCAATGTAGATAAATGCTAGACAAGGGAATGTACTGAAACAAAGGGAATTCTTTACCTGGGCAAGATCTGCCACGCGCTTCTTCTTTTTATCTTCCTTCTTTCTTCTGTTCGAGTCTTGACCAAGAATCTTTCTAATTGCCTCGGCCTTTATGAAAAAAAAAAAAAACACAAATCAAACTTAAGTACTGTATAGATAGATGTCTACAAGGCTACATGAACAGATGATTGCAAAAAAGACTGAGCAAACCTCAGATTCCCGAGCTGCCTTCTCATTTTGCATTTTACGTCTCTGAGCAGCCTCGGCTCTTTTCACTTGCTGCTCTACTTCAGTGAGTATCTCCTTTGGTTCTGCGAACCAGATTACATCAAAGACCATTCGATAGCTTATGTTTTTTTATGGATCAGTTTTTATGTAACCACACGTACATTGTCTAAGGAGTCCCACACTCATTCTCCAGTACAAATTTGATATATAAAACGGAAAAATGGACTATTGGCCGACACACCAAATGCAATGTGCAAGCTATTGGTTGGGTCAGACTTCAGAGAGAGTACAACATAAAAGTGAAAAGAAGAGAGTAACAAATGATACATACTTCCAGATGTTGGAGGAGGTAGTCCGTTTGGAAACTCCACCGCCGCACTTCCGCCAGATGCATCTTTGCCTGACTGAAGTGCTCTTTGTCGAGTTGTTAGGGTCAGTTCCCGCTTAGGTTCAACAGGTGATTCGACAGATTCCCTCCTCGCTTTCTTCCTCTTTCTACCATCGGGCCCACCATCAGAAATTAGCCCTTCATCTTCCTCGTAGTCCGTATCTATCGAAGGGGATCTCTTCTTTCCATCTTTGGCCACTGACGTGCCTTCCAAATTTTGAGGACTTTTACCAGAGAACTTGGACAATCGTCGGTGCTTTCTGCTAGATTCTTCATCATCCTCTCCAAATCCAGATGACAGCCTAATATTCTTGAGTTTCTCCAAGTATCTGATTTCATCATCATTCTCATCATCATCCAAACCAGGAGTTGCACGCTTCTTGGAAGCCCTTCGACTCTTACGTGAAGAATCAGGCCTCTCGACTTGCTTTCCAGAGCCATTCTTTCCAGCACTCTTTGCTACTATAGGTTCCTCCCTTCCAAGACTAACCCCTGCTTTCGAGAAATCCTTCCAAGGAATCCCTTGTAGTCCACTTCGTTTCTCTCTACGTTGTGAGTTATCATTATCTAACACACCCTGTGAGGCATTGATCAATAATCACCCTAGATGAAAATTAACAAGGTAAACTAGTTATGCTTACCTTTTATCGTGAACTAGTAGTCAATTAATGATTATTTTTTACTAAACTTTTTTAAACCATTCTAGGCTCAATTTTTATCAAGGGAAAGGGCTGCATAGATTTGACATCCCCTAGTCGTCACCCTACCATTTGTAGAAACCCTAAAAGCCTTGCGGCACAGGAATGTCGTAGTTACAACATACAATGGCATTTGCATTCACGCAAATGCAAGGTAGAGGTTTATAAAGAGATCACTAGATCATTCTGTATATAATTTCAACAACTACATATTTTATGGATTAGTCAAACCACTTGATGAGAGGTTAGAGTTAATTCGATATGCAACTAGAATACGACGAAACCATCAAACTGCTAATATGTGTCTATTTATTAATACATGGTACAGGAGGGCTTACCTTATTGATCGTTTTGTGACGTGAACTCATTGTATCTAAAGCTTGGGAACTCTTTGAAGCAGAATTGGCATCAATTGTACGTGTAACACCACCGACTTTCAATTTGACTTTCTTGACTTTATTTTCGGTTCCAGTTGCCAAACCATCCAATGATGGACCTGAACTCTCCTCAGTCTTTGTATTCAATGCCATGGTCTTGTGAGGCTCCACACTACCTTTTATTCTAATTGTGCTTTTCCTATTAACAGGAGCAGGTGCCCCCTCGCTACTTCGTCCTTGCTCAGCACCGTCAAAAGAAGTGTTTCCATATAACTCGTCAAGTCCGACATCTGTCTTTTTATTCCTTTTCACAGTGTTCTCACTTTCTGAGCCACTCACTCCAGGAAACCTAGATACACATTGACTTAGACTAATTTCTTTCCTTCTTGAGCTACCACCACCACTGTTCTCATCACTAGAGCCTGCCCTGACATCCTCTGAGATATCACGGCCATCAGAAACTGACTGAGATTCAGGTCTACGGCGAAAAGTATGAGTCCTTTTTTTCCTAACAGCATTCCCAATACGTTCAAATCCCGAGGAACCAAACTCCTCCATTCAAAATAGTTACTTAATATAGCTTCAAGAGGAACACGGGCACGGAAAATTCATACAACAAGCCACTGCAAGTCAAACTATATACATCAGACTCAGTACCAAGGAAATTCTACAAGCATCTGTGACGACAAAATGCTAATACATCAAAGTACAACAACTAATGTTGCAAGATTAAATCTTTCTTTGTTTAATAGATACATTCTTTGTTCCGGTTGGTTGTATCATTTTTCAACATTTCCCTTGCATATTTCAGAAAACGTATCAATCAAATGGAACAAAGGAAGTACAAAATCACAGTAGGTCGGTAGCCAACCCTGAGTTCTATCACCGTTCATAAGACTCCTATGATCATAGACAACTGAAACATAATTCCAACATTCATAAAATTGCATATGAACAACTCAATCCAACTATAGCTAGGTGCAATTCATGTAGCTTAACAAAAAATAAAATTGGAAATTTGTCAAAAGAGATCATATAAGGGCATAATAGTCTCAAACAGTCTGAGATAAGGCACCCCCCAGATGATACCAAGTCTCGATACTACACTCCCACTCACTACCAACTTCTCACATAGCCCTATTTAGGTTCCGTTTTATGTGAGAGGGTGGTATCGTGACTCAGTACCATAATACCATCTGGTGGCGGCCATTAGTCGGTACCACCGGGACGCCATTAACCAGCAATGACAGCCATACTGCCTATTCAAATAGGTTAATTGAAGCAATTTCTGAAATTCGGGCAATAGCATACCCAAAAACAAATTGATCAGCACAGAATTTCATAATATCCCACCAAATTACTCGAATCAAACAAAACCCCAGATCATAAATTTGCAGTAAACACATCCAATTAACACTAATTACCGATACATCAAAATTTCATAAACCCATCAAATCAAACAAAACAATCAAATTAATTAAATAGAAATTAGCAATAAATAAAACAGAAAAATAACATTACCTTGAGATGTAGAGAGGGGCAAAAAGGGGGAGAGGATGTGACGAAGGAGATAAGAGGGGAAGTATAATGTACTCCGTAATATAGAAGAAAGAGACTTGGAGAAAGGTAAAAATAATATATAAAAATAAAGTAAAATAATATAAAAATAAAAGGTAAAAGGTAAAAAGTATGATTAGGGTAAAAGGAATACGAGGAGGAAGAAGAAGAGAAGAAGAAAGTAGTAATTGGATTAGGGTAAATGGGATTAAAGAGGAGAAGAAGGGGACCCGTAATTATCTTCGCCATGCTTTTATTTAATTTCGTAATCCAAAAGGAAAACAAACAACACAAAGGAATTCTCGAGTCTTTTTTGGATTCAGTTTCAACTCCCGCGTCCACAGTTTCTTGCATTAGGAAGGAGCTGTGTCCTTCTGCCCATGGTGTAACTAAATTTGTCCTCAATTTGGTTGGATCGGGTTATTTTGAGTCAGGTTCTGTTTTTGAACTTATTGAAGCTGAATTGAACTGAATTGAAGTAAGAGTTGGGCCTTGTTCTTTTGGACTTAATTTCAGCTCAGTTCAGTTCAGCTCTTTTTTTCACAAATTAACTCTACTTCAGTTCAGTTCAGTTCAGCTTTATTAAGTTCAGTTCAGCTCTGTTAAGTTCGGACAGTTTCAGTCCAAAAGAATAGGGTATTAATTTGTGAAGAGAAGAGTTGAACTGAATTGAACTGAAGAGAGCTAAATTGAACTGAAATGAGCTGAAATTAAGTCTAAAAGAACAGGACCGTAGGTCTATTATTATCAAGTTATTTAGGAATAATGGTCAATTCGTAACAATAAAAATTCGAGTTGGTCAAACTCATTTGGGTTTTGGGTCATGTTGGGTCCTCAGTTCGGGTGTCGAGTTGGGTTATTCGAGGGGACAGTTTTACCAAGTTTTACCAAGAGCTTTAGCTTCACATCATCAATCATCAAAGTGTCAGTTGTCGTGTTCCGTGTATGGCTTGACTCGTCGGTACACTCTAAAACTGTCAATATACTCCATCCTATAAATTGTTAATTTGTTAGATAGAAATATCGTACAATATATCAGGGTTGTTGCATAATTTGTTATAAAATTTGTGAAAATAATTAGATTAGACTTAATCATTTGTTGTTTTGAACTCTTTTTGTAGTCCTTAGTTTAATTCCGTTGTTTGTTATAATCGGCTTCAATTTTACCTTCGTTGTTTGTTTTGATCAGCTTTCAGTTCTACCTCCAACAATTCAATTCTCTTATACTCCGTATCTAACATATGACAAATGGCTTATTCATGTCGAGTTTGAGTCTTGGCCTGATTATCCTATCAGGTTTGGTTCGATTGCGTCATCTCGAGACAGTTATTTTCAAGTTTGGTCAATCGTATATTATTAAAATAATATAGATATTGTATAAACCCGACATTAAAATTGATAGCATAATTTATATCACACTTTTTATACATAAATCAAGTTTGCTAACAATGAAAATTGATAACATAATTCATCTCACTTTATACACACATAAAGTTTGTCAATTGTAACACTTTTTCCTCAAGAAAAGAAGCCCTGTCAAGACATGAGGGGTAGATATATTCAGACTCGGCCACCAAGCATTCTTCTTGCATTTGCAGCAACACCATCAGCACTTACATGAATTGCACCGGTGCATATCAACTGCGTTCCGCTCACTATGATCGTTATCACCTCCAATGTCCTCTGTTTTCATCAATTTTCATTAATTATAACTCCATCACTTACAAACATCAAATACACATTGTGCTCAAAACGCTAAATATTTACAGTTAAGGCGCTTGTATGTGTAGTGTAAGGATGCAGGAGGTTGAAGGTACAAGAAAGACGAGAATGGCCTGATTTTATGACTACCGACTTTTGAAAAGTAATTGAATGCTTACCAAGTTAGAACCTGTATATCCGACACTAATTTCCTTACACGCCAATCTGCAAAACAAACAATGTTGTTGCATCATTAATAATTACTCTGTATCAGCTACATGTAAATCATTAGATACTAAGAAATAACGAAAATAAGGATATGTACCCCATGGCAAGAACAGTAAGTGCCCAAATACCCAGAGAAGAGGTAGAAGCAGCATACATACTAGATGCACTCCATTGCATTACATTGTACATTCCCAAAAGTGAAGTTGCCATGCCCAAAACTCCCACCAGAAGCGAGAAGATGATGAAGAAGCCGGTTGCCATGTTACCTATGGGAAAGTAGATCGGAAATATCCTTGCAGGAATCGACAGTACCGAGGCTGCAGTAGCACCAGCATCAAGCCATCAAGTGTTAGCAGTCATCACAGTTACCCGATATGACCTGACCCAAAATAATCCCCAGTGACCCAGTGCTGGCTTTAAAAAAGCCCGTCTCAAACGGGGTAAGGGTATCAGATGAAAAACAAAAAAAAAGATGAGCGAGTGTAAGCAGCAGATGAAAAAAGAGTACATAAATAAGAGGGCTTACCAGATTCATGAGTATTTTCGATGGCGTGATTGATAGCCCATCCAGAAATTACCATAATTACGAAGTAGAGAGCTAGATTGACAACCAAAAGCAGCATAGCTGCTGATTTAGGACCTTCTGACACCATTAGTATACGGATTAGCACCTAAGCAAGTTTAAGGAGAAAAGATTATATTGTTTGCTATCAATCTGATGATGAAAAGAGGGACTTTATGTTATGTTCTATATATAATAGCTAGGTAACACTTATTCTTTGCTTGAGTTGTTGGCATAAAAGGAGAATTTGGAAGGAAACTAAAGCTGAAATAGAATCTCATGTCATTTCTTTTGGAATTGTTTATCAAATTGTTTGGTGACGGTATCTTCAGAACAAGAAAATGAGTTTTCCTACATTTGGGTTTCGGCTTTTCCTGACCAAATGGCAAAGAATTTGCATCTCTAATAGTTGAGCAATACGGAGCATATGTGAGACCAATTTATCACAACGAGTAATATATACTTGTAAATATTTGAGTCGGTTTCACATGTGAGTCTCTAGTATCAAATGACAAAGAATTTGTTCATGTAAAGGTTTCGGGAACTGACCTTGGCATAGGTCATGAAAAAAGAGGATGTGGCAACACCACTTCACAAAAACAGCTGTAAGTGGCCTCTTAGTCCGATCCTCAAATGCTCAAACCCGAGGGACAAGAAATGTAAGCCCTTATAAAACTGGCATCATCTGGCTGTGTTGCTGCTGGTACGATCCGGGTTGATTAAAACAGAGCTAGGAGGACACCCTCCCCAACACATTTTGTACCCGGCATCTGGGGGGAAGCCCGACCTGCTAGTCAAAATTCAGCACAGAATGCTGGCCAGAGGTAACCTCATTGACTATGTTCACAAAAACTTATCTGAAATGGTTTTACACGTAAGAGCAATTCATTAAGCATAGAATTAGAATACAGAATGAACAAGAGTTGGTGCTCGTAAACTCAGATGCTAACATTACCGTCTTCTCTATAACCGTGCAGCTCCAGAGTTAGCAAAAGAGACAGTCGGACACGTTGAGGCTGTGACAGATACAACCACACGTTGAGGCTGTGACAGATACAACAACAGCCGGACACGTTGAGGCTGTGAAACAAACAACAACAACAACAACAACAACAACAACAACAACAACAACAACAACAACAACAACAATAACTAGTTTAGCGCTTATACTCATGAATTGAGTTCGAATTTCATAAACATCATAACTTTGCAATATCAAAAGTTACGCAACTTGTAAAACTAATCCATTCATATGAATTGCAATTGCATTAAACTTGCTTCAATTAAAGCTTGGAACTTACACTTATCATATATAATGAATGTATCACAACTTATTAGCAAATACATAAGTAAAGAATGACTCAATTAAACAATCAATCAATCAATCAATTAATCAATCAATCAATCAATCGATATTCGAGTTAGCAAGGTAGCTTGAATCGACAGAATGGACAAAAATGATTCTTATCAAGCCACCGTATAATACAACCAGAATGATAAACATGAGAACAAGGCATTTTAATCACCTCCATATCAATCTCCAATCTCTCCAAACAAATAGAACACTCTTTCTCCTCCTTCTCCTGATCACCAATCCTCACTCTCTCCAACGCCGCAACCGCCTTCTTATCGGCCGGCATCATCACCTCCTCCGTCGCCTCCCTCACTCTCCTCACCAATCGGTTTCGACTATTGTTATTGTTATTGTTATTATCCATTCTGTTTTGCATAATCCCCGCTCTCTCTGACGTAACCGCCTCCGCCTCTAGTTTCACCTCAACAGTATCACCTCGGTATCCAATCCTAATAAGCCGGTCCAGGTGGAATTTGAAGTTTTCCGCCATATCTGATTTAGGACCAGCTGGAACCTCGAATTCTCCGAGCAAATCCGACATAATCGCCGCAAATCGTTGGCTTACACGTGGAATTTGCAAGGTCCTATTTTGTTGGCCACTGCCCACTTTGATACTCGGATTTTGGAGTTAGGGTAAGATTATTGGTAGTCTTGAGATAAGACTTTGGTGAGTCTTAAGACAAGACTCACTCAAGACTGCCAATAATCTACAAAAGTCTTGACAACGTCTTAAGTTGAGTCTTGGAAATGCAAGACTCAACTTAAGACTTTAGGTGAGTCTTGACCTCACCATGAGTGGAAAATATCCAATTAATGGATACCATGTGTCATTTAAAAAAAAAAAAAAAAAAGTAAGTGAAATGGAAAGTAGAAAAGTATAGTTTGGGGTGAGTCTGACGGATAATGTATAAGGTTTGAGGTAAGTCTGAACAATAAATAAATAATAAAAGTTCGTGGAAAGCTGATGTGGCAGAGTCTTAAGAGAGTCTGACGGATAATCTTACACTTGATCAAAGTTTAGGTTTGGATCATAAAAATGAACCGGCCAAACTATATGGTCTGGATCAAACTCAAACTGAATTTAGTTAGGTTCGATCCTCGGTCCATATTTTTTAAAAAATTTGATTTTTCGTCCGGTTCACTCAAAAACCAGTTAATTTCAGTGCGGATCGAATAGATTGAGTCAAATTAGTTTTCTAAATTAAGGAAAAAAATACACGTAATTGTTACCTAGGACTATTTCTTTGGGCTAGAGCTTGGGCCACAAGGAAAGTTAAAGACAATTCACATTAGTCTAGTATGTATAGTAAATGTTTTTATATTAGTCTACGGTGAGAGAAAAGAAAATACATCGGATATATTAACTCAGATTTTTTATTTTTTTTTAGTATAAGTATATTTTTCCTAAGTTTAGTACCTAAAACTTTATTTGTTTTTGAGCATATGTGTATTTTTTTGAGTTTATTAAAGTTTACAAGTTAGATTCTAAGTTTATATATACTCCCTCCCATCCACACCAATGGTAACATGGACCCACTTTTCTCCTCACAAAAAGTGGGTCCATGTTACCATTAGTGTGGATCGGAAGGAGTAGTATTTTTGAGTTTTATTGGAATTTTATGAGCTTTTGAGCTGAATGTGTAAGTGAAAACTCAAAAACTTTATAATAAAACTCATGATTTTTAAAATAAAACTCAAAAACTTTTTTATAAAGCTCGAAAACTATACAACTGGGGGTAGGTAATCAAATGTATAAACATGGTCATTCATGTACCAGTTAATCTTGTGTACGACTAACATAGTGTAAAACAGATTCAAACATCAATATGTTACGGAGTAAAAATAATGATTCAAAGTAAGGGTATTGATCGGTCAGATATTAGGCCAGATCAAATTTTGTGGACTGAAAATCAAACAAGGTAAAATTTAGAACTCACATGAAAGAATTGAGTTCATGTGGTAATTTATAACTCAAATGATTTAAATTTCTTCCACTAATTCCAGGGGTGTCCAAAGTCACGGGCAACCACGGGCGTGGGAACCGGGCCTCCGCTTTTGGTCATTATATTACGAGATTTTATTAATGAAATTCAATACAAACTTCAAAGTATAATATACTTGTGTATTCATATTTGGGGCCTCATTTTTCCGTGTCGCACCGGGTCTCCATTTTTTTTTAGACGCCCCAGACTAATTCACATGACATAACCCAAATGTTTTTGGTTGTCACGAAGGAAATTGTTGTGTATGAGTGTATGACTATGTTATACACGTAAAAGATACTACCCTGTAGAATTTTATGAACTTGGAGTGCAAGGAAAATTAAATATTTTATATGAATAGTGTTACAACTAGTTTAAAATCGCACGATGAATGCTCGGTATTTATAAAGTTTTTATTTTTGTATTATTTAATCATGCTAAATTAATACCTCATTATTTTTTTTCATATTTCACGTCATTATATTTTGATATGAGTAAAAAAAAAACTTGAACTGTAAAATTATTCAAAAAGCTGAGTAAAATTGAAATGTAAAATAATAGTAGTATCTCATTAACGTAATTGTTTATTTTTCCCGTTTTTGCATTTTGTTTCAGGAAAAAAAAATTAAAACTGAAGATTAATTCAAGATAACTGAGTAATGGGTTGAAATGTATGTTTTCTAAAAAGTTATTTATACAATAAAACTAATGATTCCAATTTATAAATTCTGTCAATTTTATTTTTTTGTCATGAAAGTCATCAAAACGATTTATAATTTTGTTCATACATAATATAACTCAAGTCATTCTCAAATAATGACATCAATAAAAGATTTAATATTTTATAGTTTTATATTATTTATATTTTAATTAAAATATTATAGTTTAGTGATTAGTGAAAATTATATAATTTGAGGAAAAGATTAATTTCAACGAAAAAATTATATAATGAAATACATTATAATTATCAATTTCTTTATTTTGTGAATATAATTAAATTATCAATAACTTCCTTATTTAAAAAGATGTTTTTAGAGGAAAAATACGTGAGTTCACCTATTCTTTTAGTATATAGGAGATGTTAGTCTATTGTAAAACATACCTGCTTGAGGATGGGGAGAGATGCAATCGAGCCCCTACCCCGATGGAAGCACTACACAAATTAGCTGGTGATATATATAATCTTTTATTTATTTATTTTGACGGTTTTTCCAATGATATGAAAAATATTGTATTACGATTATTAGAAACTTTAAAAGGCGGGAAACATTGAGAGTGCAAACGAGGATGTGAACATAAATAAAACTCGTGTATAAGATTCGTTATATATTAATCAAAGGATAAAACATACAAAAACAAATGAGAGAAATTACCACACGAAGTTAATTATTGCGATGAAAATTGAATACGTCACGATATAAGATTTTAATAATAATTACTCGTATAATGATGATATGTAAACGTAATATTAAGATCATAAATACGTTTTAATAACAAGATATTCTAATGATTTCATGAATTTATTAGCTACATGTTCTTATCTCCAATTGAAATTACATACTATTATGATGGAATAGTATGCCATCTCAAGTTAGAAGGGAACACTAAACAACAACGACGACAACGACGACGACAATAAAATAGTTCAACTGTTAAAAAAAAGTTGGATCCATTAACATGAATCCTCATCTAATTCCGTTTTATTAGGTTTGAATCCGCTAATACCAACACAGATAACAAAACAAAGTAAAAGAAAACAATAACTGATATAACCAAGACAAGTATGTTTGTAAAACAAATACAACAAAGTAAGAAAAATGTAAGAATCGAAATGCAAGCGGAAAAACCGTTTGTAAAACGAA
Source organism: Silene noctiflora (assembly GCA_009801015.1). Classification (NCBI taxonomy): domain Eukaryota; kingdom Viridiplantae; phylum Streptophyta; class Magnoliopsida; order Caryophyllales; family Caryophyllaceae; genus Silene; species Silene noctiflora. The sequence goes on from VHZZ01000002.1 coordinate 1,116,115, forward strand.
TGGAGATTATATGTCACTTTAAAAAAAAATAAAAAAAAAAATCTTTAAGTAAAACGTTTAAAGATAATTATATACGGAGTATCTAAAACTCAAATAACTCTTCAACATGAGTTCTTTCTTTCCACAATACCTTTACGATGGCTTACCCTCACCATACTCTCACTAATTCCCAAAACATTCATATCTCTTTCAATCACTTTTATTCATGTTTGTTTCGATCTTCCATTTCCTCTAACCTCATTATCCATTCTCCACCGAATTCTTCACACATGTGCCTCTGATGCTCTCCGCCGCACATGATCAAATCACCTTAAACTATTTTCTCTCATCTTATTTTCAATTGACGCAACACCTACACTTTTCAAACCACCTCATTCCTCAACCTAGTATATATTACTTCTCCAAATCTTGTTGAAAAACACTGCTAGTCATTCTAGTCCTTTCTCCTCTAAACATCTCCCCACTTCAATAGGTATGCCATTAGGTCTTTCCGCTTTCTTCAATCTCGTCTTCTTTGATGCCAATTTAACCGTATCTTTTCAAAATCTCCGCATAAGTTTCTGATTTAAAATGAACTACATACAAAGTCAAGGACGATAGAACTATTAACTATTTGAACCAAGCGAATTTTTCATACTAAAAGCAACAATACTGCACTATAAAAAAAAAAATCAATTAGGACTAGTATTCCATATTAGGACTAGTAAAGTGAAGTGTAATAACCAATGATAAACTCATATGCTGCTCATATGAAAAATCCGCTTGGTTTTACACTTCACTTTACTAGTCCTAATATCGAATAATAATAATAATAATAATATCAATCTTTATTATTATTACTATTATGAATATCAATCTTTACAAAATTACCAAATTCACTCGATTATAAAATACTTAATTAGTTGTTTTACCTAAAATAAATGTGATCAAGTTAGGTACAATATTTTTTGTTTATAATATCTAGTGATATACTGATATCTTGCATGTTAAACGTTCCTATAGGATATGGTGCCCTATATGAGCTACATGGTGCAGGCATGAAACAATGTATGTAATGTTACATCTTAATTATACTTATACATCTGAACTTAACAACAACCAGCCGTCTTAGCTCAGTGGTAGAGCGCGTGGCTTTTAACCACGTGGTCGTGGGTTCGATCCCCACAGACGGCGTTGCAATTGTTCTATATTTTCTAATATTTTTTAACAAGTCATTAACAACATAGACGACTCTACGGAGTAATATTTTTTCTTTTTTTATATTTTTTCTAGAACTTTTGGGTTCGATCTCCACAAACGACATTTCTATTACGTTTTCCTTTTTATATTCGTTTTTTTTTCTTTGTGTGAACTTTTTTTTATATTCGTAAGAGCTTAATCTAAATTATATTTTCGAGTGACATTATAATACGTTTTCATAACCGAATTATATTTTCGAGTGACATTATAATACGTTTTCATAACCGAAACCACACAACAGGTCATTAAACAACAGTGAAATGAAGCTATCAATTAGAACTACCAGCAATCTACTCTCCGGCAAGTTTGGGCTCCTTCGCCGCCTCTCAACCACCGCAACGCCGCCGCAACAATGGTCTGGAAATCCCATTAAAATCAACAAGGTGGAACTATACAGGAAATTATCAGAGGTGGGTTTAACAGGTCAAAAAGTGACGGATGTTCTGCATAATTTAACAGTTAATGGAGTACAGCTTGATAATGCCGACCTTTTTTTCTGTCTTAATAGGCTTCGTCAGTATCGCCGTTATAACCACTGCCTCGAGGTTTGCTTTCTTTATCTTACGACTTTCGATCTCCGTCTCAGTCATTTGTTTATCGCTGATTAATATATTTCGACAAGGAATAAAAAGGTGAACAATTGATCGGGACAAAGKGAATACTTCATTTGTTTACTGCCAAAATGAACATAAAGTTTGTATCTTGATAGTTCATTGCGATTTTTAATACAAAGGGTAAGGCAGTGTACATTCGACCCCCTTACCTGTGCAATTTGTGGGAGATATTGAGGCACGGGGTAATTCATTTGTTTACTGCTCAAATGAACATAAAGTTTGTAACTTGATTGTTAATTGTGTACGCCCATGGCATACATTTAAATTAGCACAAATTCTCATTTGTGACGGGCTAAATCTGTCACAAGCTTCTGACGTGAGACAAGTATGCAAGTGGGAGGGTAAGTGGGGAGGGCAAGTGGGAGGGGTTGTGAGACGTCACAAGCAAATTAGATGTTCGTGGTATTTTAATGTCTATTTTGTCTGTATACAAATGTCTATCTTGTGTATAACCATCCTTCACAACAAAGGATTATGTCTGGAAGCACTTTCCGCTTGATGTTGTGTACTMAAATCTTATACCTTTGCCTAATGCAGATCCTTGAATGGATGGAGAAGGGTTCAGTTGACTTCAGAAATCATGCGTTACGTTTAAATTTAATATATAACCTTAAGGGAATTGACGAAGCCGAGTCATATTTTTTTTATCTTCCTCCAAAAGCGAAGAAACCTGTCATGTATGGCACTTTGCTTAATTGCTACTGCAGTAGTATGATGCCTGTTAAAGCATTGGCTCTTTTCAGAAAGATGGACGAGATGAACTGTGTGTCAAGCAGTTTGATTTTTGACAATCTTATGAGCCTATACATGAAAATAGGTCAGCCAGAGAAGGTGYATTCTCTTGTGCAGGAGATGAAGCAGAGGAACATCCCCCTAAGCAATGTCTCGTACTCTATCTTACTGCAGAGTTGTGGTCATCTGAAGGATCTTTGGGGCTTAGAACAAGTTATGGCGGAGGTTGAAAAACACAGCTTTTTGAAAAATGACTGGACAATATATAGCTGTCTTGCCACAGCGTATATTAATCTCGGTGAAATTGAAAAAGCTGTCTCAACTTTGAGAAAGCTAGAAGAGATTTTAGACTATTCAAACTTCCTTGACCGCACTACGTACCATCATCTGATTAGCTTGTCTGCCAGAACTGGTAACAAAGACTCGGTCTTTCAGGCATGGGGTAAGCTTAAATCAAAATTTACGGAGTGTCACAATAAAAGCTACCTCATTATGCTTCAAGCATTATCAAAACTAGACGACATTGAGGGTCTAAAAATGGTGTTAGCGGAGTGGGAATCTAGGTACAAGAGTTATGATATTAGGTTACCAAATGTTGTTATCCATGCTTACTTGATGCATGGAATGCTCAAACCTGCTGAACTGCTTTTTAAAGAAACTATTAGTCGTAATGTTGGGCAAAAGTTATGGTATCCTCATATCTGTTTCATGGATTATTACCTGGAGAAAAAACAGTTTGATTCTGCTCTAATGCATATGGAAGCAGCTTACTGGAATGGGGGGAAACTGTCTTCAGATAAGTTCGGTTCACTCTTTGAGCATTTCGTACAAGAGAAAGATACTTGTGGCGCTGAAAAGTTATGCAACATGTTAAAGAATGTTCAGGCTTTAGATTCAGAATCCTACTTGTGGCTGCTTCAGACTTATGTAGCTGCTGGCAAAGAAATTTCTGGATTACGTCAGAGGATGAAGGAAGATGGTATAAATATCAGTTCTGAACACGAGGAGTTGCTCCGCAAGATAGACAGGAGTTGACTTCTAGAGTGACTCAACAGCGTCTGTGATATGGAGTTCCAGTTACGTTCAAATAAGGAGAACAAAGATTTTTCCTCGTGGTACTTTTGTGACTAACTCAGTGGACTAAGTTTTTTAGCTTTTCTCTCCATGGTAGTTCATCTTAGATTGCATAATCTATAGTAGGACTGAGAACTTGCAGGAACATTGAATTTCTTGAATCTAGTTATCAGTTTCATGAAATTGTATGTTCAATTCTCTTTAATAGCAAGATGCTTAAGGCTATAATTCACGCTTCAAATGGCTTCACCGGGGCATCTGTTTTCACATTGTTCCGAAGTTCATGGGAAGCTCTCTAGGGCGGACAGAAGTCTTATTTGTGGTTAAACTCATGTGGCCATTGTTTGTGGTCGCACATATGGTGCGTGTGAGTATTTCAGTTCCTATTAACTACAAGACCGTTCAAAGCATGTAGTCTTACGTCCTTTTGGGAATCATGGTTTGCAGAATTGCAGGTGAATCGGAAAGGAAGTGTTTTGAGATTTTCAAGCAATGCATTATTAGAAATGCTGTGAAAGATGTTGGGACCCTATTGTTGCAGAAGAGGAAAACTTTGAACTTCAGTTCGCAGGAACCGAGTTAAATGTGACACATTGCAGATGTGCAGTACTTCATTTTAGGTTACAGGAATAAATCCTAGCAGTGCAATCCTAATTAGTTGATGATCTCATTTCCGTGTGAGCAAGATTGATAGAATTTTCTTGAGGGATGCAAGAGATTAATCGCTCTATTTCAGTCTCGTACAAGAATTTAGTAATGCTAATTATGCTAGTATTTATGATAATTTGTTTTGCATTAATCTTTATCACGGTCCTCATACATCACACAATGATTCTAATCCATGCTTTTACAACCAGTTCATTTCTAATATAGATCAAACTACCTTCAAGTAGTTTCTGATTAAACTATCTATACAAAAATAGGATCGAACAATTAAGCCCAAAGAGCGAGTATTGACATAGATGTGGACCCAAGGACTAGAGCAACAAAACAGCCCTTCTTTAGGGTTGGTTCCGAGCTCATCATCTTATTATGGAAGAAGTCTGCAGAAATTAGATCAACGAGAGCCATGTAGATGAGTATACCCGAAGAAAGAGACCCTAATAAACCTTCAAGAATCAATGCATTGGCGCTACTGTCATCATACCCTGTCACTGAAAATATGAGCATCCCCAAAACTATGCCCACCGGTGTTGTCACTGAGAACATGAAGCACATATACGCCGTTGTCTTGAAGCTGAACCCGGCCTGTTGAGCAAATAAATATTCAAGATTGTCACTTATAAAACTTTTATACTGTATAATGTAGTGAACATGAGGCATAGTCCATGCAGTATTTTATATGACAAAGAATTGCAGGAAATCTCACTGTCCCCTGCATATAGGCTTTTGACTGTGTCGCGAACCCCTTGAATGAAAGGGATCGACGAAGGTAAAGAGACGCCTTCTCTGGGGTGTTTGTTACGAATTTGAACACGTGAACTCTAAAATCACAAGCCCAAGCATAGGACCATTAGACGAACAGTACGTTGGTAGAGGATGGAAACACCCTTATAGTGACTCGATAATACAGAAAAGGCAGATTCCATGGAGCACCTATATTTCTCTTTAAAACAAATTAGTAGACAAATTCCTAGTCAGTGAACCACACAACTTTGTCATGATAGGAACAAAAAGGCTAAATAAAGATGATAATGCTTGATGCGTCTTATACGCAACTGCAAATCGTAGCAAATATCCTCAGTTCTAGTATCGCTTTCACCATTTCACATCACAAGCCCTTTTTATTCTCCCCCTCCCTTTCTTACAAAATGACTTCAGCCTAAACAAACATATATCCATTTTCGGTATTCCCATCTCACATACGTCTTATATCCCTAGTAAGCGGGATCAAACATCTGCACTGTAGGAAAGTGTTACCGAAATTAAGTACCACATATTTCCTTGTGTTCCTTTGCCTACAAGGCTACAATACACTTTTCATGATCAAACCAAATAATTGCATGCTTTGTGCAAATTGGTAGTTTAACTAGCTACAAACGTAACCTTATACATGACGTTCGACTCGTTTTTTCTTTTATTTTTTCCGCCACAACACAGCCCGACACTTGAAGTGACCGACAACCGTTACGACACTTCAACACTTCATTTCAGACCAAAAAAAAATGAAAATTTGCAGAAAATAACATATCCAACACTGGAACACCATATCATACCCGACACTTGCGGCCGAATCAGAGTAACATAGCATGTCCCACAAAAAATGGAAGGTGAGTCCCAACTTTCTCGTGATAGTGGGGTGATGACTCACAAGTCACAAGCCTACCGCACTTGGATGCCTATGTACTTTAAAGTCAAGTCCATCCACATCAACATTCCAAAGTTAGCCTCATAAATCCCAAATTATGACTATGCTCCATTAAAATTAGGTTCACTAATCACTAATTCACTATACTTTAAAAAGAATGACAACTATCACTATTCCACTACTCAATTGTAATCTTGTGATTTTTAGCATTTCAATTCCACAATTAAATCCACCTTATACTTTAAAGAGTGATACCTTCACAAGTAATCCTAATCAAATATTATCAATGTGACAAAAGCCAAATTAGGTGCATAATCCACTTATCCTTAATAATATTACTCCCTATGTCCCGTTCATTTGTTGTCCTTTCTATTTTAAGAATGAACTTGATGAGCAATTTGTTATTCACACTCAATCTGTTCCACTCGTCAAACCAAAGGACAGTAATTGACCGGGACGGAGTGAGTAATTGACACTCTCATTAATAAAAGATTCCATTTTTTTTTTTAACTTTTGTCTCATTTTTCATTATGTGATTAACACCATAATCCAATACAAACAACTACTAACAACTAACAACAATTTCTTCCAAGATTATACATTTCTTTTACTCTCACATTTGCCATTAATCAACAAATTAAACCCTAGAGTACTCGTAATATTTTAATCAAAGATAAACATATAATTCGACAAGTGGTACACTACTCATGACTTAATCGACTGAACTAACTAATTCGACAACTAATTACTACTTCCTTCGTTCCAATCATTCCGCATGTACTAAACCTAACAAGCTGATTAGGGACGATACTTAATTACTCATGACTTTATCGACTAAACTAGCTGAGAGAAAGCGAGAATAAAACGAACCTGAGCAATGCAACCACCAAGGCCCATGCCTTCAAAAATCTGATGAAAAGAAAGAGCAGCAACGAGAGGACGAATAGTACAAACATTCTGAGACATCCCCATAGTTACACCAATAATCACAGAATGAAAAATAATCCCAATTTCCAACACCTGCGACACCATCCTCTGTCTGGCCTTCTCCGCCGCCACCTCATCAACCACCACTTCCTCACACTCTCTCTCCTCCATGTCACCCTTCACCACCACCATCTTCTCCAATTTCTGGTAACTCGGCGGCGCGTGGAGTTCCGCGTGGGATGAGTTTGCAGTCAGGTCAACAAGCAGCGCCAACAACGCACCAATAAGAGTGACTAAACCAGAAAAGGGGAAGTCTTTCCAAGGGTGGCGCGTGGAGACAGCACAATCAGCAAGCGCGTCGAAAGCATCGGGTAAGACGTGGACGAGGGAAGTTGATAGAATTACGCCGGCGGCGAAACATTTAATTACGAGAATAGCTTTGTCGTAGAGGGGTTTGCCGTGGAAGGATTTGGCGAGGAGGACTGGGGAGGAAATTCCGATGACGCTGGTTAGGAAGATGACGAGGATTGAAGCGGTTTTGACGTGGGTGGCGGCGGTGCTGTTCCGGCATAGGAGTTCGTGGGCAGCTGCGTCAGGAAGGCCGCACGACGGCATGCCGTAAGGAGGACTGACTGATTGACTGACAAGGGAATTTGGGGGAAATTTGAGAGAGAGAGAGGACTGACTACTGACTACTGACTAGTCTGTTAAGTCTCTGGAGGTGTGTGGTTGTGCAAGTGTATTTGTCAATTTCCGTTTTTATATGGGGACTAGTCTTGTTGTAACGTGGTTTTATTACAATATTATCGGCTTATCATAAGATTATTGTTGATGTAATACTAGTATAGATCCCGTGCCACTGCGCGGTATATATATAAATTTTATTTTTTAGTTTATTATTTAAGTTGATACTTTATTAATATTTAATATTTCCCTCCATTTTATTTTGATATAAAAAAAATTAAAATGGAAAACTAATCAAAGAGAATTGAGTAAAGTTATGAAATGTGTATTTTTATGAAAGTACATATAGTCTATAGTTTAATACCAATTTTATTTTATTATAATGAAAAAAATCAAATTTTTATTTATTATAATGAAAAAAAATTATAATTTTGAATTTAATTAAAAGATTAGAGTATAATTATAATAATATAATAAGATTATATTTTATGGAAAAGATAATAGTTTATTAAAAGAAAGTTTTAATTGTTTCCCTATTGAGTTGGATACATTTTGGAGGGAAAACTAAGAGAATTTTTAGTAGTAAGGGGGATGGGTTTTTCTAACATGTCCCCTAAGGGCACATGTTAATAATGTAAGTAGGGAAAGATTTTCAAGATTATATTTATTAATTATAGTAAATTTGAGTTTCAATTCTAATTTGTGATGATATATTTTCAACAATTTTTTCCTAATTAGGTTATTAACATGTGTCATTAGGCACATGTTAGAAAATCCGAATATGAATTTTTTCCAAAAAGCAGTGTCATTTTATACGCGATCTATATGTAAAAATGTAATAATATAAACGGAATATGTAAAATAAGGAAAATATTGCAATTTTACGGAATTGGTGGGAAAAAATTGTTTCTTTTGTCAATAGTTTTTTTTAAGGTAACTAGTAACTACTTGTAAAATTATTTTGATGATTAATTTGTGATTTTATAATAATTTTTGGATGTTTATTTTCGTAGTACGCATTTTACTCAATGTAGTACATATTTGACCAAATTACCCTTCTCATTTCCACTCCAAAAAAAGTTGTACTACGAAAAAAAGGGAAAAGTAGAATGCAAGGAGGGTATACTACACATTCACCATCACACCCTCCCCTATGTCGTCCTTAACATCCCTCCGGTAACCGCCTTGTTGACCACCGGGGACTCAAAAACAGGCGACCACACTCGGCTCCCTTCCACACCATCGAACCTCGCGCCTTCTTCCAACCACCGCTTTCACCACCCATTACGCCCAGTTCCGCGCCTCCACACTAACACACCACTTCCCCTCTGACCACATCGTCACCAGACTCACCGTCTCACACCCTTGCCCGGATTTCGACCGCTCATCTGCCTCCCTTTCTTCCATCGACGGCAATCGACGCCGTCCCTAACC
>VHZZ01000002.1:1127217-1141147 GCA_009801015.1 Silene noctiflora
CTTTTATCGAGTTGGTCGTAGTGCTTCCCCCTAAGGGTCCATTCTTCAGCAGCTCCAATACTGTTGACCTCTCCTGCCTGTATCACGTAATGCTTTATCACCCGATAAAATTGCATCCCATTAAAGTGGCCCTTTTGACTGCAAAAGTAACATCCCAAGTGAACCTCTAATAATACTTCTGTTTTTCACCAAACAATTTATATTTCCATTCATTCGCGAGGGGAAGGGAATTCGAAAAGATTGCATATAGGATTTTCATCGCACTCATCTAACTCCACCAATTACCCAGGAAACTATCTACAGGATGACAGTTCACATCAGTCGCCCAAGACAAGAATAATGGCCAGATTATCACATTCTCTATGCGAATTCAACAAAGGGTTTCGGTTCCTCGCCTCAAACAAGTCCATCGAGATTTTCGGAAAACTACTATAGTCATTAAATCACTGAACTAAATGAATAGCCTTCTGAGGGTAGGGTACTAGGGTAGTAAGAGGAAGGCACAGTGAGGGGATGGGAAATGAGGAAGTGTTAATCCACATTGAGCCATTACTCTTAAAACCACGTATACGATGACAACTTGCAATTACTGTCAAAGATAAGCATTACTAGGGCAGATCAATAGGATCTCAGCAGTGGCCCTGGTGGCGGAGCCGAGATTTGAAGCAAAGGGGCCAGAACGTAGATTACGAACTTGAGGGGGGGAGGGGAAGTTAGTAGGGCAATAGGGTCATAGATGACTTGCAGATTTTATTAATTGTCTTCTTGATAAGCATTACTAGTCTTCTTGATAAGCATTACTAGGGAAAATTGTTAACTGAATTTTCGTCATATTTTACATTGTTTAGGAGGGCGGCAAACCCTGCTACCCCCTCTGCCACTGATCTCAAGGCCATAGATGACTTGAGATTGTTGTGAAATTCATTTTAGAAATTATCTTGATATTATAAGTCTGACAAACAACATACACTAAATTGTATGAACGAGGTGGGGACTATATGACCACGTGCAAGGAAAATGTCTCTGAACTCAAAAAGGGAGGAACTGAAACATATAAGAATAAAAAAGAGAGGTTGTATACTTGGAAAAAGGCATAGCAAACATATAAACTCCATGTCAAGGACTCAAGGGGATACGATAATTTATCACACTGACCAACAATTAAGTGATTAGAATATACTATTGTATTAAAAGAACGCAAGAAGACAAGTTATATGAGCCAGCTGACATACCAGAACTCGATGAATTTATCAACTACTTCAGGAGATGCATCCTTTAACAATTCAACCACTATCAAGCCTTTAGAAGTATGAAGGGTCTGTTATATGATGATGTGAAAAAAATGAGCCGTTTAAAAAGAGAAAAGAGTCTAACTACACACTGAACTAAGTGATACAAAAGAGACACAATCACCCAAAACAAAGACAGCAAGAGATGAGAAATAAACTACGCATAGATAGCTCTACATAGAATCATAGAAGAGGTAATCCAGTACATACCGCATAACTGGGAACAGCAGGATTTTTGGAATCACTAAGATCCTATTGGACAATAAGGCAAGATTGAATGAAACTGAGTTAGTTAAGTGCATCAACTGCATGATAAATATGGCTTCCATAATCGAAAAATGATGCCAGTTAGCAGCTAGCTTTTACATAAGCAGTAATTCAGCGAGTTTAATACTAATTAATGTCAAGATGAAGTATAAATGCTAGCATTTGTACCTTCCGTCCCATATGAATTTGCTCTGTTTGGCTAACTGATCTGCACATAGATTTACAAGAAAGCAACTGTTAGAAACCGGTAAACTCCTGCTAAATCACGCACACTCAATTCAAACCACACCATACTACACATTGCAATATACTCCCTACAGTAAAGCATCCATTCTGTAAATCTAAAAGTAGCACATGCGTAATTTTCATCGTAACGGATAACGACCGAACTTAAGCCAAATCGTACTTGATCAACGAGAGATGCAACCTAAATTATACATTCCCAAATCAGAAACAGCTCCAAAATTACACTATTAAGCTGGCTTTTCCATAACATGAGCAACAAACAACCAAACTTAGTATTGCAATCTCCAAATTAAAACCTTAACAACAAATACAATTACACAATGCATCACCTAGTTGACCAAAATCTAGATTCAACAGTATAATAAACACAAAAAGGAATGTAACAAGTTAAAGTTAATATACACATACTTGTACAGCTATTCACCAAGAACTGAACTTTCCCAACAACAACATTACTCTACTGCCTCAATGGCCCCCACAAATTGCGGAGAAAGGGGAGTTGAATATACACAGCCTTATCCCGTCTTAGCAACACAAAAAGGCTGTTTCCGAATAACTCAAGAACTGATTTCCTACTTAATTACCTAGTAACAAAAGTGGAGGAACCCAAGTAACTGAATCAGAACCATCATAAATTGCGGGGTAAGGGAAGTCGGATGAACGCAGCCTTACCAATGTGCTAGAAACACAAAGAGGCTGTTTCCGAATGACTCAAGAATTGAACTTTCCCACATTATACAAACTACCCAGAAACCAAAGTAGAGAAAACCAAGCAATTGAATCAAAACATACAAAAATGAAGTAAAAATACCAAAAAGAATCAAACTTTACAAATAAAAAGTAAAAAAAGAACAAAAAAAGAAGACAGACCTGTTAGAAAAATGCCTGTAAGTGGAAAAGATGAAGAAAAGAACCATGAAAACAATTAAACTGAACAAAATGATTGTAGTTGGACTGATCCTACTTGGGACCTTCTTCTTCTTGCTTTGCAGCAACAAAGCTTGTGGCTTTATCTTTGCCATCTTCCTTAATGATACACCAGAAAAGTTGTAAAGTTTGTTACCTAAAAATTCAAAAGAACTAAAACAAAGCAATTTTAATCAGTCAATACGATAAAAAATGCATTTAAAAGTATCCTATGATAGTGGTGGATCTAGGGGACTAGCCAATAGGGACGCTACCCGAACAATGGAAATTTTTCGATTTTTAGCTATTCGATTTGTTTTATCGCTCCTAACGGAAAATCCTGGCTCTATGTAATTAGATTTGAAAATCATAAAGATGAAGGATTCAGAGACGTACCCAAAATGGAAATTCAGGGAAAAAAATGTGGGTCAATGAAATCTAGGAGTGTCCTTCTGACAAGGGTGAATCTCCACGCTTGTGCATCTCATTTTGATATAAAAGAAACAAAAATAAATAAAAAAATTGTGCATCTACGAGTATAATTCTACCCAACGTGTAATGGTTGGTTGGCTGACCACGAATTTTTACGTATCGAAAAGGTCTTAGTCTGGTGGTTAAGATAGAGGTATTGTAAAAATAGGATATAAGTTTAATTCCGCTCCTCATATATTATACTGGCCTTACGGTTCATTTGACACACGAAAAAAGCAGCATTTAGAAGACTTAACTACTGAGCACGGAATTATTAGGAATATTAAATTGTTGCTTTATGTCTATTTTAAAGTGAATATCTTACTATTTTTAGTCAGAATTTCAAGTCTAACATCGATTAAGGTACAATTACAATCCTTTAAGTTATAAGTTCGTAGAGAACAAGGTTCGTTAGCAACCGGACAAGAAAAGTAAAGATTTCCGTGAACATGAAGGTGAAAAGTTTATGCCCTCCTGCAATATGAAGGTGACTGAAACTGGGCAGTCGCATTGGGTTCTTGTAGCATAACAATACATCCCATTATCCCAGTGTTCGAGCATGAAGGTTTGTGTCGGTCTGTATACGGCTGACAGTAACTACTGACCTACTGTTGCCCTGTTGGGGTTGTTAAACTGCAAAATGCTGCTGCTCTACTTGCCTTTCAGTTAGTATCTCACTTTCAGTTCATCAAAAATATCAAATATTTTATGTATCCGTGTGGGCGACAAGTGAATGACTTTTTTATTAGTCAAGAAGACTGGTTTTTCTTCCTTATTCCCAACAGTTTACGCAAAAGAATTGTTCAATCAACCGAATTATATAATGCTCAAGTTGCGATAAAATCATCCAGCATACAACCTTCCCACTAAGTTTTATGTTCCGGGAATGAGATTGATTTGAGAAAGTCTTATATCAGACCTCTCTACCGTCAAATTTTAACTAAAATATAAACTGGTGGTTTCGGAAATTTTATAAAAAGCAACCAGTGTATATTTTTTAACTCGCCATCTATTATCTGACTGGTTTATACAACTAGAATGTTTTATAATGCTTAATGATGATACAAGGTAGAAAATTCCCAGCACCTTAGGAAGAAATTACTCTGTAATAGTCTTCGGTCGTAGTTGATTCCTCTCTTTTCCGGGTTTGACGATGTCGTTGGTTGTTGAGGTAATGCATTCAATACTAGAATTTCGGAATACTACTATATAATGTAGTCCTGAAAAAATGACTTCTCATTCAATTTGTCTAAAAATATCACAGAATATTTCAGTTGATTCCTACTGCTGGCTTTGGACTTAGGTGTGCATTATTACAGGCATGGCGAAGAAGGTACTTAACTGTTTAATTCTTGAAATCTTGCATCTTAGAAAAAATTTTTCTAGTTTTTATATTAATGTATGGTGATGTAGAGAACTCTATTGAAAGTAACCAATGGCGGAAAAAGAAGTCAGAAGGAAATACTCACTGCAGTGGCAAAAATCGAAGGTTGAATCACAAACTACAGCTTTTATCAATTCAGCTTGGTTCGGGTACTTCTATAACAGTTTTATAAAACAGGTGTAGAAAAGATGGAAATGGATAGCAACAAGGGTGTCCTTACAGTTGTAGGGGAGGTCGAGCCAGTGCCGATATTTAAAGCACTGAAGAAGATTGGAGTGAAGACAGAAATCACAAGTGTGGGACCGCCAAAGCCGGCAGGACACAGTCCTAATTGTTGGTGTAACTTATGCCGCCCACAAAGCGATCAGCAACCTACTTGGTACTCTGGTCCTGGTCCGGGAGCTCCCTGCGGCTGCAATAACTCATACTGCAACCAATGCCAGCTTATTGCTGTAAGGTACCCTGTTTCAGATACAGGGCAGTGCTCCATTCTTTAAAGACCTTCCTGGTTTGATTTTGCTTGATGGGTCTTGATATCGAATCTTTCATGTAAATTCTGTAAAATTTCTTCGGTTAAACTTATGCTTTGATTGCAGACCGTACACATATCTTTGTATATATGCAGGAACCTAATATCAGTAGTACATCTCTTTTGCTCTCATTTCCTTATGAACTGTGTGATCATGTAACTGATAGACTGGTACAAATTCATTGTCCTTATAACGGCTCTATTCCATTTTAACACGGAATAGCAAATAAGTTGAGACATCTAAACAGTCGCAGAGCACAAAACCATACAAAAAGGGCTGCAATAGAAAGTCCAGGACTCCAACGTTGAAAATACACTAGAAACACAACTGCAGCTATTCTGCCAATAGTACAATTCTATTTTGACAAAATTGTAAGGCACATTAAACATGTTACAGCATCAAACATGCTGAAAGGCAGTCAACTTTATTTCTGTCGACCTCTTCCACCTCCAAAACGGCCACCTCTGTGTTGAAAAGACGTCCTTCCTCGGCCTCTGCCAGAAGAGACACCTTGGCGAGTTTGTGAAGAAACCTCTTCATTTCCGGGAAAACTAGTTGCTGGGGAAAAATTATTGCCTAGCCTCTCTGGTTGTTGTGGTCCGTTGGGTAAGAATCCTGTGAACATGGGTAACTGAACATTTGGAGCACCGGCATTGAAATTTGGAGCACCGGCCATAAATGGAGCCTGAAAAGAAAGATTTGCACCCATCATGCCTGGCCAAGGTGAATTTGGGGCACCGGCACTGAAATTCATAGGACCAAAAGAGGAACCATTATTTCCGGTCACTAATTGACTGAGATCAAACTGTTGCTGAAATTGTCCTGGATTTCCTGTAGGGAACATTTGTTGGTTTTGTTGTAGCCATGGCATACCATTGGGTTGAAAGCCATTAGATAAGGCCATGGCCATATTTGGGTGATGTGATGGCATCCCATTTCCCCAATTGCTATTTAACAGAAGCTGAGCTGGCTGTGGCATCTGAGGAGTTGCGTTAGACCCACCAAGAAAAACAGGGCCCATAGGAGATGAGCTCTGTTGATTGCCATGGCCTAGGGATTGTGCACAAGGCCCACCAGAAAATCCTGGCACAAAGGTGGGTCTACCAGACTGATTACCCTGACTGAAGAACGGTGATGGAGGCCTCAACTGCTGCTGCAATTGGTTAGGCTGTGGATGTCTGACTGTAGGAGGCTGAGAGGTAAACGGTTGATTATTATTAGTCGACAAGTTTTCTCTACTTTTGACGTTCTGTCTGTTCTTCTTCTTGTTCCCTGGCCGTTCACTTTCATTGTTGTTCTCTCTCTTGGACATCTTTAACATTTTCTTGTATTCAGCCTCCTTTTCGTCATCAGAGAACTCTGTCTCATCACATATTTCTTCATCATTCTCACCAGAAGCATCATATCCTTTCTTATAAAGGTTCTTGTCATTGAGTACATGGTCAACAAACTCCGGGACAAAACCTATCGTCAAGCCATTTTGAATATCAGAGGGAACTTCACTTTCTGAATTATAACGAATGATATAGTATGGAGTTTTCACAGGCCCGAATAATTCGTCTACTATGCCTAGCGGCAACCTTCTCTCAGCTATCCATAATATTGACCCTTCACTAAGCGGATTGTGCTTTTCTGATCCTTCAACAATTACTTGAGTACCCAAAACCTGACAAATGATGGACACAACTACATTTAGTAGGGGGACAATAACTGAAGCTGAGAGATAGAAGGGATAAAAATACGCCATTACACATAACAACAACAAAGCCTTAGTCGAAGACGATTTGGGCTCGGCTAACAAGAATCATAGTATGGAACTGTTGTACACTTGTACCAGACTCCTAGTATACATAAAGCTAAAATCTAGGTCACGTCAAAGGTTAGGACTTGTGAATCTTACCGATAAGACAACTCCCACGGGCAATATTTGGTGGTCTGGCTGCAAACTGACTGTGACTTGAGGAACTGGAGGAAGAACCTGAAATCAAGAATAAAAACCAATTTCCAAGTCTTCAGTTCAATCATGAATGTTTTAAAAAAATAAAATCATATAACCTACATAACTGGATTAGAAACGGTCACACATCAGTACATTCCATAACAAAATATATGCATCCCCATACAAGAGAACAGCCTGTTTCCAGAAGACCGACAAAGGGGCTGACATTAAACTTTATGCACCAAATAATCCTGATAGATATTGACAGCAAACTAAAAATTGATCTACAGAAAAGGAACAGTAAGAGAGAGACGCATCAAGCATGGGTGCAAGTATCCTGCATGAAAAAGTTATGACGAAATCAATAGGCACAGAGCTCTGCAGGTTATCTGAAACTAGCAACTAAGTCGATTTTTTTTCTGGTAGTGTCACAAGTACTAAACAAATACAGAAAACTAATCAAGTTTCGTGATAAAAAGTAAACATTAGAACAAAGTCTGTAGACATGGCCACACAAATGATGAAAGGAGATCCTTCTTGATGAAGAGCTTGCGAAGTATGCTCCGGCAGTATGGTCAGGGGACTCAGGGCTGATCAGGAAATGTTCAGAAGAAAAACGATAATTTTTCCCCCTCTCCATGATTATTGTTAAACAGTACGAGAAGTCACAGCAAATTAATAAATAATGTACGTGTACCAAAATACCAAATCATACATTGAATCAACTGACTAGGTGAACCATATGAGAAGCTTGCGGAATAATGTAGAATTACATATACATAAACCGGATATTAATGCACATATTTCAGAGGGTATAATATTATTCTGAACACAAATTATTTTATCTTATAGAGCCTTCACCACTTAGCAGGCGCAGTAAAAAGGAAAAAAGAAAACAGAACTTTTTGCTGTTATACAGCAAATAATTCACATATTTATTTTCAACTCTTAAAACTATTATGGAATATGCAGGTGGTAAATAAAACTCCTAGACGAGTAGTACATTCTTTTGAAGTATTCATATTTATTTTCATCTCTTAAAACTATTATGGAATATGCAGGTGGTAACTAAAACTCCTAGACGAGTTGTACATTCTTTTGGAATAAACTGAAGCTATTGAGCTAAGGTTTCTTAACAAGCATTCATCATTGATGGGGCAAAAAGAACAAAAGCAAAGAATGAAAAGAACACTCAGGTTACCTGTAGCTCATTCTTTGACCTGATAGGTTCCTTGGGCAAATCGATATCTCCATCGTCATCAATATCATTTCCAAGTTCCAAATCATGACAATACCCAGCTGCAATATCTTCCTGGTTCACATCGTCGTCACTGTCATCGTCATCGTCATCACTCTTGGAACCGGTCCAAGAAACCATCTTCTCTACATCAGTATCCATCACTTCACCTCTTTGCACATCACCTTTCGGCTCAATGCCATCTTGCTTAAAATTACAAAGTGCCTCCTCTTTAACTAACTCGTCTTTGTCATCGTCACTTCCACTACTACCCGAGGACGCTGCAGACGAAGCAGAAGATGACGCTGCTGATGATGAAGAGGTTTCACTCTCGGACTCGGACTCTGACTCTGAATTTGACTCCAGATCATGACTGACAATACTGGAGTTCAGTTTCATGTCCCTTCCAGCAGCCGACCCATCCTCAGCAACCAAAGAAACTTTCTCCAGGCCTTTCTCAATAGAGCAATTCAGACTTTCCAATTTGCCACAACTCTTATCATCAAATATGCCACCGCCACACCCATCTTGAACTTTGTCAGATGACGCTATGACACCTTGGTCTAGATTATCTTTGGTTTCAGAACCAC
Source organism: Silene noctiflora (assembly GCA_009801015.1). Lineage (NCBI taxonomy): Eukaryota > Viridiplantae > Streptophyta > Magnoliopsida > Caryophyllales > Caryophyllaceae > Silene > Silene noctiflora. The sequence continues at coordinate 1,136,077 of VHZZ01000002.1, forward strand.
CTAAATCAGTTTTTATGAAACTAAGCATACTAGAATCTTCTAATCCATTTGATTTCACTATACTAACTGGTCCATCCCTATGTTCCACTACAAGCCCATCTGTTCCACAACATTCAACTTTCACAGATCCTGAATTTTCCTTCTCATTCATATCTTGAGCTGAAAGTTTGTCAATTGGGTTTGCAAAACAACCATCGTCAGCAAGATTACTTCCAATTTCAGCTTTGCAGCGCACTATACTATCAGGAACGTCCATTTCTTTGACTGAATCCTTAATGCAGTCAAAATCTACAAAGGGTTCAATAGATGCAAGTGAGAAACAAACACTGTCACGACTAAACTAATATCTTTCTGAATAGTCTGACGTTTTGCTCTTCAGATGGTCAACAACTCCGTCTGTCTCTTCACCAGCAGATTGACAGAAAAAACCTACCATCTCCAAAAATACCCAATTAGATTTTGAGCGGCAAGATTTAATCTTTCTTTCACCCCAATTCGGAAAAGTGCACCAATAAGGATACAGTATTGAAAGAGCCAAGCCAAGTAAAGTCTTGGACATAAAGAGAGTTGGATAGCATTCGATATCCGGTTAAAGTTAACATCTTTACAAACAAAAGGTGAAACCAAGAAGGCTAGAATGAAGCTTAAATAATCAAAAGGTAAATAAATGATTGAGACGGATGGAGTAACATTTGTATAAGATATTCTTTCAAAGTCTCTCAATTGCATTACCAATATTTCAGCCCCAAACATCCAATCTTGACTGTGTCACAGTTTGCAGGAAACACTGTGTTTTCATACAAGCCTCTGAACAAAATAATTCTAGTATATGTGTTGAACTAGTGAAACATGGTATGACAACAGAATATTCAAAAGATAAAAGCAAACAGAATATAAAACAAGTAAAAACGCAAAAAATATAAGCAAAAAGAAGAGGAAAAGAAAAGAGAAATGGAGAGAGTAAAAGTGAAGAAGCAGAAGAAGAAGAAGAAGAAGAAGGAGAAATGGAGGAGTACCTGTTAATGGGGGCAAAGAAGGAGGCGTTTACAAAGAGAGCTTTCTTTGGTGAAGGTATTTGTGTAGTTGTGTGTGTAGCTCTTATTTTAGGGCTGCAGTATTAACAGTTGACACACAAGAGCGCGTACTACACTACGGTCGGTAAGGTCGTTTGCTAATTGTTCATACATCGGCTTCTCTGGTACGAAATGAGCCACTTCAAAGAGATTTATTGCTCCGGTCTAGAATATGATTAATCCGACATGGGCTACATGAGCTCCAAATAATTTACCGGACAAATTAATAAATTGAGCATTCCTAGCCCACCAAGTGAAACCGATGGTTTCCTAGTCACGACCGGCTAAAGCTAAAGTTTCATTTAAGAGCGTTTCCACGGGGTACAACCTCCTAAGGGAATATAAGATTTTCATGAGGCTGATCTTAATTACCATCCCAGCACAAATACATTCGACGTAGAAAGTCTCAAATTCAGAATCTTCGGCTACACGGATTTCCAAGGAAACGAAGTCATAGGCACGTAGGTTCAAGGCTTGACCTACTACCCCAAGAGCACGGCCTATTTGGCACCAAAGAGGCAAAGATCACAGTTTAAAAAAAAAAAAAAAAGTCTTGCTTAAGAGTTAAGATAGAGTATTCGTCTTAAATCTTAAAATTTGGCAACTATTATTATTAAAGACAAATTTTTTGGCATTTACTAAGTATCTTGACGTGCGATCTCTTAAGAGTTAAGACGAATAATATCCGTCTTAAATCTTAAAATAGTTAAATACTACCTTGAGCTTAACGGAGATAGTAGCTGTCCGTAAGTAATTAATCAAAAGTAGCGTAGTTATTAGATCTGGGTTCGAAACTCCTGTAATACACATACAGAGTAGCTTGGAAGCATCTGTCCCAAAAACAAAGCGTGAAAACTCCAGTGCTGCAGTCGGTACCTTAATCTTGCCTACTTAACGGGGGTATGTTTCTTCTCTTTTCAATTTTGATTTGATGCTTATCAAAGATCAATTCTTTCTCCTGTAATCTCAATTTTCTCATTTTAGTTGCGGCACTGTGTCATTCATGGTTTTACCATTGTTTTTGTTTTGATTCTGGATTTCTGTCAATTGATTAATACCAGGAAAATCATCCTAGATATTTGAGTAATGATATGAGGTCGTTGATATTTTGGGTTATGGATTTTTGGTTTTCTTTACATTTCACCATTGGCAAATTTTGATGTCAAGAAGGGATTTATACTTCTGTAGGAGGATATTTTTGATCGCATTTGTATTGGATTTGCAAGCATTTGCAGATGATAAACGCTTCCGTCTTGTCATGCAAAGTAAGCCATACCTGTTTATACTCTTTTGCTGATTTCTTGAACTTTTAATCGCGTAATTGAAGAATGACATTATTGTAGTGTAGACTGTAGAGTATCTTCTTCCATGATGAATTCGTCTCAGAGACAATTTCTGTAAGAGGGTCTATTAATGTGATTTGCAAGGGAACAGCTTTTGTTATTTCGGAGTTCCATAAAAATTGGGTTTGTCGGATATAGAGTTTTTGGTTGAGAAAGATACTAGCTTTGTAGGCGGAAACATTGGGTTGTGAGCTCAAGGGATTGAGAATTTGAGTCATGCTTGTATCTTTGGATTGCTTGTGTTTAGTTTATGATACCTGATTTCATCACTGTATCTTACCTATTGATCTTCATTCTTCGATTCTATACCTATAATTCCAACTAAAGTTTACGGCTCATCTCCTGGTAACTTCTTTAGGTATCAAGTTACCCCATCCTCAAAATTCCGAGGTCTAGCAAGACAAACTTTGGGGCAGCAAAAATGGAACTCACATTAACACGTCCTGATGATTGGCATCTGCATCTTCGTGATGGAGACCTTCTAGCTGCAGTTGCTCCCTACAGGTAACTCATGATAGGAAGAATGATGACCTTGTTATGTGTACTGGACTAATGTAGCTTATAGCTTATGTAAGACGTATTGTATCCTTCTCCTGTTCAGTGCTAAACATTTTGGAAGAGCAATTATCATGCCAAATCTCAGGCCGCCTGTTACCACTACAGCGGCTGCTGTCGCTTACCGAGAATCAATCATGAAGGTCGTGCCTGGTGGGAATGACTTCAATCCCCTTATGACCCTCTATTTGACTGATAAGATGAGCCCTGATGAGATCAAACTTGCGAGTAAGTGTGACTTTTAGCTTAAGCTAAAGTTTATTGACCATGTTCGTCAGACTGATTTGCTGCTTCTTGTATGTCAAAGGGTAAAATTACCTCTTTCTATATCTTCTTCTTGGTGGTGTCTAGTGAGGTTGGGTTGCAGGAAGGGGAAGGGGAGGGAACGCTAACTATACATACTACCTCAGTACTCCTTAGTTCAAGACTTCTAGATGCTGGAGCAAATTCAACTATTGATTTTTAGTTTACAATCCCCTATATCGTGTTCTATTATTATACTACTTAAATTACTGTCATCAACTCTAACTCTCAATCTGTCTCTTCATCCACCTGCTAAATTTTTCACTGTAACATTTTAATACCAAGAAAACCATTAAGGGTAAATGGTGCCTCATAGGTAAATAGTGTCTCACAGGAAAATAGTATCTTGGTCTACAAGCTCAATGCCAGTGAAACAAATGCCTTCCCTCCATTGTACTCGGCACATTTTTATCGGAGTGATAAAGAGACCTTTTATAAGTAGTTATGATCAACCAAACTGTACTCTGCAGTTATGCTCAATGGCCTCAATGTACAAAATTTTATTTTTGACAGGAGAAAGTGGCGTAGTTTATGCTGTCAAATTGTACCCTGCTGGGGCAACAACTAATTCACAAGATGGTGTCACTGATCTTTTTGGAAAATGTTTACCTGTACTCGAAGAGATGGCTGAGCAAAATATGCCATTGTTGGTAAGTTCTTAATGTCTTCATTCTTCAACTGACGAGAATTTTTATCAGCTCTATCTGTCATCATTCTTTAGCATTGTCTCTCCCCTTGACTATTGTTTTATTACTCAAACTCCACACCTATGTTACTCGGATACTTCACTTAGTTGTCGTATTCCGTATCCGATACGTATTTTGTCGGATACGATACGACACTTTGATACTTCATTTTAGACCAAAATATTGAAAATTTCGCACAAAATAGCCGTATCAGATACTCCGATACGTATTTTGTCGGATACGAGTAGACGAGTTGAGTAACATAGCTCCACACACATTTTGTCTGCTATTACCTCTTTACATGTTAATATTGGACCTCGAACATTGGGATGTTTAACATCTGTATACTTCCCTAGTTTTTGTCACGGGCTTCTTAACTGCAAATTGCAATTAAATGGTGACTTATTGACCTGTATATACTTGACATTCATCTTCATTATCCAATATTTTGATCTTCCCTGTTGTACTCATGTCCCTTGTTTTATGCCTCACTGTGGCCGTCTTCATTCTCCCCTTTCAAGACACGGCTGATGGACTCTTTTTGTTTAACCATGAAAGATGTTTGTCATGTGGTTAGGGTTGTGAATCTCTTAATTATTATTTGGTGCACCTATAACTTGATAAGGGGCAAACAATGGAGTGATGTTAGTCACTTCCCAAAGTGACCACTGTTTATACGGATTACTGCATAGTTAAACCTCGATATTTGGCTTTGGTAACACATGTATGATGACCACTTCATCAACTACTCATGCCTGCAAAGGAGTATGTTCTTTAAAAATAAGTCACGGGCTTGTAATTTTTAGATGATTGACAAAGTTACCTTTTCTGGACATCCAAATCTACTCTTATTGATTGAGTTGAACCTCAGACTGATGATCTTTGTATTATCGATACAGGTCCACGGTGAAGTTACAGATTCTAATGTCGATATATTTGATCGCGAAAAGGTATTTATTGAAACAGTTTTACAACCCTTGATCCAAAGGCTCCCACAACTGAAAATTGTGATGGAACATATCACTACAGCTGATGCTGTCAATTTTATTGAATCATGCAGAGAAGGTAAACTTCTAGGACTAATTTCTTACTGACATCTAGCCTTCTGGTT
>VHZZ01000002.1:1153860-1218692 GCA_009801015.1 Silene noctiflora
TACTCGATCGAGTGACTCAACTACTCGATCGAGTGCCACACTTCCAGAACCTGACTTGGAAAGACACCAACCTACTCGACAGAGTAAGGTTAACTCGGTCGAGTCACCAAAGGTAGGGAAAACCGTAGTATTACATAAGTATATAAAAAATAATAATCAAAGTATAGCACATATGCTATACAAAATGAATATACAAATGATGTATTGTTGAGCATGTGCTTGCATGTTCTTACGCTCTAAAACTTGGAAACATGTTAAGTGACAAGTCGCTTGCATGTTTGTGACTAACCAAAACGCTTTTGTATTTTTCAGAATAAATTTCATTTCTACATAAGCCCCAATTTGCTAAGAAACAAGCATCCCAAGATAAGTGGGATACATACTCCACTATATATATATTGGAACCTTTTTTCTAAATAATATTGGAAAAAAAAAATCGAAATAGTTTTTGTTTGGTTATTACTCAATTAAGACTATTCGACACAAAAGACCAAAATTTCACACATTATCTGCCAGATATCGAGGTTTTATTCTCATATATAATTGATCAATTAATTACTAGTATAGATTTCGCGCAATGAATGCACGATATTTATAGAGTTTTTATTTTTGTATTACTTATTAACTAGTTTAGATCCCGCGCAATGCACGGTATATAGAGTTTTTATTTTTTTTAGATTATTATTTAAAAATTTTAAATTTTCACTTCATTAATATTTAATATTTCATTCCATTATTTTTTGATATGAAACAAAAAAATTGAAATGGAAAGCTAACCAAATAGAATTAGGTTTTATTCTCATATATAATTGATCAATTAACTAGTATAGCTTTCGTGCAATTGCACGGTATTTTAGATACAAATATTAGAGAATTTGACAATTAGTTAAACTAAATGCAATTTATCTCCATTTTAAAAAGAGTAGAAATTTGCATATATAATCCTAAGAAAATATTTTATTAGCCTTATTTATGTAAAAGTGAACAATTATAGATGTTAAACCATGATTATGTTACAAAATTAATTAGGAGATAAATATTGCTCAATAGTAAATATAGATAGTGAAAAGTAATTATTTAGCTAGGAAATAAATATTGTCAAGTAAAATATCACTTAGGCGGAAAATTTGAGCGGGAGAATTTAGAGATGTGTTAATCTTTTAGTATATAGGGGATTACTAGTATAGATTCCACGCAATGAATGCACGATATTTATAGAGTTTTTATTTTTGTATTAATTATTAATGCTAAATTAATAGCTCATTAATTTTTTATATTTCACGTCATCATATTTTGATATGAGAAACCAAAAAAATAAATTAAATTGTAAAATTAATAAAGAAAATTGAATAATATCGTGAAATTTATATATTAATTGTTTTTTTTAATCACAAAACTAATAATTAAATTTTATAAACTTCTCAATTTGTTTTAATGAGTCTTTCTTTCCACGAATCTAATAATCACAGTTTATATTTTTGTTTTATATAGAGCAAGTAATATGCATGAAATCATTCTCTAACAAAGTTTAGCAATTTTTATTTAGACTTGTATTTTATTTTAATTAAAAATTGTTTTAATTTGATGAAAAGTTATATTTTAATGAAAAATTAATAGTTTATTGTTAATTTATTTTCTTATTTAAGTAAACAAAGTTTGGAGTGAAATTTTTTCCTCATTTAAGTAAATGGAGTTTGGAGGGAAACCCTTTGTGATTTCTTATCCATGATAAAGAATACGGCTAGAAATCGATAGTAGAATTTGTCTTAGGCCGTAGGCGCAAAACTTAGACAAGAAAATTTTAGCTTTGTTAATCTTTTAGTATATAGAAAATTACTCGATAATATATTAAGCTTAAATGAGAACATAAAACAAATATCGGTTGTAAGATTGTATGTCAAGATCAACGTACGGGTTCATGAATGTATTTCATTAATTAGAGGATCAGTATCTTATCCTATACTTATCTAAAGACAAAAAAAAAAAAAAAAATGCAATTCCTTAATACGCCCGTCATTTTGTTGATACATTTCTGAACAACTCTGACATTTTTGCCATGCAGCAACGTATAGTTACCCGACACTTCCATACTACTGTATTTTTACATTACTAGTCTAGCATGCATCAATGACGGAGCTAGGATTCAAGCTAAGGAGCTCAAGGGCGAAAACTTTTAGGGGTAAAATAGTAATAATATAAAATATACTCGAAAAAAATTCAAAAATTTCATCCTCCGGGAGAGGGGGTGCCTCTGCTAACCCCCCTAACTCCACCACGCATGTTATAATATCTTAATATTCCATGTTATTTAATCAAGTTTCTGATTTGATATCCTAATGAGAGTATTATTTTGATCTAATTATGAGTTAAAAACAAGTTATAAACACAATAACCTTAAAAATATATAATCTCAACGAAATTATCTACGTAGTACTCAGTAAATTTTATTTAGGTATGGAGTTTTACTATGTTGAGACATGTATCCTTGTTAGATTTCTAATGTTCGATTTGAATTCAAAGCTAAGTAAACTCAATATATGAAAAAAAAAAAAAAAAAAAAAAGAAGATAATTTTACGGGAAAGATTTTCTTATTAGGGTATGTTTATTTTAGCTTCAATATGGTTTAGTTCAATTTGGTCATTCAGTTCGGTCTTGCTTCAATTAAGCTTCGTGCAGTTTAATTCAGTTAATTCAGTTTCGCTCTATTTAATTTAGTTCAATTATGTTTGCTTTAGCGGAAAAGAACATGCATGTCTTGCATGCATGTTTTGTAGTCACATATATGTAATACAATTACGTATATCCCTATCCGGCCGACGGCTAACCTAATACGAAGTACTCCCTCTGTCCCGGTCATTTGTTGTCCTTTGGTTTTGGCACAAAAACCAAGGAAAGAGGGGGAAGCCAATTATAACATGACAAGTGGACTAAATTGAAGGTGAAAAATCAAATTACTCATCAAATGCAATCCTAAAATAAAAAGGACGACAAATGACCGGAACGGAGGGAGTATATTCTGAATCAATGGTTGATAAATTAGATCGAAAAGAAAATCCATCTCCTCTTGAATATGAAGATGTATATGCAATGAATATGGAAGTGGTAAAAGGAATAATCCAGGGTGTATGAATGAGATGATGAAGGTGGCCTGGCTAATGCATGCTCAAACAAGTAGGCTAGCTCGTCAAGGAGTGCTGCTTGCTTATGTAGGTTTTAAGTTTGTAGAAATGAAGCTATTTCATGTGGAAGCATGTGGTCTTGAGTTGGAGAACATGCCCAAACCTTTTAAAGCAAAATATATTGAATTAAAATAGAATCCACATCCTTTACTTTTTTAAATATCAAAAATTCTCATTGAAGACGGGCATTATTCGTCACAAGCTGAAGACGGATAGTGCCTCTCTCACAATATGCAAGTGGCATCAAACATGGATGGTCCATTTTCCACCCACTTGTCCTTCCACTTGCTTTATTGTGAGAGGGACACTATCCATCTTCAGCTTATGACGGATAGTGTCCGTCACAAGCAAGGCTTTTGTTTAAATATTTACTCTATTTTTATACACATGGCATTTTTTCATTGTTTTATCCTATTTTCGTGGAAGCTCCATTATGTGAACCATTTCATTATACGGGTCCCCCTCCCCTCATGTTTATCCATAACAAAGCGTCTTACTCTTGACGGACACTATCCGTCACAAGCTGAAGACGGATAGTGGTCCTCTCACAAAAGGCAAGTGGGAGGGCAAGTGAGGGAGAAATGAAGCACCCATGAATAGTGTCACTTGCATATTGTGAGAGGGGCAGTATCCGTCTTCAGTTTGTGACGGATAGTGTCCGTCTTCAATGAGAATTTGGGTATCATAATTACTTACAACTCACCAACTCACTACCCATGCATACACTACTCCTATAAAATGACCTCATTTTAGCTTGCATCCTTCTCAATTTATCAAATTATTAGTATCACATATATACATCTGAGTTATTACTTCTTCTTCTGTCTCGGTTAAATAGAATTTCAAACGGATCTGATTTGATTAAGACGGAGGGAGTACTTATTACTTCACATTCTCAATTTGTTTCCCTTAGTAAAAAAGAACATGGTCCTAGAAAATAATGAAGTACAAAATACAACTACTAAAATTAGTAGAAGTAACATTTTGCACATGAAGAAGAAGAAGAAAAGGGTATTGATGATGAAAAGAAGGAGAATAACGCGTCGAAGACAAGGGTTAAGGAACGATAATGGGATCGAGAAGAGGATTCGAACCCTAAAGAGGTTGATCCCAAATCGAAAAACACAAGGTTTGGATGAAATGTTCAAAAATGCAGCAAGCTACATTATGTCCTTACAAATGAGGGTTAGAGTCATGCAAGTTATGGTTGATGTTTTGGATAGAAATTAATTTTTTTTTTTTTTTTTTGTCATAATTGTTTGTAAAGCTTGATAGAGTATGTATTCTCATACAAGATTATTCATTTGTATGATTATTTGTTTAAGATTATACTATCTTAGTTTTCTTTAAATTTATCTTGGATGTGGCTGGTAGAAAAAACGGAAAATGCACGCGGTGCCCTTGAGTTTGCTTTTTTTGCCCGAAATACCCAATTTTTTGATCCGAAAAACTTTAAGAGGCCATAACCCGTGTTTACGAGTTCAAAAAGTGATAATTTTTTTTTTCAAATTGATCATCTTTCCGAGAACTACGATTTCGAAAAAAATTATCATATTTAGATCTCGTGGCTAGGAGTTATTGCGTGTCAAAGTTTTTTTGACCGAACAAACTTTGAGTGACCATATCTCTTGGTCACAAATTTCAAACTCAAAATTTTTTTTTTTTGAAATCGTAGTTCTCGGAAAGATGATCGATTTGAAAAAAAAAAATTATCACTTTTTGAAATCGTAAACACGAGTTATGGACTCTTAAAGTTCCCCGGATAAAAAATTTGGGTATTTCGGACAAAATATCAAACCTCAAGGGCACCGCGTGCATTATCCGTAGAAAAGATGATAGTGTATGGCTCTTGTTTATTTGGGGAGAATAAAGTGTTTCTTTTTAATTGTGTAATTGTGCTGATTATCAGATTTGTAGATATACTTTTGTGTAATTGTTAGTTTTATGAACATGTTTTACTTTATTATGTATTTTGTGTGATACTGATAATAATTTCTCTTGTTTTTTTTTTTTTTTCCCTTTTTCAACTTATATAAAAGACACTCTCTTACTCGGTGTACGAGATACATGCTCATATACGAGTTTAATAATTTATACAAACAGTTTAAGATACATATCAACCTGATCAACAAATTTAAACTAAGGCGATCACTCACTTAACTAACTTTATCTTCCACATAATTTAAAACATAAACAAAATACCTTATTTAATTATTTTTCAACTAATATAGATCCTACGCGAATACACGGGTTTTTAGATAGAAATATTAAACAAAATAACAATTATATAACTGATATTTAACTCAATTTGAAATTTGATTATAAAAATTATTATTACTAATGTTTTGTATTAATCGGTGGAAAAACGAAAGTTCAGTATAATTCAGTTGTAGATATAATATAATGAAAACCCAATTACAGATATCATGATATGATAAAAGCCCAATTACAAATATGATATAATGAAAGCCCAAGAACAGCCAAATTCATTTAGGCGGGAAATTTTTGGAGATCTCTTAATCTTTTAGACCATGCCCAAGCAAGGTCATGGAGAAGGTGATGACCTTGTTAGGTCATGCTAATCCATAATTAAGCACCACATTAGCATGACTTTGAAGTAAAAGATGTCAATTGGTGACCTTGAAGTAGAAGAAGTCAATTGGAGGTCACCCAGTAGGTGTCACCTTCTAATTGTTTGGACACAAATAATGAGGACAACAAAGTAAACAAAAAATTGGGTGACCACCTTCTGCTTGGGGATGATCTTAGTGTAAGGGGGATGCTGCCGTGTACTTGTACGAAGTATAACATTTCATTTTAGGTAATTTTTTTGGTTAAAGAAGCTACTTGTCAAACACTTGCGAAAAAACAAGGTAAATAAATTTTGGGGTTTTCTATATGATACCCTCGTGTTTTTTCGGATTTTACGTGGCACGCCTCGTTTGTTCAAAATATTACTAGTACCCCTAAACTTAATGAAAACTCTCAAAACATCCAAAATGCACTAATCCGCCTCCTTTAAACATTTTATGCACATTTTGTTGATTTTTTGACAATAATTTAACTGTTTTAATACTCAATTTTTATTAATTTGGATATTTTAAGAACTATTTAATAAGTTTAAGGGTACCACTGACATTTTTTAAAAAAGAGGAGTAGCGTGTAGAATTCGAAAAAAATACATGGATACCACATAGAAAAACCCCGTAAATTTTTGGTTGAATAAACTAGCTAAAATGTCTGTACCAAATCGAGTCAGACAATAAAAAGTTATTCCAAAAAATAACTTTTTAGCAACATACTCATAGTCCTTTAGGTTGATGAAACGAAGCTAAGCTGAATAAAATATAATTAAACTTAACAGAACTAAATTTAAACTGAAGTTAGCTTAGTGAAAATGAATTGAATTTATCTTAATTAAGTTAAGTTAAGAAGAACTATATCGAGTTTGAACAGAAGTGAGTTGAATTGAATTGAATAAAAGTGAGTTGAAATTGAACCCAAATAAATCCGGCCCATAAACCTTAATTGTGGAAGCTGCAAATGGGCTTATTCACAAATCAGTAAATCGCGCCTCTTTCCCTCCACATCGAACCACCCTCGTCCCTCCACAGACTCCGACGTAACAACCACCGTTCACCGCCGAAAACCTCTACTCGCACAACCCTCTTTACATTTTGTAAGTCTTCAATTAATTCATTTATTATTTTTTTTAAATTTAATTTCATAGTTCTCTAATTATTTGGGTTGTTTAGCTAATCTCCTAATTACAAAGTTTAGTAATTTGATGAAGATTGATGAGTTTACTAGTGTAGTAGATTAGTACTTCTACTTGATAGATTGATGAGCTAATTGTATTTAGTACTCCCTCCGTCCCGGTCAATTGTTGTCTTTTGATTTTGTTACAAAGACCAAGGAAAGAGGAGGTGGAAAATTACTAAACGACAAGTCGACCAAATTGAGTGTGAATGATCAAATTGCTCATCAATTTCATTCTTAAAATAGAAAGGACAACAATTGAGAGATACCCAAAAATGGAATAGGACGACAAATAACCGAGACAGAGGGAGTAATTTATTGGTTGTTTTGTTGAGTTTAGTAAATTGATACAGATAACCAACTGTCTTGTATCATTGTTTAGTCACCTTTGTGGAGATCACCTTGATACTTTTGGTTGCGACCGTAAGCGTGAAAAAAGTATTCTTTCCTGAATTTTTTGAAAATTAAGTTGAGAAATAGATTGGGCTGTAACTGTAAGTTCCTGAATCATTGTTTGGTCTCGCTTGGCGAAGCGAGATTTTTCTGTAAAACTAGTGCTGCTGATATAATTAAAACGGTTCAAACACTTGAAATCCCGATTTTAGAATGAGAATTTTTGTGTTTTCATTGCCGTTAAAGATGTGTAATGTTGACGATGAAATATATGTGAAGTACTGAAATATTTCTCTGTAATTTTTAATATACCCCCACCCCGCAAATCCTCATCTGCCACCTCTACTGCATGTCTGTTTTTTCTGTGTTTGAATGATTTAGATTAGAGTATTGGAGGCAGTGGCTTTTATCTTGCTTCATTCGACGTGAAAGAAGTATTGTTTCTACAATAAACACCACTGGAATTGGTCTTTAGCATGATGTTGTAAACCATTATTTACTCATTTGTTAGGTGTGGCAGGAATCTAGTGTGTTCTTCAGTCGAAGATTTCCTGTCATAGCAAAACTCTTCTTCCCCTAGCCTGTTACCATTTTTTAGGCTACTTCTGCTTCGCTGGAGCAATCATTGATGATTTTTTTTAGGCTACTTCTGTTTTGCTGGAGTTGTCTCAATTTAATCAATGTGTTGTCATAACTACTAACTGATACTCCTTGTATATGTAAAGTGTATACCTATTGCAGCAACTGGAAAAACGATAAACATCAAGTAATGGGGGAGAAACGCTGCCAGTATTGGCTGCCTAAAAAGAATAGATTATGCTCCAACGCCCCTCTTCATCCTTCTTTGTTAGTCTTCTTTGCTCTCTATTATCAGCATCCTGCTTATTATTTTTATTTATTTATTTGCTACGGTGCTCATTCCTGCTTTCATATTCTTAGGTTTTGCGGAAATCACACTACAAGGTCGCATGTTAAGTGGATTCCTTGCCCAATTGACCCTTCTCAGTAATCATTCTCTTCTCTTTCTCTATTTTGTCTTCTTCATTTTATTCTCTCGCTATGCATATATGTTAATCATTTATCTTACTTCTGGTTTTGAAATTGTTGAATGTAAAGTCAAGTACTTGAAGAAAACATGGACGGACATGTCAAGAAGTGCCCCATGTTGAAACAAACTCAGGCCTTATCACTCGAGCCTTATTACCAAAAGGGAATTAACAGCGGCACCCATGATTCTGCACTCGTAGATGAACCTGATGTTACCTCCTCTGAAATGAAGAGGAATTTGGTTTACGCTTTGACTCTTCACCAATTTTCTGCTTTGCTGTCCAAGATTCGTGCTATTCACACCTCCCTTTGCAAAGATATAGCCTTTTCTTATAAGGTGCCTGAAGCTTGTGAGGTCTGGATGAAAAGACAGATTGATAGGTCTCTAATTGTGTTCCTCTTCACAATTTTTTTTTTTTTTTTGGTGAAATGGTGTTTCCTGTTATAATCAAACGACAAATTGATATGCTCACTACTTGCAGGAAATTGCCATACCAGGAGAAGCATGTCCTGCAACAGGCTTCTATTCTTGGTAATCTGGAGGACTTGGGTGTTTTGAGTTATAGTGCTCAAGCTTTAGCTAAACAGGAATGTAGTGATTCGCTTTTAAATTCCAATAATAATGGTATCTCGGCTGTTGTCGAGTTCGGAGCTGGGCGGGGTTACTTAACTCAAATACTAGCCGATTGTTATGGCATCACCAAAGTTTTCTTAGTGGAGCGCAAGTCCTACAAGCTCAAGGTGAGTGTCAGTGGAAACTGTTTCATATTCCTAGTTCTTTATTGTTTTTCTTATGTACTTGATGTTATATTCAGATGTTAAGACACCCCGGAGACTGGCTTACTAGTTTACTACTGTATTGCTCCTTGTTGACACTTTTAGGCTGATCGAAGTTTACGGCAGATACAGGATTTGACCCTGGAGCGGTTACGAATTGACAGTAAGGATCTTCTGCATCTGTGTGTTTGGTTCTTTTAGGTCTATGATTTTTAGGAGACTTATATGGGGTAGATAAAACGGTGCATCCTATCATTATTTTGAGTTTAGTGGGAGGCTGGAACTCTACATTTCACAAATTGTCGGAGAAACACAATACTTAAGTTTTACCTCTATAAATCAGAGCGGATGCTTTCTGTAGTATTATATGAAGTACTATTATCAGTAAAGCAGCTGAGTTTTGATCATTGCCTACTGTTGAATCAAGATAGTTCCAGAAAATTCACTTAAGCTGCATTCTGATCTATTTTACAACTCAGAGTTGCATATAAATTGGAAGGTACAGTAGCATTATAAGTAAAGAGCGTCACTTATAATTTTGAGTGTTGGAGGTCTAGGAAGTTGTTGACGCTTTATTCTCGAGAAACTTCATCCTCTTTTGCAAATTTCTTCATTCTAGTAACTACATATGCTTTAGTGGAACACAATGATCTGCTCTCCATGTTGAGCGTATTAATTGTGTATGTAAGAGTTCCCAATTTCTGTAATTGATGGTTGTCATGGCAATTTGAACTTAAACCCATATAAATACCGGTTGGTAGATCTCCTGTTTGTTTGTTATAAAAAAGGAGGGAGCTTTTTCGATCCATCGCACTTAACTAGAAAGAAATTGTTCCAATGGACACCTGTTACATGTATTATTGTTGTTCTTTTTCCTCTTTTTAAGTATTGATATTCAGTTTGGCTATTGATTCTGTGATGCAGTTGAAGACTTGAATCTGAATGCTGTTCAGTCATTGAGAGGAATACCTTACCTGGCTGTTGGAAAACATCTTTGTGGGCCTGCGACAGGTTTGTCTTTAAAATAAAAATCGGTGTTTTGAAAAATAATTTAGGAATTAGGAAAAGTTTGTTGAAAAGTACTTTAACATCCCTTTCACCAGGGGGTGAACTACAAAACTTGTAAAGATGCATAACTATTTGAGTGCCCTGAAGTCCAAAATGGTGTACTGATATATGTCACTGCGCAGATTTGACCCTTCGGTGTTGTCTTGGTGAAAACTATGACCAAAATAGTGGAACTGAAGATATTCGTCATAACCTCAAGGGCATTGCTGTGGCTACCTGTTGCCACCACCTGTGCCAGTGGAAGCACTACACAAGTAACTTTACTTATTATTTGCTTACCATTTACCAGTGTGTCTGTAATACTATCAATTGCAATATATTTTTAATTTTTTCGAGTGATGAAAAATTGTTGTTGTCTTCCCAAAATTTGCAGATAGAAGTTATTTAATGAAACTCGATATCACTAAGGATGATTTCCATGCTATAACATGGTTTACCAGTTGGGCAGTTGATGCTGACCATGGATCTACTCTCTCGGACGATGGATTCCTGCAATCTCCTGCACCGCCAGAGTAATTCTTATTCTGGATTTTGGGTTTTGAATGAGTTTTTTTTTTTTTGAATTCATTCTCCTGTTTAAGAAAGTTTTTCTCTCCTATTAGTTTGGTGTGGCTAGGTGAGGTAAGGCAGACTAATGATTAATTAATCCGTGTTTTGTTTTTGTAGTGGCAATGTTGAATCTCTTCCAGATGCAGAATGTGTTGAAGACATTGTGAGGAATATGAAGCCACTAGATAGGGCGGCGTTGGGGTTTATGTGCAAAGATATCATTGACATGGGAAGGATGTTGTGGGTTAAGGAATGCGGATTGGAGAGTAAGCTTGTGAAGTATGTTCCATCGGACATTTCTCCCGAAAATCGTTTAATTGTTGCCAAGGCTGAATGATCTGCCTAAATTTGAACCTATGAGGAGCATAGACTATCATTAGAGATTATTGAACATACTAGTTGGAGCTATGGTCCAATGTTATTGCAGTGAAGCAAGCGATCACCAGGAAAAGCTTATTTGAAGAAACATGATAGTAATCTCTGACTTATCTGAAGAAACATGATAATAGTCTCAGACTAAGGAGTATTTGTCGTGGTTTATGACTTTTTCGTCACGACCTTCATATCTGTTACTTTAACAAGCAGGTCTTGGTGCGTAATCTTCCATGTGAGACGGAGGAAGAGTTCAAAGGTGCATGCTTCTTGCAGTTGTTTTTTCATGTCGAATATTCTTGATTATCAGACATTTCATTGAGCAAGAAATGTGGTGACATTGGCTTCAAAATTTTGCCTGTGGGACGTGAGCATATTATCTCGGTCTTTTTGAGTTCCGTATTTTCCTATTCTAAATCTCAATTATCGCAGCCTAGATACTATTGATTTTTCAAAGGTATTCATTCTGTCATTTCAAAAGGTAGCTTAGGTCATGTATATTGAGTGTTTGGAATACTATTTTTGTCATTTTGTACAATATACCACATTTAATTTAGTGCACCAACATCCTTTGGTGATTCTCTGATTCTCAATTTTCTATTTCTTCTACATATAAGCCCTGTCTTTGTTCTTCTGTTTGCTGTTATACTGCAGAAGTAATGTTGACCTGAAGTATGGGAATCATTTCTAAAATATTCGTAGGTTTTACAGATGTGACCTTGCAGCTCAGTCGACCCTTCTCAATATCAGTAAGCCTCTCTAAATCTTACCACATTTCCGTATTTTTTTTTCTCCTGTATCCTTGGATATGTGGGATCAATCCTCCTAGTTATGTGCTTTGGCAAAATCTAGAGTGTCATTTCTGGGAGATGGTCATCATGTTGAGTTCATCCTCGAGTATTTGATCTGAAGGTTATGCAAGGGAAAATGTTGCCTCAACGAAGGAATAATTTGTTGGGTGATCTAATCGAGTTTGGAACTGGCAGGATTATTCAACACACATTGGATGATTACTCGGTTACTGTTGGCATGTACATGGTTATTAAAGCTCAGTTACTTGTGTTTAGGAACTGTTGTAAACTCGCAACAGTCAATGTAATAATAGCATGATTCAACGAACCACGTTGTAGGAAAACAGCCGTTGTAACTTGTAAGCTTACAATGGTCTAAAATGAGACTTCCAGTTGGCTTACACAGAGTCAAGCTCAATCCATGTATGCATAATACTTTAGTTCAGCTTCATTCAGTTCAGTTCAATCAGTTCATTTGAATTCAGCTCTTTTTTGTCAAAAAGAAGACGGCCGAACAGTTTGACACAAGTGGTTTGATGCAAAAAGCAGTAATTAAATAAGGAGGATTACGTGAGTTTAGCCGAAAAAGAGGGCGTGGTGGGAATCTGATGTGTAGGCTCCAATATGACGGCCCATGCATATACGTCCCTGTCCAAATAAATTGATTGATGATACAATAGGTTGATTTAAGACAGATATATCGTTTTAAGAATAAACGGCTCAAATAATCTCCATTTGTATAAATAAAACAAATATTTTGCTAATCTCAATGCATTTTAGTTTTTTCTTAAGACGGATATATACATGTCATAATAAGAATTTGCGTTGATGATAAGAAGCTAGCTAGGTAGCACGGACACTCCTCCTAATCAGCCGTCCCGTGTCGGACACGACACTCATCGGAGACACGCCGGACACGCCTAAATGTGTCGGATACCAATAAATGAGGAATGAGATGTCGAAAGACTTAAAAAGATTCATTAGAAGACGGATTTTAGTGAGAAATGAGAATAAGTTTTAGTCAAAGTCAAATTTCAGCTTCAATTATTTAAATTTAATATCAAATATATTTATAAAAATAGAATGATACGTTAATTTTAACTATAAATATTTATTTTATTAAATTTAAATAACGTGTCCCGTGTCCTAAATTTTATGGGATGACATGTCACGTGTCTGTGTCGTATCCGTGTCAATGTCCGTGTCCGTTTTGGTGCTACCTAGGAAGCTAGTAAGCTACACCCTCGCTCCTGTTTTGAACTTTAGCAGTTAGACAGCCGCATGGATCTCTATTTTCTAGTGAGAGATTATTATCTTTAACTACATTCTTAATAAACCATTTTATCGTATGCTTTTGTGTTTCTCCTAATCTTTTGTCATATTTACTCGATACTCGTGCTATTTGTTAGACAGCCGCATGGACGTATCCGTCACAAATGAGAAGACGGGTACCACTTTTACTCACAAAAGACCCATGAGAGGAGAGAGGAAAACAAGTGAAGGGGTGCCCCCACCTTTTGCTTTATTCGTTTTGTGAGTGGCATTACCTGTCACAAATACCGACCCGTCACAAGGGAGACGCTTTGTAGCTTCAAATAGTGACGTAGCCACTTTATGAGCAATGGGGTCTTGACTCTTGAGAGTTGAGACTCCATATATTTTTGTAAATTTATCGTACCGTATGCTTGTATATATATGTACAATTGTATTGAATTTTTACTCACAAACCCCTCTATTTTATGGGTGGTTCTTAAATTTACGTTAAGACCCCAGTGATCAAATTTTCTGGCTACGCTACTGACTTCAAACGTCCATTTTCGCGCCTCTCCCTGCAGCTTTATGAAAATTATAAAATGGAAAAATATTAAGATCTACTCGTATAGTCGGATATTAAGTCTTAAATTAAAATAGCAAAGATTAATTATGAGTTGTTACCAAGAGGGGCACACAACTTTCCGTTTTAATCATAGTAGTGTTGCATATATACCATAAAGAGTGAAGCAGATTAATGAGATGAGAGTTTTTACCACTCACACCAGCCAACTTTGGTAATCTATGTACATCACATTCCAACACACTTTTTCACAAACAATGGCTAATCAAACCTCATGTATATTATTAATCACGGTGTTATTTGGGTCGGTTTAATCACGTTCTTAATTATCTGGTTCAACTAAAAAGTCTAATATATAAATAAACACGTCCGATAATGAAACTTAATGAAATGCAAGCACGAACTAAAAAATAGCTCAAAAACTTCGCAATCAGGAAAGAGTTAAAGTAGCACATATATATATATAATCAACTTATACAAACATGCAAAATATATACGCATGATATGAATACTAATTAATTAAGTGATTGCATTGCATAGTTGGCATTATTTGCATGGCAAACAATAATAATAAGAGATAATAATAATGAAAAGAGACAAAATAATGGTGGAAATTTGTACACGAAAAATACATCAGCTCGTTATTTTGTAAAATCATGACAATTTCACATGCTTCCAATTATAATAATAATATAATAATAATATGTGGCATAGTTTTACGTACAACTCTATGCCCACATTCATCTTCTATTGCACACATTCATTCAAGTATTATTTATTTAACTCGTTTTAATCTTAAAATTAAATTGATAATGCCAATATTATTAGGATCGGGATTCTACTTTGGATCGATGGGGAATGTAGGATCGAATCGATAGAATCGGATCGTAGGATCGTAAGATTCTACAAACTCACTAAATATAATTTTTTATTTGGTAAAAACATATAATTGAAGATCAAAACACTTATCTATTAATATTTATTCATAAAATATTGGTAATTAATAGTTTTAGTATTATTGTATGAACATGTTTCTACAACTTATACGAAATTTTGGTTTTATGGGGTCATTATATAATAATATATATTAAATTTTTATTGGATCGTAAAATCGTAGGATCGTGTTATGATCCTATCTCTATAAATTTTCAAATTAATAGGATCTTAAGATTCTACAACCCTGATAGAATCGTAGGATCCAGGATCGGTCAAATATTTTCGGATCGTAAAATCGTTGGATCGAATCGCGATTCTGACAACAATGGATAATGCCCGTTTTAAGAGAGATAATGAAGAAATGCCTATATAGGGAATTTTTTTTTCAAGAGATTCTATAAAGCAATTTATTTTGAATAAGAAAAGAGTAGGAAAAGGGATATATAGGGGACATAATTAATACTATATAATCCAAAAATTAGGACGATAATATTGTTTGGCTTTAGTCTTTATAGGGATCGGTGAAAAAGAAATATAATAGTAAAATATAGGGTAATGATAAATACAATCCTAAGGGCTGTATTTAAGAGCTAAAATACTTTCCAAAATGGAATTAAATTAGGAATTTATGACACAATTACGCGTAAATTGATGTCATTAATGCTTGATTTAAGTTTTTCTTTCCTTTTTTGGTCCCTTAAATACAGTCCTTAGGGTTGTATTTATCATTTTCCTAAAATATATGGTGGTTGTTCTAGAAAAGCAAAAAGGAATAAACAAGGATGATGCATGTTTGTGTTTAAAGCGTAATTGTATATTTGCATGCACGCAATTACTGAATTACACATCATATTATTTAACTTTAATCTTTCTCAAAGTGCTTTGTTGCATGTTTGTGTTGCTTTTGTGTATGATCGTGTACATACCTCTCCATTTCTGTCGCCAATCCACCCTCCATTATTTACTATCTTCTTATTACCACATTATTCTTGTCCTGCTTTATAGCATGTCTATTTTATTATTCTTAATAATTGAAAATTCAAAAGCAAATTTAGTGTATATATCTGCACAGAGGCGGTTCTAAGATTTGATAGAAGAGGGTGCGTAAAAATCTTTAACAATGAAAATATCGAGTTATATGAAAAATAATACTCCCTCTTATTCTCAATAACCTTCCCTCTTTCCTTTTTCATCTATTCACAATACCTTCCCTCTTTCCTTATTTAGTAAAGTTTTATACATATTTTAATCAACTCACCTCACAACAATACCCCACAATATCAATACTTTATCTTATTTTAATCACCTCACCCCACAATAATACTTATTTTAATCACCTTATCTCACAATAATACCCCACAATACCTTCCCTCTCTCCAATTACTTCACCCTACCACAATATTTTACCTTATTTAATTCAAACACCCTTAATTCTCGTGTCACCCATGAACAGAGAGTGTTATTCAGAATAGGAGGGAGTATTGTTTAGTTGGACAAAATGTATGATATATAACATTAAATAAAAATTGTTCAATATAAGGATAAAACCCATTACCTATAACTAAAAAATACACTTAATAACCACTAGACCCACATAACTTATGTGCTACTCTACTAAAGAACACTGTAATTATTTTTCGGAAAAGGGAGTGCAGATGAACCCCCTGCACCCCCGCCAAAAACGCCAATGTATCTGCATGCATACTACTTCGTAAGATATATATATTATGAGTAGTCTTGGCAAAATTGGTTCGATCTGACATTAGAATTTGACCTCTCTAAAAAACATGATAGTAAATGACTCGAAATAATCGAACTCAAAGTGACCTGACTCATGTGAAACCTAAATTGTATTCACACGAAACTACCAAAAACTAGTTATCTCGGTCAAAGTTAAAGACAGTAAATAAATAGTGGTATGAATTCTTACCGTACTTTTGTTTTCTTATTGACACGTGTCAATCAAGACTCAAGAGTCAACTATTCTACGAATTCTTACCGTACTGTACAGTATGGAGTATTAATACGATCCTGATTAAGACGGAAATTTTTGATGGGTATGAAACTGAATAATGGATTTAATTAAGGGAAACGATGTTACATAATACATATACAAGATGAGATAGGGTGGAAGATGTATATATAGTATATACCACGTATGTACGAGGAGTATTAGTTTTTACCTAATCTTATGAGTGTTAATGACAGTGGCGGAGCTAGGATTTGAATTTAGGGGGGCGAAATTTTTTAGGGGGAGCAGATGGGTTATAAAACTAATAATATAAGGGACACTCGAAAAAAAAATTCGAAAAATTTAACTAAAAACTTGGAAAAATTATAATGAGTAGAGCTATAATTAAGCGGGTTGGTGTATGGGATCCGAGTTGCTTCGAATTATTTGCTTATTTATGTTTAAGATATTCATTTTGGAGCTAATTCACATGCAACTTAAAATTTTATTGATCATCATTATAATTTGGTACTTGCATATAAAAGATATAATGTTGAGATAAATTGAAAAGAGGAGAATAATAACTTGATGCCGAAGAAAAAACTATTCCATGCTATAGAATAAGACAGTGAGTACATGATAATTTATCAGAAAATTGGATAATGTGTATTATTAATTAGTTAGTCTCTTTTAGGACGCATATATCTATTTTATAGCCAAAACGGATTAAATATTATACTCTTTATTATTTAGATAAATGTAGGACTAATATTCTTTTGTCATTAAACTATGCAAGTAGGTACTACTTAATCCCTTTTATCTATAAAAGGGATATTTAAGAAGAATTTGCAATTATTAAGTTATGGTTTAAAAATAATTAAAATGGACCTTAAAAAATGGGACCATGAATGAATTAGGGCGCCACCGGTTGCACCCTCTCACATACATCCATTATTATAGGGGTCCCCACATATTGTATCCAAAAGGATAATATAAAGATTGGGTGTCACCGGAGGCGCCAATTCATTTTCGTATATCATGAGCTCCTACTACAAGACTACAATAATAATACACAAATTCTCATTGAAGACGGACATTATCCGTCACAAACTGAAGATGGATAGTGCCCCTCTCACAATATGCAAGTGGCACCAAATATGGATGCTCCATTTTACATCCACTTGTCCTCCCACTTGCTTTATTGTGAGAGAGACACTATCCGTCTTCAACTTGTAATAATAATAGCATACATAGGTAGGTGTTGGTCTGGCTTCGGCTTTGGCCATGTAGTTGTAGTCCTAAATCCTAGAAGTAATACCCAACCCTCTCTCGTTCTCAAGTCCCTTTCATTTTCATCCCTTTCTTTCTTTCTTTCTCTCTCTCTCTCTTTTAACTCTATATTTATCATCTCTCTAATTTAATACACTTCAACTAAGGTTGTAGACAAAGAATCTTCCTTTGTTAAAATAAGCAGCAGTGAAGATGGAGAGTTTGATAGGAGGAGGAGGAGGAGGAGGAGGAGGAGGAGGAGAAGGAGAAGGAGGAGGAGGAGCTTCTTTAAATTATGATTATTTTACAGATAATCACTCTTTATTATCTTCAAGTTTAGGTCTTGACTCTGAAATATTATCATCTGGGTTTATGGAGTTATTAGGTATGCAAGATTTCATTAATTACACTAATACTCCTTCTCTATTTGATGATGTTAATCATACTTATATTATTACTACTACTAATAATCATAATAATAATAATGATGATGATGAGGTTTTTACTCCTTCCCTGGACATTATTGCACCTGATAATAATAATAATAATAGTATCCAAAATGTTAATCCAGAAACAAGTGATCAAGTTCATAATAATCTGCCTACAACACCCAATAATTCTTCTTCTATTTCTACTGCATCTAATGATGATCTGCAGCAGCAAACCCATTCTTCTGATGAACATGATCAGCAACAAACTTTAGTCAAACAGTAAGTTTTCCACTCTTCCTTTTCCTCTTTTTTTTTTTTGGTTTGAAGAGCGTATTAACTTAAGACGGTCTTAAACAAGAACGGGTGATATATTGAAGTTAAAGAATCAAACTTTTGGGGTTATTTGATAGATATAAGAGATACCCAGTTGAATAGAGTCTGAATGCTAAAATGGGTACTTTTTATTTTGAGAATTAAAGTCATATATGATACAATGTTGAAGTTGTAAAATGAGAGAAAAGAGATCTTCATTTGGATTTATATTAAAGATTTGTTGGTCCCAATTTTGATGTATGGTCCTTGTTTAGTGCATCATTTAATAATGCTTAAAATTAAATTATTAGTTTATGCTTATTCTGAGATGTTCTCTGACGGAAGTAGCTTCTATTTTGGTGTTTTAAAAAGAAGGACAAAACCCAAAAAGACAACAACACAGAAAAGGCAGAGAGAGCCAAGAGTTGCATTCATGACAAGGAGTGAGGTTGATCATCTTGAGGATGGCTATCGTTGGAGAAAGTATGGCCAAAAAGCTGTCAAAAACAGCCCTTTTCCAAGGTATGTACCATTTCCAGTACGGATTCAATACTTGTTCATCTTTTTATGTAACTCTTTCATCAATTTCAGTGTACATTGCTTTCATTCCCCAACTTGTGAGTTGTGAGCTTTGTTCTTTATACGGAAAATGAGATGGTGCTACCGGGTTTTCTGAGTTGAGTCTCGCTACCATCCTTTAGCATTCAGAATGAGGGGCCAGTAAGATAATAGACCCTATATAAAGCTTGTGATAGAGTGGTACCGAGACTCAATATTATAAAACTTTTCCGTAGAATGACAATCTATTTTCTTTACTCCCCTACACACAACATCTGTTGTTACCCATAAGGGATCAGAATCATCAGATACAAGATACGGAGTATATAGTTTTCAAAGGACTAATAATGGTCAAAAATCCGATTTAAGTGCACCAACAGAAACGTAATTTCACAATGAAAGAAGCATATGAAGGGTATGTTTGATCTATTTAATAAAATGGTGGGGTATTTGTTCAACATTGGAACAGGAGTTACTTCCGGTGCACCAGCGCAGCGTGTAACGTAAAGAAGAGAGTGGAGAGATCATTCAATGATCCTTCCATAGTTATGACTACATATGAAGGCCAACACACTCACCCCTCCGCGGTTGTGCAAGCAACCGCCATTGGTGCAAACACATTGGCCGCCTACGCGCTGCCTATGCAAATCAACTACCCCTATCTCAATAGAAGCTTGCCTCCTCACTTGAACTATTTTAACAGTTTTACCCCATTGTTGGCTTCCCAAGAGAGGTGCATTACTGGTGGCGCTACTTCACTTAGTGCCTCTATGCTTACCGACAATGGACTGCTTCAAGATATTATTCCTTCTAGCATCAAGAACGAACATCATTAGATTATGATAATTACTCCGTATTATGTTTGTTTGTAATCTTGGTAGATAACCAGCCTCTAATCCTAGGCAGTGTCTTTTGTACTCTCTAGTAGACAATCCCTTTCAAGTACTTATAACTCCATTGTACATCTTCACTAATTAATCACTTAATTTTAGTTGAATTTTGGATTTCTCTAATTTTGCCGTTAATTTATTTACTAGGCTTTCTTAATCTACCAAGGGTTCATATGCACTCGATACCCCCTATAAACCCGTAAGCAGAGCTTTCAAATGAATTTGAGAGGTTCGGCTCAAGGGAACAAGCAGTGAATCAAAGAGACGGAAAAGGAAGAGAATGATGTTACCGTCAGAGTTAGAGTACATAAAGAAAACTAAAGGTTAGGGCTTTCCGCACACATGATACACAAAAATCTGAGAAAGAGACACACAAGCTTTCGGTTTAGCATAGTTTGTCAGGGAGCTGCATGAACCTTAATTGTTGCATGCTGAAAATTAAATTATCACGTTTCATCATCACTGCTGATTTATGACCAGTAGCATTCATGTAAAAACTGTAGCACTATTTTTTTACCTGCAATAATGTCATGTAAACGGTTTTTTCTAACGTGTATCCGAAGAGTACACATGAAGAGTCCGAATAAAGAAAGAATCGTTGTTCTAAAAAGAAAAAAGGATTATTTACGCTTTTCTTTTAAATCTCGCAATCTGAAAAAGGTGTAGTGAAAAAGATTTGTATTCAGATGACTTTAGTTGTTTGAGTGCAATAAAATTTACCCTAAAGTGAGTTGAGGGAAAGAAGAAGAAAGTATAATAAATGGGCAAACCGACCCACGTTTTAGAGGGTGGGTTAAATGCAAAAGTTTTTTACCAGTTAAGGTGCATGCTGCCTACTTCCGTTCTCTACTCTTCTTTGCCCCGTTCCCTTTTGGAAAATGAGTTAGCGTCACCGGGTGGCGCCCAATCTCGGCTTTTTCATTCATTGAATGAATGCTCTACATATGCTGTCAATTGCTAAATGTTTATATGTTGGTAACACGTAAGAGTGAGATTATCGAAGATGTCTTAATTTAATGGTTAATACGAAAATAATATGATAATAAAATTCCGATTTTTTAGATTTTTTTTCCTTATTTAGTTGTCTTTATGGCGCGCATTACATAGAAAAAAATGTTACATTTATCAATTGAGACTTATCGCTTCAAATGAAACCTATTGTGGCAATTTTAAGTTAATGCGCACAAACATTTAGCAATTCTTTAAATAAATGTAATGGATCGCGTTTTAACCTCAACTCGATACAAACTGGTTTACAAATTCTGTATATGAGAACACATCAAATCAAGTGTATTCCTAATATCCCCTTAGTCCCTCAGAAATAATAGAAAAAGGGAAACAATTAAGTGTGACGGAGGAAGTATATCGAAATTTATTGGTTATGTTCACATGGGTTTCAGGCAAAGTATAGGCAGCTTTCAAATCACATATCAACTACTAGAAATGGACATGAAACTATTGATAATGGAGCAAGTTTAATTGGCTAAGTTATAAATGGACATTGCTCAAAGATTTGGACTGGCGCATAATTAGGAAAGACCCCAACAATTCAACTGTCACATTGAACAAGCAGACACTACCCATCAGTCATTCTTGCCCTACTTTTACATATAATGCCCCATCCAGTTTGGTGGGTAAAGGTATGAAGGTGACACTCATCCCATCGGCGTCCAAAGTCCAAACCGCTTTTATGGCTTCCTTTACGCTGAAAAAGATAGACCCTGCAACGAGATGCAAAAAAAGTAACACAGTCTAAGCTGCAAATGATCCATTACTAACCGGAAAAGAGAACCTTCCTTCTAAAACTACAAGAGAAACATCTGATGTGTACCAAAAAAAAAAGAGACATCTCAGAGATTACGAGATGATAACCTAAACGTAAACAGGTAGCAAAACGGAGTAGCTCAGGAGTACTTTATACCTCTGCAATTAACAGATTCTCTGAAGTCTGAACACATCATCTCTTTATTTTCAATATAGATGTAAGGTTGCAAACATCCAACACCACTACTCCACCGTCTGGGCAGATGCATTCTCTCACATTCTCTAAGAGGGTAGAAACTTGAGATAAATAACATTGAGATTAAGCCAAAACATCAGGTAAAAAGGGCAAGGTAGCCGAGATCAACTCCATGGGTTAATGAAACAAAAGAATGTGTTAAGAAACTTCATTTGAGGTAGAAATAATCATTGGACGGACTGTGAATGCATTGACAGTGGCTCTGTGAATGCAGGGACAGTGTCGAAATCTTTCTCAATTCATCATACTTTGAACGAAATGGTCGGGAAAGTAGCAGTTGAATGTGCACAAGAGTTTGATAGGAAGGTATAAAAGCAATCTGAGAAAGTAAATGCCATGCTGTGGTGAATATAGCCATTCAAGCACTTATCAGTCAAACGCGTGCATGTTTCTGCAATTTGCTCATACCAACCTATAAAGTAGATTATGTTTTGCTCTTTTAACTTTAATGGAAAGCAGTGAGGAGGTACGGCAGAAGGAAAAGGTTGCCAGGGAATACGGGCAACAACAAGCCAGTTAGGTGACCTTCATGCCGTTGCAACTTATCTTTATCTCTATCATTATATGGTTAGGTGACATGAAATTTGGCATTGTAATACTTCCCTTCCCTCAAGGCCTCAAACCTTCTGTTTTCACCCACATGCATCGCTCAACTCATAAACAAAGGCTGCAGCCAAGCAATATTACTCCATTTTCTGAAATCCCAGCATAAATGAATGTTAAAATTAAGAATTTGCAAGGACATCAGACAGGAATTCAGTGTGTTTCACGAATAAATAACATACACATCATTCATAGTTGACATGAATATAGTCATATAGATGTCCTAACAGTTATCATGTTTAAATTCAACAATTAGAACCTACCACCAGGAAATTAAATAAAGGTTGGCTATGACACATATCAGAACGAGCATCAGCGAAAATTAATTGCTGTTGCCTGTACATGAGGGCACAAACCAGTAAATGAGACAATGAATCAATTTAGTGGAACAGCAAAGTATCAGGTGGGTGATTGGTTTCAATACTTGCCTGATAAAAAACATTGGACGTACTATTTCATCTCATGTCCGCTGAATTCGAAGTTTGCCTGCCAGCAGTAATTAGAGCTCAGCCATTGGTGAAATGGAATGCAAGTAACTGAAACATGGCAAACAACCTAACAAATACACACCATCAAAGTGAAATGTAAGATAAGATAAGAATCACAATAAGATTGCATTTTGCGCAACAAAAGGCTTTAAGGAACACAAATTTTCTAGTTGATGAGGGTTTCAGCTTAGCACACCAACTGTGTGTATTCTCAAGAAAAAAGCCCAGAATTCCTCTTCCAATGACTACAATCACCACCAAACAGCTTCAGGCATCACTAACCCTAGCATAAGCTACAAAAGCAAGGAACTTGAGATAGCATATCAACTAGCACTTGGTAGCCATTTATCGGGCCGTGCCTGAAATAAAGTTTTGCTTGACTACCTTTCATATCAGGTTTATCAATCAAAGAGGAAAGGTATTTAAGGATGTTACAGTTGCCAGCAGAATATTGCATCAACTCAAATTAAATTCTTTAAACAATCAAGCTATAAGCATTAATCGGCAGCATATCGCTCACTCGGAACATCTGATGCTCTAACCGTTGTGTAATTGCATCAAAAGCTCAAGTCTTTCAAATTAAAATTGATCAGGCAGAAATTAAATAGCAGATATCCTGCTAATCCCTTCAGCCTCAAGTCCTTAACTTTATTCAGAAAACTAATCTAAAGAAAGATGGAAGGAGAGAGATTACCGAATTTAATCTTCCTGTGGACAATTGTAGAGTCCGAGTGGACAGAGTGGTAGAGATATCAAGCAAAGAAACCATCTTTTTCCCTGGGTGACACTTGACAGACTTGCAGTAATAGAGTAATGTTCTAAACTGACCGTAAGAAAGGGTCATTTTCGCAATGAGAAAATGAGGTGCCGATGCCAGTTGCTATCGAATCTCGGTATCACCTTCATTCTCACATATAACATGTATAGTTTGTTAAAACAATGGACTATATATAAAGGCATGTGGAAAGGTGGTACTGAAACCCTATCATCCGGTGGCACCTTATCATTGTCTAGATCACATAGAAGATGCTCCAGGATGAAAAATTGGAACTTCAACAGAAATCAGCACACCCAAAAAATTGATATCATCAAAAAATATTACTGTACTTTTGCCATTGTTGTATTTACCTATCAGATACTTCCATACTGTGAGGTAAGTGATTAAATTATTAATCATTAATATAACGAAGGGTATTGTCTAAATGGCATGAAATTGTTAAGCAGCAATGCTATCTGAAAGTTACACCTACACTTGCACAAATTTTGGCAAATTAAACAAGAAAAAATTGTCTAACTCTTCATGTAAGTTACGCAAATCCATCCGATCACATTATCTCATATATCAAGCTAGTCTAGTCCATCAATTTATGTATGTATGCATGTTGAAGCATTTCCACACAGCTTTGAGAACTGATATACTATGCAGCTCACGATCTAAACAAACCATATTAATAAGTAAGTTACGGCTTGAGGAGATTCCTTCTATAATTCTGAAATTAGTCTCTATGCGAACCAAGTTGATGTTCCTCTAGATTAAGATAACCAGGATATAATCTTCTTGTGTAAGTTTTCAATATAATCCGATTCCTGTGGTTTTCTGCTGATCTGCAAAAGATGTAAATACTCATTTTAGCTGTATAAAGTTACTAGAGATAAAATCAAATTTAAGTTCCATGTAATGCGCCTTAGTTTAGTTTAAGGCGGTCTCACTGAACAAACGTATTTATCAAAAGAAGGTTAATTGGCTGTTTGCGAGTATGAAATAGCAAATAAAACAAAAGACATACTTGGATATGAATATGAAAACAGGATCTATCTTGAGACGCACATAAAGAAGAGGCACCTAAAACCATGAGGCCTTCAGCTTCTAATTTGTCAAACAGAGTGGTCAAGACGCCAACTTTGTCCTTGTCTTCGCATATCTGAATAATGACTTCGCCATCTTTTACTTGATTTATCGAAACAGTTAGCGTTGTGCTGTTATTATGAGCTTGCTTGGGGAGTACATGTTGATCATGTTCAGTGGAAATAGCTTGCTTGTTTCCTATAACTGATAGCATATTGTCCTTTTCAAGTGTTTGCTTCTCGATCTGTTTTTGAAGCTCGGGGATGTACTCAAGGGCTCTATCTATCACATATGGTGCACTCCACCTCTTCTGCATATTTAGGTAGCATCAACGTTCAGGCATGCATGATCTAAAAAATTGCAGGATTACTATCTACATTGAGCCTGGCCTGATCAAGAAATAAAATCTTGCAAGCAAAGCTGTTGTGTCCTAGAACAAGCAATGATATCTGTTTTGCGCAAATTTCAACTTTTAGGCTTAATTTGTTCGAGGAGGAGTAACATATTATGTATGAGTACCTTTTAGATTTAGGGTATGGGTCGATTTGTATGATATGACGATTGAAAGTAAAGAACAGGCAATGCAATGAAAATGAGAACAATGACAAAAGAAAATGGTGATTCGGAAAACCCTTGTAAAAGAGGGAAAAGCTGCGGGAGGAGTCTGTGTCCCACCAAACACCAAGTTGCACTGTAGTTTGTATGACGAGTTATAACTTACGAGACAACATGTTAAGTGAGTACAATAACAATGGGGTGAGCGAGTACAATAACTGGGGGTGTTAGGAATTACGTGACCTAGCAATAATCTCCTCTTGAAATCTCGAGTTGGTTTGTAGAGCTAGGTGT
Organism: Silene noctiflora; assembly: GCA_009801015.1. Classification (NCBI taxonomy): domain Eukaryota; kingdom Viridiplantae; phylum Streptophyta; class Magnoliopsida; order Caryophyllales; family Caryophyllaceae; genus Silene; species Silene noctiflora. The sequence continues at coordinate 1,179,784 of VHZZ01000002.1, forward strand.
AAGGAAGAAGCAACGTTGAAGAAACAAAGGAAAAAGAAGAGTGGACACCCGTGGGCGCGGGTCGCGACTTAAGGTGCAGGTCACGCCTGCTGCGCGCGTCGAGTCGGGCGTGGCTCGACCGGCTGTCTTGAAGTTCCGTCATTGCTTAATTCGTTATTTGCTTTGTGTTTTGATCTTTGGTTTTGTTTAGAGAAAACTAATATATTTTCTATCAGTATCCGTACCCTAATTCGCGTAGGTCTCTATTTCCTAATAGTCCTACGAACCTATGAGAGTCGGTTTGTGAGGTTTCTTGTGAGAGGAAGCCTCAATTTGTTCGAGCTCAAATTAAATAACTTTATTCGTTTCCTTTATCTCTCTAGTGATGGACCTAATTTTTAGTAATTAGCAAAGTTAGTTCGAGTTTACACTTTACACAGAGAAGAGTGGGTAACTTTATCCCTTACTAGTTGTACCTAATAATTAGGTCGATCAAGGTAATTGGTGTTTATGTCGCCTCACAAGCCAAAGTTGGGTGTGATCGACTAAAATAAATGGGGTATTTAGGACTATATGTCAAGAGACTTCAACGAGAAACCAACGTTAACCCGACTCATATATATAAATTGTGTCTGGTTCACATCGGCTCAATTAATTACTTAAATAGATTATAATGTCTCGAATCCATTATAGTAACTTTGTGTCAAATTCGTGGCGGATTTTTTTGTCAATCTTTATTGGCGCTACTAATGAGATTTTTTTTGTGTCAAAGTAATTTCATTTCATGTGATTTAGCACAACCAAACAACTACAACAAATGACCGGGATGGAGGGGAGTAATTCATTTTACGATTCACCATTCTCGTTAACATAAAAATTAAAGTAGGTGATGGCATGAAGCAATGCATATTGGGAGGGTTTCTAGAAACAAATTGATCATGAACCACGCACCTAGCTAGCTCTTCTATGAAGCATTGCATGGTGAATGTACGCAATGCTTGATAGAACAGCTAGGTATTAGTTGAGGATGGTTTATTGCATTGCATGGTGACCAAGTTTCACACTGAGAATCAAAATGGTAAGAAAGGAGCATACATGAAAGTAATAGAATACCTTAGCTCTACGAGATTCAGGGAGCAACGCACGAAGGGCTAGGAAAGTAGCATTGAGCTTCATCCTTCTAACTCTTTCCTTAGCATTATGATTAAGTTTCTTAGTACATGACCCTTCTCCAACCTCCAAAGCTGCTGGGAGTTGATCATCAATCATCACTTCTGTTGTTATCGTCGTCGTCGTCGTTGTCATAGGATCATGTTGCATATGAGGACGTACAAGAGTTGAGGCTTGTTCATCAGTCGTCTGTGCCACCCAATTCAGATTGGTCTCCTGTGTTATTGATGGATAGTCTTGTTCATGATCATCTAGAAACATGCTCAATTGATCATCTCCAATAAATGGTTGGTTTTCAATGCCATAATTATTTGGAGCTTCAATTGGAAAAGAGAAGTCATCATCACTATAAATTGGGTTTCCAAATGGAGGGTTTGACATCAAAACTAATCCAACAAAGAGCTAATAATCAGCTCCAGAATTATAACATCAGATTAAATCTCCCATCAATTTTAAAATAACGCTCAAAAATAAGTTAAAATCAATATTGAGATATACGAAGTATCTTAATGGGTTGACGTAAAAACATGATCTTGTAGATTCTGATTAAGAGACGGAAAAAAAAAGTGATACTCTTTGTATATAACTCGAATGTCAACATAATTACGATCTTATATATATATATATATAAGATGGTTGACATTTCAACCGAAAAATAACAACTCATTAAAAGGTTACAAGAACGAAATAATAGAAATGATTATTTAATTAGTTGACATCAAGTAACCTTTGTACTAACTTGTACCAACCAACCAAAGGCCAAACAAGTTGGAAACAAGATATAGGCCATATAGGTATAAGAGGAAAGCCAAAGCACATAAACATAATAATACTATACTATACTACTTGTTGGTAAAAGAGGTAAATTAAAGAGGAGCATATATACATACCAGTTTAATTAAAGACGGTAAGAATGGGGTTAAACCTTGTTGATGAATACCTTGGTAAATTAATAGCATGATTAAGAGAGAGAAAAGATACGAGGTAATTAACAATGTTGCAGTACTCGTTATTGTTGTTGTACACATTTCAGGAATATGTAGTACACACACGACACGAGAGTTTAGCTGTAGTACAAAAGGAAAACAAAAAGGAATTAATAATAATAATAATAATAATAATATTATGGAGCATGTAATTAGCATAATAATAAGATAAGATGATATAGTTATAAGAAATAAAATGGCAGTCCCAGTCTGGAGGGAAGACGAGGGAGAAGAGAGAGGGAGATTGAGAGACCAGTAGTATAGTATTGGATAATAATAAATGATTAATCAAACTGATTAACCAAAGATAGTACTCTTTTCTTTCTCTTAAACTTGCTAGTACAACGGACTTCACATGCAAGTACAAGCTTAAGTACGAGTAAAAAACATTCTTCCTCCATATCCAATTTAGGCCGGATTCGAGCCGAATTGGTCCACTAGGAGAGTAAAACTCTGACTATAGGACCGTCTTATAGAAAATGGGCTATTGGGCCTAGAGCCACAAGATTGTTATGAGAGACCGAAATAAAATGGGCCAAATAGACAATAAACCCAACTGAATCCGGTTTAAGAGAATCACATAAGATCGTATTCCCTTGTTTTGCAAAAATTTTGACCTACACATCTTTACTCCTCCTCAATTACGATTTTGGGATCCTTGCTATTCCTTTTTTTTTTTTTTTATTATCAAAGGTTTAATCTTTGAGGTTAGTTCTTCTCCCCTTTCTTTAATGGTTTGGATGTTTTTATATTGAATTTCATTGGGATTGTTTTGGTTGATTGTTAGGTAAATCAGAAACATGAAAATTAACCTAATTTCTTCTGTTTTTTTTTTACTGTTTGACATAATCACGTTATCTGTTTTGGTGAATTTTGGAGCTATATAATCTAGTGTAATCATCCAATTGTATTTCTTGGCTGGTGTTAGATGATTTTACTCGTAGATTTCTGTAATTTTGAGTTAAGATCAACAATTTGATTGAAATTGGGAGTGGGTTTTGCGGCTAAAGGAATTTTATGCATTAAAGGTTCGGACTTTCTGAGAATCACCACTGGAGCTATTTTATTGGCAATAGTGAAATCTGCTCCTCCGTCTCATTCATCTGTTTACCTTTTTTATTCTTTGGGAGGGGGAATTTTAATCAAAGGTAAACAAATGATTGTAAGAGAGGGAGTATTTCTTTGTCATCTTTTAATTGGCCTTAATTTATCAGAGAATCTGGCTGCTTTGTGTTTTCACAAGTATAGAAGTGGCGATTGTGTTTAGTCATGTGAAAAATGGAAATATCGACTCTTTTGTGGGAGTTTATGCTTTTTTTTGTACGTGAAGTAATGTTTTAATCCTTAATTCAGTTTTTTTTCTTCCTTTATGTATCATCGAGAGTAGTTTGTCGATGGGTGAGACAGGCAAGCGCTCCTATCATCAAAAGGACAACAATGGGAATGGGAGTAACAAGAATCAGAGGAGACGGGTTGATAGGGAGGATAAGGGTGGTGACGAATTAGTAGCTTACAGGATATTGTGTCCTGATACAGTTATTGGCAGTGTCATTGGTAAAGCAGGGAAAATTATAAATTTAATACGACAGGAGAGTAGAGCTAAGGTTAAGGTGGTGGATCCATTTCCCGGTGCAAAAGAGAGGGTTATCACGATTTACTGTTATGTAAATGACAAAGTTAAACTTGATGTTGATGAAGAGTATAATGAAATAGGACCATTATGTCCTGCGCAAGACGCTCTTCTAAAGATGCATGCTGCCATTGCCAATGCAGTGACAACCTTGGGTGACTCTGAAAACAAACAAAGAGAATGCACCCTTCTTGTACCAGCTAGTCAGTCCGCCAATGTCATTGGTAAGGCTGGGGCCACTATAAAAAGGCTGAGAAGCAAGACCAGGTCTAACGTCAAGGTCATTGCTAAAGATGTTACAGACCCAACTCACTCATGTGCTTTGGACTTCGACAACTTTGTCCAGGTCAATATTTAATACTAATCTTGAAATGGACTAATCCTATCCACTGAATGTCGTCTTATTTCTTCTTATGAGTGAGTTTTTCTGATATCTGAATTTTTCATACAGATCACTGGCGATTCTGAAGCTGTTAAGAAAGCATTATTTGCTGTTTCTGCTATCATCTATAAATTTCCAGCTAAGGAAGAGATTCCACTAGACACTAGCGTGCCGGAGATGCCTCCAAGTATCATCATACCTGCCGATTTACCGATTTTCCCTGCTGGCGGATTTTATACTGGTGCTGATCCCATGGCACCTTCTAGGTCTGCTCCGTCTTTGATTGATGCTCATGCTTCAGAACTTCCTCTTCAAGGCTATGCAGATGCAGGGAGCATGTGGCCCGTTGTTGTCCCTAATTATGGTGGGGCTTCTCAGTCAGAGGAGTTAATTATACGGGTGTTTTGTCCTTCTGATATCATTGGACGTGTTATTGGAAGGGCTGGGAGCACTATTAAAACCTTAAGACAGGCTAGTGGTACCCATATTGCTGTTGATGATAGTAAACCTACTAAAGCTAAGTACAATGGATGTGTGATTACTGTGACCTCGACTGAGGTATAGAAGCTCTTCTTCACTCTCTGTTGAGACCTAAGAATTTTGTGGCTACAGAGGATTTGATAGAAGTTTTTAAACGATTCTCTCATTTATTCTTTTCATTCATTTGTTTATGTATTTGTCATTTCTTTCAAACATTCAGTTGCTATTTTGAGGTGCACTGTCACAGTTCTGGCACTCTTGTGACCGTCTAGTATCTGTTGGGTTTCCAATATTGCATTTTGCATTGTTTACCGGCGAATTTTCATGTTCTATTGGTAGATGACATTTTGTTTTCTGTGCATTGCTTGTGTGAGTAAGAGATAAGCTATCCTTGCGTTAAGATGTCTGTCTTCCTTTTTCTGTCTTAATTCTTCCTATAACTTCAGTTCTGACTTCTGACATCTTTTTGTCTTAATCTTTCAGTCATTAGATGATGTTCAATCAAAGGCAGTAGAAGCTGTTCTTTTGCTTCAAGAAAAGATCAATGAAGATGGTGAAAATGTTACCATGAGTCTTTTAATACCGTCTAGGAATATTGGGTGCATTATAGGAAAAAGTGGCTCAATTATCAATGAGATACGGAAAAGATCAAGAGCTGATATCCGGATTTCAAAAGGGGAGAAGCCAAAGAGTGCTGATGATGAATATGTAGAGGTACAAATCTTCTATCTTTCTATGTTTGTGGCATTTTATTAAATCTCGATTTTGGTCACGGTCAAGGTATCAGCTTTTGTGGCTTAATCTCACTAAATGAGGTCAATAGTGCCTCAAAATGTGGTAAAGTGCTGGCTCTATAACCTGCAAAACCTTGATAACTTGGTCACGAGTCGGTGTCGTGGCTGATGTTGAAAACCGTGGAACTCTGTGGTGTTCTTGTTTGTGTATCTTTTTTTTCTCCTCCTTGCCAGTACTTACTCCGGAAGGCTTAGTTACTATGTGGCCAAAGCAGAGTGGAATGCAGGCCACTGAGATGATATTGGAAAATGGGCTTTAAGCTCATGAAGATATCCTTATAACCCTACCCAACCTAGAGGTTGAGGGAGGTTCAAATCCCAGCCTTGTGGTTTGGAGGTGGCTGCTATAATCATTGAGCTCACACTTTCTTTACAAGTGTTCTTGATTTTGTATGAATTAACACGTGCATTCTTCTGGTCTCAGGTGTCTGGAGAAGTTAAAAATGTCCGAGATGCACTTATTCAAATTGTTCTAAGACTCCGCGATGATGCACTGAATGATAAGGATGTCGTAACTAATTCCTCAGTTGCCGCTGATCATATATACTCTGGTGGCGGTGGTTTTTCACTGCCCCTTGCTCTTCAGTCTGTTCCTCCTGCAAATCATTTGGGATATCAATCAAGAGCTGAGCCTGGATATCAATCAAGAGCTGAGCCTGGATATCAATCAAGAGCGGAGCCTGGATATCAATCAAGAGCTGAGCCTGGATATCAATCAAGAACCGAGTCTGGATATCAATCAAGAACTGAGTCTGCAACTGGTGTTGGCATGTTGTCATCATCAAATGACTTTTACAAATATGGATCTTTGTCGGTATGTTGATGTCAGTTATACATTTATGCAGTTCTTGGTTTTTCATTTTCACTTAATATGTCTAAGCAAATTTGAGAATATGCAAGGTTGATTTAGTTTGTACTCGGCCGGTTTTTCTCACTTGTTTACCTATCAATCTTTTTTTCCACTACTAAATCCCGGTCTTTTGTTTATGTACTGTATATTTGTATAATGTATATCACAAATAGTTTCGACATGTTGGTCTGTTTTTGAAAGGTGTCTTTCTAAACATTGATTTGTTTTAGGTAATCTAGTTATTTTATTTTAAGACGATTCATATTTTTCAGATGGGAGATGATCTCTATGGATCCTCGTATTCGTCCAAGCATTATGGAGGAAGGTGCGCATATGATCTATTTCTTAATTTATTTTTCAGCAATGTTTTCCTTGTTTCTCTTGAGATCTTAATAAGCTTGGTTATCTCATTGCTTATATATGCCGTTGGGCAGATCACTACCATCCTCAACTTTAGAAATGTTGATTCCTGCAAATGCAATGGGTAAAGTGGTAGGCAAAAATGGTTCTAATCTTGCCAATATCCGTCAGGCATGTTCTGTTTTTTTCCCTTTCTCTCCCCATCATTTTCCCTAAAACAAGATTCTTCTGGACGCGTTAAACTACGTAATGGGTGGATATCTGCTGAAAAGTTGGTATCCTCTTCCGTGGTTTTTGTATCCATGTTTCAACTTTGAAAACATAACATCCTATGGCATTCTGGTTTTTTGTTTTCCAGTTATCAGGGGCTCTTATAGAGATGTCTGAGCTGAAGACTTCCCATGGAGACCGTGTCGCTTATATATCTGGTACCGCTGAGCAGAAGCGTTCCGCTGAAAACCTGATCCAAGCATTCATCATGGCAACATAGTATCTCAGGTTCTTCCCTTTTAGGAAAGGTGAAAACTGACAGGACTCCTCCTTTCTTGATATTCACTTTGAATTTTCCCTAGGCTTGCTTCAAGAGTCGTGCTTTTCTGCCAGCTCATATACCTTAGACCGTAAAGCAAATCAAGATCTTATCTGGAGATTTGTGCATGGATTAATAAGTGGAGCTTAGATTTCACCGTCACAAATCTGTTCAGCATCTACTGGTTGTCCTAGGATTTAATAGGATCTCTCTTTCCTTGATGATCGACATTCTAGCAGCTGCTTCCATTTAACTTTGTGATTTCCGTTCTCAGTTTGTCTGGAAGGACATAATATTCCTGGCTAAAAGGATTATAGATCATTTTAATCAAATTCCTGTTTATTTTATTTAAAAAATCGTCTATTTTCCTTCCATTCCTCCTCTACTTCGTCACAGTTCGTTTGCGCCAATGTCATGATGCTCTTACTGAAGTGGTGCATCTGACCCTCTTATTTTCTTCCATGCTTGTCACCATTCAGCTGTCAATTTAAATGATAAATCAGCTTAGAAGTTGACTTGTTGCTCTCCGGCCGTGATGTGTGCAAATAGTATAGGGGAATAAACTCCCCCTTTCTATTCTATAATCTATTCTATTCTATTCTGATCTGTTCATGGGTTATGCATGCAATAAGAGTGCATTGTTTCCAGTATAGCGGCTTTGCTCTTTAAAATGCTCGTTAGCTTATGATGACCGCAGATTTCCCACCGATGCTGCTTTGAAATTCTGAAAAATCTCTGTTGTACATGCCTTTCAGATGATTGATTTAGGAAGCCTTTTCTGGTATCTTTTTTGTATGCTGGAAATCTTATTTGCGCTGTAGTGTTTGCTCCAAATTGGAGCATTCGTTCCTTGCTGTGCACTTAGTCACTAATTCTGATTTTCTTACCCGTTTTTTTCTTGAAATGACATTCTGATTTGCTGTAGTAGATTTAAGTGCCAATTCAAAACATAGTTTGAGGTTTGTTACTGTTTAGGCTTCAGCAATGTTTCTCCGTTTCTTTTTCTCCTCTTATGCTTTAAAGAGCTTGGATCTTCATCTAGGCGGAAGGTCAGTAGGAGACCTTCTGTGCTGCAGATTCCACTTTGAGTACTGCATTTTCTCCTCTAAAGATGTGAAGCATAACTTCTCTAGATATTATGTTCGGTTATTGTTGGTTTGCTTTAGGACTTAGGTTACAATTGCTCCTGTATTTTATAGGTGCTCTTCTCCTTTTTGGCCTGACCTTTGATTTTTTTACCAAGTTTATACTTTTGGGTTTTTTAGCATAAGGTGATGCTTGCATCTATAGTCTATACCTTAAGTAGCGATAAATGTCCTGTTTAGTAATTTAAGCGATTTGAGGAAATGCACAAATTAATGTCGCTTCTATACGCACAGATCACTGTGTTGCCTTCAAACTCGACTTATTCACTTAGGATCTATAGTTGGGCTAGTCAAGCCAGGTTGAGGATTGGAGAAAAGTGATGACATTGAGATAAATTATAAAGGTAAACTTGAATTCCAGTCTGAGATAGTAGGATTAGTTTGCCAATAACAAGCATTTTGAGGGTTGTTGACCTGGTAACTGTTCGAGTCCTGATATTTTTGATTTTGTTTTCGTTAGTCTTGATCTTGAACTTGAGTTCCAATTGGAGATAGTAGGATTAATTTGCCAATAGGACGGATTGTTAGTCTTGATCTTAGGATGCTATGGTGTCACAAAGTCTTAATTCGCTACTTGATACTAGCTAGCTTTCCATGTAAACCTCTGTAGCGCATTTCGTCAGAGCAGTAAGAACAGGAAGTAATGTAGAATTCTCCTCTTTACTGAACGAGTTGATTCTCTGGATATATTGAGTGGCTCTTCTCGACTCTGAATCACTTTGGGGTTGTCTGGCTTATCTATCCTAATGTGGTGAGTAGCTCGCTTTCATCTGTCTCTCCACAAACTACTACTCTACTCTCTTGACACATGGGTAAACCTGTTCGTAGTTTTTTGCTCGGACTAGCCGAGTCTAGGCTAACCCTGAGTGAATCCTCTTGGTCTTGCACTAGTCTTAGTGAAAGCCATTGTACCGCAGTTGCAAGCTTGGGAAGTAAGTGTTGTCCAGTAGCTTGTATCATTCCTGCTGCTGCTTCAATGTTGAAGGAAGAGGTGTGTATATTTATATTTGAATGCTGCTGTATAATTGCGAAGACCATGTATATTAGATAGAGCTACTACTTTTTTGCAACATTATTCTGAATTTGAGTTTAAGTCAAAACACTGATGTTATATATAAAACATTCCTGTCTGATTCGACAGAATTATTAGTCAGTACTCAGTACTACTCGGTAGTTATCGAATGTCCTGCTTACTGCATAACCTCAAAATCCGAGTTAATCAGCTAGTAAGGGTATGACTCGAGGTTTGCAAATTGCAATACATGTTACAGTGTGATTAAAGCGATTGCATGTGTTGGAGAAATAGTGATATACAAAGCCAACAAAAACGCGGCGAAGATGTTTAGTAATGTCTGAAATCCATGAGCGAGTGAGTTAGCTGATTAATATTAATATTATTAATAATAATAATAATAATAATAATAATAATAAAAGTGGTCAAATAAGCCGGCCCCCCACGTTTATATGCGAATATATTCTTCCAAGGTTTGTCTTATCTTGTTTCATAATATTGGTCCGACCAATTTACCGTTATGTCGTCGTTATGAACCCACTACTATATTATTATTATTATTATTATTATTATTATTAAACTAACATAAACACTTTGCCGGTTTTAGCCGCTGTTAATGGATTAATGGTACTAGTAGAGTAGTAGAGTAGTAGGTAGCCAATAGATACGTATACGTAGTAGAATTTCTGTAGTTTTATAGTCATATCCACATGGTAATAACGCGTCCTTTCTTGTCTTTTTTACAAGCTCTCAAGTCTCATACTTCATCAGTATAGCTTATTCGGTTTGACTTAAATCACGTCTCGAGTTTAACACTCTAAATAATCTAGCGATTTAATCTTGGTACAACAATTTAAGTGCAAAGTTATCTACTTATAAAACGATTTTTTCTTTTTTGGAGTTGGTCTAAAAGTAATTACGGATTTACTCCCTACATGTTTTCCTCTCTTCTTTCGAATTAAAAAAATCAAATAGGAATGACCGACAAATATGGATGATACCTAATACCGTTTCCATATATTAAAAGAAGAAATAATAAAAAAGGATAATGTAATAGTGACACGTTTAGTCGGAGGCATGTTAGTTTGTTTAGACAGAGAGTTCAATGTTTGTCCTTGAAATATGTCGCATTCACAACACGTTCATCACATTATTTTATATTAAAGACATAGAGTTGAGAGACAGTAAATGTTTTGTCCTGTTGTAACGCGCATGTATATCCATCCATATATACATACATGAAGGGAATTCACCAGGCCACAATTTAAACTGTCTTAAAATGCTTTAATTTGTTGGTTTTTGACAGTTGAGAAAATAGGTAATTTGAGTTATGAGCGAGCAACTAAACCAACAGAAATACACATACAAATACAAACTAAAGTTGGAACATATTATTTCTGTCTCCAATCATTTACTCCTTGATTTCAGGAGGTTTGTAATTATCTCAAAATATTTGTTATATGTTTTTCTTTTAATTATCTCTTCTTGGGGTTTTATTCCCTGCTCTCTTAAGGTTGTTTAATTTCTTCGATAATTTGTTATGATTTTGTTGTGTGCACCATTGTTTTCGTGCTGCGTTCTCGTGTTCTTTGAATAATTTTTTAAAATGTTGAAAAGATTACAACAACTTTATTGTATTTATGAACATTACATTATGTTCCTAATGATTGGTTTGGATTGTGTTTCAGGTTGTTGTTGAATTCTTGAGGTGCAGGGGTTTTCCCATTTTCGTCACCTCTGATTATCATTGCGGCTAGTAAGATATATTAGAGTAAATTAATACGACAAAGACGTACGGGAGAAAGGGAGAAAGCAAGGAGTGCCTAATGGCTTCTGGGGAAAGGGACTTGCTGATTGATCTTGAATCTGGTGGTGGTGGTGGTGGTGGCGTTCTTACTGACATTGCCTTAGCTGAGGAGGGCTGTAAAGTGGGGAGGAAGACATGGAGCCGAGCTTTAAGTTGTAAAGGAATAATGAGTAGTTTAAGCGATACTGAATCAAGTGTGGATGTTTCAAATCTGAGTAATATTGCATTCGGAGGATTAGAATTAGCTATTGACAAATTATCAGGAGGGGAAGAAACCAGAGAGGTAGTGGCTGTGGTTCCTATCGAGAAGAAGAATCCTGGTGAGCCACTGAAAAAGCCCAATRGGAAGAAGTCCTCCAAGCCACCGCGRCCTCCTAAAGGTCCTGTGCTGACARCATCTGACCTTAAGTTGGTGAAAGAGCTGACAYAGCTGGCTGCCAGGAAACGTGCTAGGATTGAGCGGATCAAGGCTTTGAGGAAGATGAAGGAGTCCAAGCGGTCGACTTCAAGCAGTAGCATGCCTGCTATGATCATGACTGCTCTTTTTTTCCTTGTCTTAATATTTCAAGGTATGCTGCCGCTTTCCCCATCTTTCTTCTATCAATCTTGAATGTTTMTTGTTCAGAAGACATGTCAAACAATTACATACTGATATGGAAACAATTGGTGAAACCTGGTTCTGATTAGGTGGAATTATTGTTGCAGGCACGTTCTCTGGAAATAACGCAAGGAAACAARTTGTGGAGTCTCCTGCGCCAGCTACGTTAAGGGAGGGCTTGGTTCCAGTTCAAGTCTTGAACAATGCCTCCACAAATGAGATGAATCAGCCTTCATCTGTATCTTTCAGGTGAGTTGTTTGTTATGGCTATGCTTCACGTCTTTATTTTGTCATGTTAACTGTTATCAGAACTGACACCTTTTTCTTGATGCAGTACTTCAGAGCAGCCTTTGAGCTCAGGCCATCATCGGAAGGAAGGAGTTGACGCGAGATAGRTTTTTAGTCATTCGGAGGCCACGTCTGCCTACCACTTTTTGATGGATCAACTGCTTCTCTAATGGCTACGTGCGTGTAAATATGCTGAGAGTTGTCATTGGGAGGCTGTGTATATACAGGTGTACCTTGTAATGACCAAGGTTGCAGCTTTTGGCGGCGTCTTTGAGCAAACTCGATAATTCTAGTTGGAGACCTAATGTTACATAATCTGGCTAAGTTTTCGGCGTTGAGCCTTTTCATTCATTTATTCCATTTTCGGTTAGATCAGTCACTGAACAGTGGGACTCCTCACCGAATCTCAGGGCAAAATGCCTTGGTTCAGTTCTTCTATTCTATGTATCAGCAATTGAATCAAAAACTAACATTATTATTTATTTATTCAACATTTATTACTCTTGCTTTTGCTCCATCCCATTTATCGATTCTGATCATGTTTGCAGTTATGCGCGTTGGTTGTTTTAGACTTTCACTGACGTGATTTACTGTGGTTTGAGATAAAAGTAATTATCAAATGATAATAACTAAGAACTGAAATTACGATTTAGGATTTGATACAATGGCGCTAGTCTTGCGGCTGCTAGAAATATTCCGTACACAATTCCAAGTGGAAAAAAGATACAAACACTGTGTTTGAGAGCCACAACTGACAGTAATGTCATAACCATCCTCGCTGGTCCGCATTAAATAAGGATCTCAGTACTTCGCTTGAGCCAGGATACAGTACATTTCATCGATTGCTTCCTGCATAAATTCATGGGACGTAACATAAGCATTTGACACAAGACCAGTTCTCGGTTACTAAGGGGGATGGGGAGAGTTCGTGTGTATGTTACCTGGTAACGTTTGAGCATTCTATCCCTCTTCTTCTTCATGGTAGGTGTCAGCAAGTCTGGGATTGTCTCGAACGTCTGTGATTCTATTATTATTCCCTTGACATATTCGAAACCTCTCAGCTGATTTTACATGAAAAGAAGTTGTTAAGAACAAGAATTCGATGTCTAAGCTACACGAGAATCTTTGGAAGGCCATGTATAGTATACCTTGTTTCTTTCAGCAGCAGCCTTGAGCTCAGAGTGAACATAAGTTTTGAAATCAGCGCGAGAGCATAACTGAGTGAAGTTGCCTTGGTAACCGTTTTGATCCGCCCACTTCCGGGAGTAATCTTCATTAGGCACCACAACTGCAACCAGCATCGACTTAAAGCTGTCTCCGTACACCCATATCTAAAGGAGAAATAGGAGTTTCAGTACGATCCTGGGTATGTAATGAAGAAATGAAACAAATTTATGGCAGAAGAGGACTTACATCTTCAACAATAGGACTGACAGCATATATTTTCTCCAGGTACTCGAGTGCGATGTACTCTCCTTGTGACAGTTTTATCAGATGCTTCTTCCTATCAATGATCTTCAAGGCGCCATTAGGAAGCATTTCCCCTATGTCACCTACCAGCACCAGAGGAAAGAATAATGTCATTTTTGTCAAGAGTTACTCCATAAAACAGTAACTGTGAGAATGAGGACGAACCTGTATGAAACCATCCGTCTATGATTGATTCCTTGGTGAGCTGAGGGTTCTTGTAGTAGCCAGAAAAGACTGATTTACCCCTCACACAGATCTCACCGCGTGGGGGGTCAGACAGGGGGTTGTACCCCATTTCCGGGACCTCTTCCAGACGAAGTTCAGTATATATAGATGGAACACCAACAGCTCCCAGCATTGACATGTCGTCAGGCATGCAATGTGTGGACAGTCCGCAGGTCTCTGTTAGTCCTGCAGTGCTTATTGGACTTCAGGTATGTGATCCAAAGATATGAATCTACACTAGTTCAAACTTCTAGCAGAGATGATTCTAATAAAACAGTACCATAGCCTTGAAATACAAAGCAACAGCAAGTGACTCGGAGAAACTCCTCTATTTCCTTGCTCCATGGTGCTGCTCCACAAACAATGAGACGAACACGACCACCTAACTTATTCTTAACCTGAATTTGGACACTCCTCACGTTAATTGATCTCAACTCTCTAAAGAACATTGATGGCATAAGATCAACATAAAAAGTTGATACCTTTCTGAAAGCTATTAAGTCTGACAAAGGGGATGCATTCTTGTATTTGAACCCTAAATTCATCCAGAATAGTTTGCTGTAGAAGAGGAGAGTTACTGCCACAACCGCCTAACTGAAGCTAACTTGAAATGTAGAAGGTTTGAATAACTTACTACTGGTAAAGGAGGTCAAATATCTTCCTTCTCCTTGGATTGAGAACTTCAACCCCCTTCTTTATGCCTGACAAACATCGGCAGCATATTTTTAACCTTGTTAACATGAATCAGTTCAGAAATACTACTGCATTAAGACAGAAGACTGATAAAAAGCACTTGCCTTCATATACACGTTCAAAGACTCGAGGTACACCAGCAAAAAAAGTTGGCTTTAGTTCCATCAGATCTTCACTTAGTTCATTTATATTCTTTCGGGGAGATTCGGAGAATGATCAAAATAAATGTTATAAATTGCTGGTCAAAAATGCAATGTAATATTTAGGGTTATGCAGAAGAATAAGAAGAGCATACCCCATGAAAATAGCCAACAGAAGCACCCTTTCGGAAAAAGTATTCCTCAATCACACGGTCTAATATATGAGCAAGAGGGAGGAAAGATAGATACACGTCATCCACTGTCATCTGTACACAGTAAAATTCAGCTAGATTACATCAGAATGTCACATAACAAACCAGAAGGTTTCTTAAACCAAAGAAGAATCAGTAGCTGGCAGAATTAGAGTCGTATTCAACCTTATCTTCAAACTGCTCCATGAAAAGATCCAATCCTCGGATAAACATGGCGACATTTTCATGTGTAATGACGACACCTTTTGGTTCTCCACTTGTACCGCTAGTGTACATTATTGTACAGATGTTGATTGCTTGAGGAGGAACCGTTTCTGATGGTTCTTCCTTACCCTGTTTGAATATGAGCAGTTTTGTATTATTAAGATCGTGAAGGAATACAGTACTAGAATTACATGTGCTTGCCAATGGACTTACCATCTGAAGGAACTGATTCCATGAGTAAGTCTGAATCCCTACACCACGCGCCTTTTTATTTTCTTCCGCAGCAAATGATGTGAAGCAAACAACAGCTGCAATTTTATTTCATTTAGCAAGTTAACTTGTGCTCAATCTGGTTTGCCACATAGCACAAGTAATCAGTCTTACATTTCAGTCGACGAGAAGAGAAGCAGTCTGGATCCAGTAACTGCAGATGGTTCAGGTATTACTAATGAGCAAAAAGAAATACCAAAAGTGATGTAATAAGCTTGACTAAGAAAGGATCAAGGATATCTTGAACTTACTTCGCCAAATTTTTTGGGATGAACAAAAACATAATCAATCTCAGCATGTTCAAGGATGAAATCAATAGCAGTCGGTCCTGTATACCAAAGAAGCAGATATGGTTCAGGAAAAGGACTGGGAATTTATTTAAAACGCAAATGAGTCCATACTACTTACCTAAGGTATCGTAGAGAGGAACGCAAATCAAACTCTGAGCATTGCAAGCCTACACAAAGTTCGCACCCTTTTCATTACAAATTTTATTAAGGTTCAAGTGAGAACATTTTCTGTAAGGTTGGTTCGTACGACAAACCTCCATGGCCACGATCCATTGAGGACAGTTAGCACCATATATTCCAATTCGTGCACCCTATCCCACGAGTAAAAATTTATATCAGGAAGACAACTAGGCCATATAGAAACATATGAAGGGAACAGGGAAAATAAAATTGATAATGAAAGTATAAATGCGCATCGCTTACAGGCTGAGCCCCACACGCCCGCAGCGCAGAGCCAATATCAAGGACATCCTGATACACTTCCTTGTATGTTTTCCACATATAAGGACCCCACTGATCATCCAAGCAAATCAAATATTAACACAATCATCACCAAATAATGAGCACTATCAAGTTGGTTGAATAATATTCATGTAAATTACCTTATCATGAACTAATTCGCGCCAACCCAACATTTTGCTTCCTGGGTGCTTCTCAACAGAAAGTCTAGAGATGTAACAAAGGAACAGCGGGTGAATAACATGCAGAAGAACAGGGAAAACTTAGCCTTTCGGAATCCAGCAAATACACATATACGTACACAAGTACGTCCTACGTTTGAAATACCTGAAAGAATCCCAAGCAGTGGAAATATCAGGATCAGGAGCAGGGAATCCATGCTCGGAGAGAATGTTCCGGTAAGTGGGGCCTACTGCAGGTCGCCCGTCTTGCCCTTCTTTGCCACTTGCTACTTCTACTGAACTCTTCTTCATATTCATCTTTTGCTTATTTGAATATTTCTATGATTTCATAAATTACTGCACAGTTTAGTCATATATTATACTACAGAGTAGTAATTATTTAGAGCAGTTACGTTGTTAGAAAGTTTCGAGATTTTGACGTAGCACAAGCTAAAGCAGCATAGTCACACATTTCTTCATGCCTTTTTTATTGTTTGACAGTTTCTCAAATAAAAACTAGGAACATCAAGTGTGTGAAGTGTAGCAAAAGCGGGAGATGACATAAATGTACGCAACCTTACCTTACCTGACTCGTAAGTCGTAACCAGTTGAAACTAATTAAGAAAGCAAGTTTTGAATGTAAGTCAGAAGTAAAATGGCAACAGTGTGAGCTGCCTAATGAAGGTGAATATGATAAAGTTGAAGATTAGAGAGCTCATTATAAACACAAGTGCAAGGAGTAATTAAAGAAAAAGTTGCTAAAAAGAGGAACAAAGTTTGAAAACACAAAGTAGTTGTGAAGAACGTACGACGTTGCAATCTCTTTATTTGAGCAACGAAAGTAATGTGACATAAACTCCATTAATGAAGCATTTGAACCTATTTATTGTAATGGGGCCAGTGACGGACGAGTTGGTTGAATCGATTTCAGTACACATTAATCAATCAGTCTTTCTTGTATACTGCATTCAATAAACAAAGCGTCTTACTTGTGACGAACACTATCCGTCATAAGCTGAAGACGGAAAGTGCCCCTCTCACAATAAGGCAAGTGGGAGGGATAATGGGTGAGAAATGGAGCACCACATGGATAGTGTTACTTGCCTACTGTGAGAAGGGCACTATCCGTTCTCAGCTTGTGACGGATACTGCCCGTCTTCAATGAGAATTTGTGTTCAATAAATTCTAACCTTTAAAGTTGATTGTAGAAGCATAATAAGGCTTATAAATCAACACCAAAATTGGAGTATCATCTCACGCACAACGCCATAAAAGTAGCTTTAACTCGTTTTCCAATATGCTACTCCGTGTATTGTTGCCCAAGTAGTTGGCCCCATTAATAATAATACAAATTTGAAAGTGAGATGGACTGCACAACAATTCTTTCGAATGTTTCCGTCATGTCTTGACTTAAGCTCAATCAAACTGATCTCGACCTTGAGGTGAGATAGGCCAAATCTGAACTGAGCCGGATCTGAAAAGCTACCGTTGTTTTGACTTCAGTCGTTATTGTAGAATTTGTTTAAATTGATTTATGGAAAGGAAAATAATACGAAAATAATGAATCTAAGGCTGTGCGAGTTTTAAATAGAGCTCGAATTAAACTGAGGCTGTAGAATAACGAACATGGGTGCATAACGTGAATTGCTTCCCTTTGTCTTTGGAGGATTATGAACAAATCGGTACGTAACAATTACCCTTATAATTTGGCTACAATAGTGATGGGTAACAAACTCCTCGTAGATTTTCTTCATAATACAGCAAATATACTTTATTGCGCGACTTGATCATAAAGAAGAAACATGGACGTTGTATACCAAATGTCAAATATTTCATTAATCCCCTTGTTTATTTGCAAACGAATCGATTGTCTAATTAAAACAAAGAAAGAAAGAAAGCAGCCACACTAATAGATTGACATAATATTGCATCCGAGCCACTAAAAGGATACGGAGAGGAGAGGAAATAGAGAGGATCCTAATTGGACGGTGATATATTGATGTCTACCATACAACCATCTAGGATAGCATTACTTAATGGTGTGTGTATTTGATAGGATTGTTTTCATTCCGACGAACGCAAACATAACAAAACATTATGCTCCAATAGTATTATGCAACTGCCAATCTCCTACTAAGCACTTTGATATGTTTCTTCATACAGACTCGAATATAAACACGGATTAATTAACTATCACAACTGAAAAATATGACATCTCCATGTCAAAGTGAAATTTTGGTGGTTCAGACTTCAGATACACGAGGCTAGGTTGGACATTGTCCAGGTAATCACAGAAGTCGAACATTGACAATGACGAAGGGGCCTTGTTAGCCTGGATAAGACACAGGACATCATTCTCATGGTCGAATCTTGATAGACATCGTCCACTCGTGTATTGCATGAATATATGGTTTTGGCAGTCAACATAACTGATGTTAATCAAGAATTGAGGAGTTGCATAACTAGCATGTCGTCACTCTGTTTCAATAACATTAAGAGATATACAAAAACAGAAATAGGGTCAAGAATGCTAAAGCACAGGGTTCCTAGCTTACTTCACCGCCTAGACGCACTCCCTACTAGTCACCGTCACTATAACATTACCGGTGCTTCAGTGGCACTACACCAATGGTTAAATACACTCACACATCGATCTGGACTCAACAATGCTCTCCTGAACATGCGCTACACTGAAATATACAAGCAAATTGACCAAATGGTAAAAGAAATAAAAAACAATTACCGGAGTGACGCGGTGACTTTGTCAAATTCCTGTTGAGCACACTCAAGAGAGCCCTTCACAGCATCCATACTCGACTGCAACAAGGTTAACTCAGTGTCCTTCCGCTCTTTCTTTGACATCACAAGAGCCTGTTTCTCCTTCAGCTCCTTTGTCTTCTTCTCCAACTCTGCAATCTCATCCTCCATCTTTGATTTCTCCTGTGTTTGCTCCTTGATCTGGCTTTCCATCTCTTTGCACGTATTTTCAGCCTGCTCACACCTGGTCTTTATTGATATCAATTTATGTAATAGCTCTTGCACGGGTCCCACATTAAATCCAAGTTCTTCCAGGTCAACGAGAGCTTCCAGATACCCATCTAACAGACTCCTGGGGTCATCAAAACGGGCCCGAGACACTTTTTCAGCTAAGCTGGTGAACGTCACCATACTACCTATGGCCAATCCTTCTCGACATTCTTCCTTAATATTATACAAAGGGAAGAAATGCGGTTTTTGAGGGATTCGCTTCAAAACTTCCATGGATTCAATCACTCCCCATATAAGGGAGTTCTTTGCGAAAGGCAACTCCTGATTTTCTCTAGGCATTGTCACAGTAAATTGTATTAGTGTCTCATCTGGTCTTCGGGTAGCATCATTATCATGGCTTGAATTTCCAGCTGAAGTCTCGTCGTCTTTTTCCTGCTGCACCTCCTTTGACTGACAACATGATTGTGTTGTAATTGCATCTTGCATTACTCCAGTCTCAAGTTGAGACTGACCTGCATACCCAGACGGCCAGACAAAGAGTCAGAGAAATACAATAAAAGGAAATAGTAACGACGATACCCCAACAACAAGAGAGGGCAAGGGAGTCATATGTAGGCAGAGTGAGGCAATTTCAGGACGATCACTGATGAAATTGCGTCACGATTGACAGCAACTTTCCACAATTTAAGAAGGGCAGAATGTTATAGTGATTATTTGGCTTTATTCGATCATAAAAAGAATCATCAAAGTTGTATAGCAGCTACTTCTTACATGCATCAGTTTCTTTAGGAGAGTGAGCTCCCTCGAGCCAGGCTGATAATGGCTTATCATCTTCAGAAGCATTACTTGAAGCTACAGCAACAACTGCAACATCTCGGCCTACTTCATTGTCAGGATCCTCAACTGGTCTTCCGATAGAGTTAGCAGCAGTGTCTGCAAAATAACTCACAACCATAGGCTCAGCTATCTGCTTGTGTAGCATGGAATTCCTTGATAACTAAATTATACTCCGTAGCCCGCACTACAAGTTAAACCGCATCACAGAGCCAATACTCAAAATGAAAGCAGCAACATGCTATAGTTATCTATGCTTGGTGAGGTCAAAAGATACAAAAAAGAAAGTAGCTTTAGATTGATTGTCCTTGCCATTAAAAACTTTCAATACCTTTGGTTGGAATTTCTGCCTCGTTGATCGATTTCAATTTCTTTCCCCTTAAGATAAATGTGTTAGCTGGTTCCGCAGCTGCTACCGGTATCTTGCAATGTTTTCTAACTTGTCGTTTTCCAACACTCCTCTTACCAAAGCTCAACCTACGAATGTCACGTGACCGTTTGAATTGATCACTAATGATGCTCATACGTGTAGTATGAGGATCATTAAAAGGAGAGTTGCCTATCGAAAGCGGCTCAACAACAGCAACAGGATTCTCAACTTCATCTGCAACATTTAGCCTCCTGTTTTCCGCATTTTCTGGCACTAATGCAAGTCCAGACACACAAGATGAGTATTACACATACTGCAGGAGCATCACTCAACATTAATGGGACATTATTACAGCCTCAATCATGGGTATACCTGCTTCGTTGGTTTTTGGACTACCAACTCGAAAAAGAACTTTAGGTGGCCTGCCTCTCTTTTTTTTCAGATTAGTGACTTCGCCTTCTTTTGGAGATTCACTTGCCTGCAACTAGGGTGGGGAAAAAAGGTTAATAAAAATAACCTTGTATATTAGTACCCTAAAAAGGCCAGGTGGCAATGCAGCAAGAGCGGGGAGGAACCAAGAA
The DNA here is from genome assembly GCA_009801015.1 of Silene noctiflora. Classification (NCBI taxonomy): domain Eukaryota; kingdom Viridiplantae; phylum Streptophyta; class Magnoliopsida; order Caryophyllales; family Caryophyllaceae; genus Silene; species Silene noctiflora. The sequence goes on from VHZZ01000002.1 coordinate 1,200,691, forward strand.
TGAGCAAAGGCGACATTGGAAGGAAAAAGATGTCTGACAAAAATATTCGATTTTGAGTGGCTTGTAAATAAAAAAAATGCATCAAACGAGTTATATAACTTACCGCTGCTGAGGCTGCTAACTGTTTCCCCTCATCTGTCATGGTCTTCTTCACCACTTTCAGAAGCGATGTTGAATTCTTCACTTTTAAACCAGTCAACGTGTCATTATGTGTCAGCCCTATCACAATTGGTCCATAAGGTATCACCGCATCACTTTTAGGTGGTGTTTGGTCAACAGTCTCTCCAAGTGTAGTCTCTCCAAGTGTATCTAGTAAAACCTTACTCAGTAATATGTCACTCAAACTAGAGCTAAAAGTACCCTTCTCATAATCACACAACATTATATACCTGCCCCTACAACTTGTAGCCTCAGCGGTCTTCCTCTCTTTCGTGGGGTGGGATGCTTCTCACCATCACCCTAAAAACGAAAATTCACATAGTTATACAATCTATTTCCATCCCACAGCTGTTACAGGAAGAAATGCAGGTAAGAAGACTAAATGAGTAGCTGTAAAGAAGGCAAATACAACAGAACCAAGAGTAAAGTGTTGGTCTCAAAATGAATTGGGCTGTGGCTAACATGAATCAACCGTGAAAAATATTCATTAAACAAATGGGGAAAAAAAGATAATCGAGATCATTAAATCTACATTAACAGTCTTTTCATCAGCACATATAGCAATATTCATTGCCAAATTTGCAAACAATAGCCAATGCAAATAATAGATAGGAAAAAATAACACCCTTGCACTGACTTCTTCAGAAACAGAATACTGGTTGCTATCTTCAGATTGTTTTAAACCAGATTTCCCTCGAAGGGGAGGCATTGAGAGGTCAAGATCCAATGAAGTCCCAGAATCCAGAACCTCTCCTTGATTTGCATTTTGTATGCATGTTTCAGGAGATAATGTTGCATCTTCTTCATTAGATCTTCTTAAATGCCTCGTGGACAAAGCAATACCATTAGCATTTTTTTGTTTGTTTCTCTTGTTGCTTGGTGTTGTTCTGATGCAATCAGCCTTCTTGCTCTCAATTGTTTGTAGGTCTTTCTCACAACGCCTTATAGTCATAGCAGAACAAACCTGTCCATTTTCCTTCATAACAACATCATAATTATCAGGAGCAGCATACGGATGGAATGACTACTTTCAAGACTAGGGGTAACTATTACCCTCTCTTCCTCATTCCTATCTTCCCCCACCACCATTTTCCTCCATTGTTTTAGTTCGTTTGAACTCTATTACTCTAGTAATTAATTACCCTCATCCCAAGCAAGTCCTACGTGATCTAGGTATCCTAAAGTGTTTTGTGGAGTAAAAACATTAAAAAAAAAATAATAAAAAAAAAAAAATAATAATAATAATAATAATAATGATAAAACAAAGCTTATGCCAAAGAGAAACTTGAAACTTGTAATAATACATCTGGTACATCTCTTAGTCCTGAGTTAGGAAATTCCGCTAGAACTTGATGTTCATTAAGGATATAAGGGACTCAAAGTGTAAGGACTCTTCAAGCTTCCCACCACAAATGAACTAGACAAAAAGCAAAAACTAACCTAACACAAATGCACAGAAGACAAAATACATTTAGCAAAAGAGTGCAAGAGAAGCATACTTGAGAAGGATAAACCCATTTGCCATTAGTGAAATCCATGTGAAGCCTTAAATCTCAGTGACTAATATCCTTCTCTTTTCAATTTCACTTATAAATTGAAAATGCACCGTCTCTTAACAAATATATTTGAAACTAACCAATCACCCAGCAGCAATCAACGAAGGTGTCAACCTTTGTCAATAACTCTAGAGGTTTGTTACTTGAGCTAGAAGGACGAGGTCTAATGTGAAGGGATCTAGCAATACTTTCAGAACTCCTTCTCTTGAGCTTTGATACTACAATAAGTAGTTACTAACTTTATGAACAACAACTGCAGGCGCATGTTACATCCAAATCAATGCTCACTTCTACAGCTATCAGTGAGCCAAACCTCTCATTCTCTGTCAGGAGTAAGAACCAAATAGCCTGATCAACCACCAGACTTGTAGATTTACCGATAGGAGGTATCATATCGTAACTTAAAATAAGTTTGAGTTGGGAGAGGAAGGTCAATTCAGAAAAATCTTAACAGCATTCAAAGTAGAGAGAAAGTCACATTCCAAGTAAGGGGACGGGAGATTATTTGCTTGTTACAAAGGTCGAGAAAGCACTTTCTATGATCATCCTTGGGGGAGTTGCGGCATATAACAACAAATAGACAAAGAAAATTCAATAAAAAAATCTCTCCAAAAAACGACATACAAAAGTGAAAACACATGTAAAGACGAAATTCACTTCTCAAAACTAACGATCACCCTAAAAATGCACTCAAATTCAATGCAAGAGTAGTAGTAAGTCCCAAAGCCAAGTACTCGGTACTCAGTATGTCATACTATCATCATAAGTGGCATTTGAATTTGGCTTGAGTCGAAAAAATTGGCAGTTAAATCCGGTAGAGATTGTAATAACAGTGGAAACAGAAAAGGATAGACAGCGATTTCGGATAAAGCGGCGCATAGAGCTCAAACATAGTAACTGGCGAATTCAGACAGCGGCGAGAGACAAGAAAGGGTAATAAGGAAAATGATAGCTCCATGCATAGCAGTTAAGAAATGGAGTAAAGTTAGTGTAAACATGCATTGAATCATTGATAACTAATCTAACAGGAAGGCTGAAGCCCAGTAAAGGAGAGCTCTAAACCCTAAAGAAACTAACTTTCTCACTTAAAATACACAAAACAATAACAATTACAATAACAATAACAATAACAATAACTTGTGCGAATTGCAAGCATTTAAGGTTAAAGCAATTAAAATAGAGATTAAATTAAAGATTAAATTAAAGATTAAAGAACACACCTTGGCTCAACCAAAATGAACAACAAATGACCCTCAACAAATTAGTTTGGAAAGGATCTAGAGGATTCTTCGAGAAGCTTCTGGTCTACTTGAGATCTTAGGGTTGATTATTTGGGGGATTTTAGACAAGGGGGATGATTTATCAATTATGTATCAAGATTTTGGATTGCGCTCTTTTTTTTCTGGGTGAAATTTTTGAGGAGGGTTGGCTAAATCAACTTTTACAGATACCCAGCAAGAAAAATGCGATGATGTATTGAGTGTTATTGGATTAAAATATACGGAATACTTGATGTAATAAATTTGTGTGTTCTACCTAAGATTATTTTAATTTTAATTTTAAATTGCTTCATTAAATGTAGATAATATTGAATTGAGATATTACCACCAATACAAAGATTCGGTTTTCAAATTACTTACCTGAAATGAAATTGTGTTAACAAATATATCTAAGGACTATAATACCTTCACAATAGAACAAATCAATGTTGTCAGGATCGGGATTTTACTTTGGATCAAAGAGGGGTGGTAGGATCGGATCATAGAATCGAATCGTAGGATCGTAAGATCCTACAAATAGCTTGGATAAACAAGTCTATGTAAACAATTTGGTATAATTTATGATGTATAATGTTAAAAGTTTATTTAATGACATGAAAGTCTTAATAATCATATCAAAATATTATATATACCTTTAATTTAGAGTTGTAAGTATAGAAGAACAACCAACTCACAAATTTCTAACACAATTAAGTATTTTACGATCCTGAACGATCCTACGACCGATCCTACACCCCAATGGAATAACCTATTTTATTTTCTGGAAACTACAAAGAACTTGGTTCTTAAATAAGAACCAAGTTTTTATTTTTACAAACCCAATACCATCCACAGTGGGAAGAACTTTATTTTTGAAGTTCTTATTGACAAACTCAAGAATAAGAACTTTCATAGGGCTGTATTTAAGGAGCGATAAAAGAAGAAATAAATCCTTAATATTTGTATTAATTGCATTGAATAATGTGTAATCTAATTCTCAATTCCTAAGTTAATACCACATTTAGAAGGTATTAAATACTTAAATGCAAACCCTAAAGCTTGTATTAACATTACCCATAATCTATTTAATAGAATAACCATGGTATTTTTTCTTTCGAAATTAATATTGTCACCTGAAGATATGTTTAAACCCTTGTCACATACTATTTATACACTCGTGCGAGCCATGTCTCATATATTTGATCCGAGCATTTATAATCGGCCATGTTAACGGTGTCATGGTATATGTTAATTAAAAAAATGTTAAATTTAAATATTCTTAGGAAATTTAAGGACCAAAATATGAATATAATAAAAGATGTAAATTTCGCAAAAACAATCATATACTAAGCATGATTCACCAATAACTTTGATAATCACTTTAGTATTCTTTTTTACCAATTAAACCATTTTTCTTATCTAATTAAAAACACATGTAATTTAACGTACTTCCATAATAGAAGAATTGAATATCATTATAATCTCACGATGTTATTATAATTACTCGCATATATTGATTGTTTGTTGATACGTTTGTGAGTAGACCTGCCAAATGGGTCATTTGAATCGGGTTACTTTGGATGAGTTATTTTTGGGTCAACAATTTATCATAACATTTTCAGATCGGGTCATTTTAGGTCGGGTCGTTTGGGTCGTGATTTTGCATTAATTCCGTCATTTTTGGGTCAATCGGTTCATTTTGGGTCACTTTTAGGTTGGGTCTCTTTGGGGTATTCGGGTCATACATTTCTGGTTATTTTTGGGTTTTGGGCAAGTCTTATCGAGTCGGATCAGTTTTGCCAAGTCTATTTGTGATCAAGTAAATAGAGGTATTCCTATAGGCGAGTGGTTTAAAATTATGGGATTAGAAACCTTCTCTTATTCGAATTAATAAAATGAGTCACTGATTTAAATATAAACCATAATAAATAAATCTCTTAAAAGAAAAAATATAAAGGTCAATTTGATGACCTTAACTATGTGCCATATACATCACCAGGTTGAAAATTAGGAAGATTTTACATCCGAAGAATAAGAAAATAACCAAAATAAGAGCCCGGACAATTATATAACCGAAAAAAATTCCGTTGCGATTAGCTTAAAAAAACTAATTAAAATAACAGGAAACAAACAAATTAAACACAATACCAAATGTATGTATTCTCCACTCTACTAACATTAAATGAAAAATTTCGTTGACATCTATATCATTTGTCAGCTCAGAAAGCTTGCTCTAGCAACGACTTTAGAAGAAATATCATATTATAAAATGACTCGAAAATGTGAAAAAGATGAGTACTTTCATAGATGTAAAGTATGAAAAATTAAAAGTAATACACGTTTAAAGCAATTTGTACTGCACATTCGCGAAAATAAGGATTGAGTTATACTCCCTAAATTTAAATGAATCCTAGCATAAGAGAAGGACCTCAACTTCTCCTTGTTCTTTTTTTTTTTCTTTTTTCTTTTTAGTTATGGACTTGTACTATATATTAAACTTTCCGTTAAGGACCTCTATCATTACTCCATTAACTTTCCGTTTAATTATATTTGTGTAGTTATTTCTTCATCATTTTCCATTGAAGAAATAACTCGAAATCAAATCTTTCCTGCAATTTTCCTGAAATCAATTTTCCAATGAATATTGACATTTGACAATCAGTGATGATGTCGTATGTAGCTCCTTGATAACATGGAAGATCATCACTCTTACATGACACACACATACACACACAGATATATATATATATATATATATAGAGGCTGGAGCTTATTTCCTTACACGCCTTTCACATAGTAACATGTAAGAGGTCCCATTTTCAATAAATTCATGAGATCGAACTCCATTTCTTTCAAACATATATATTCCCTTGGAGAGGAACGTTGCCGTTTTTAGTCGCGGCCAAATAATGGCCTACAATTTTAAGGTAATGATTGAGATTTAATAGATGGTTCTTATACCTTAACACTTGTACTAATTAAAAAAATTATGTACGAAATTAAAGAATTACTGGCGTTCAACAATAAAGGGGTATAAAAAAAATAGTCTCTCTATAACTTAATGATGAGAGATCGTTTCTCTTGAGTTTGTTGTTATTTTGAAAAGGGGTAGTTGCTATCGTCTACTAAATTAGTAAATTGTACAATTTCCGAAAAATCTCATTAAGCCAATTAAGGAACCTTCCTCTTTATATTTCTCATAGTAACTATTTCCTTCGTTTCAATAATAATTTGTTTACCTTTGATTTTGGCATAAAGGTCAAAGAGAGGGGAATGTATCATTTGTGGTGGTTGTTAGTGGATGACAACTGAACGGTAGAAAATGTAAACAAATAAATGAGGCACCCAAATATAAAATAGATAAATAGTTCAAATTAAATGACCGGAACAAATCAGGGAACACTTTGTTATTCATACATAAATACGGAGTTATTGAGATTTCAATTGACTATATATATTACGGAGTATTAGTTAGAGTCTTGTGCGATTAGATGTACATAAGAATTGCTCCTATAAACATTTAAGCTTATGATATTTTCTTCGTTCCAATAAATAGTTATCTATTGGAACTAGGCAGTATAATTTAAGAAAGACTATATTAATTTTGAATTATGAACCGTCTATTTACAAGTTATTACAATTGGTGGCTTAGTTGGTGGGCTCTAGCTCTCTCATTTTCCCCTATAAATAGTCCCAATCCCTTGTTTGAGAGATCATTCCTTCATCCCAACTTTCTTAGGGAAGACTGAAGAGGTCCCATTTCTAAATAACTATCTATTCAGTACAACTAATGAGATTCATGGCAACCACGAGGTACATAATTATCATGCATCATCACCTTTACATCTTGCTAATTGCCTAGTTTTAATTATCTCTTCTACTTACTACTCCCTCTGTCCCGTGATATGTTTATACTTTATTTATTTCGTGAGAAGGAAAGAAAGGAAGTGTAAACATATCACTGGGACGGAGGGAGTACTTGTTGCTCAACTACTAAGCTAAAACTTAGCTTTAATTAAAGTAGACGAGCTTAAATCGCTTAATCCATATTTTATTGTTTATAATGCAGATTATCATCAGCAGCTAAAGAATATGAGTATTATCATCATCATCATCATCATCATCATCAAAATGCATGGCAACTCCAAAACGATAACAACCTTGAAACAAAAAGTACCCAGGAGATTGATGGAAGGAGCTCTAGTGTAGCATCAACAAAGTTGGACATGATGATTTCTTAAACATTCTTTGGTGCTATCCTACCTGAGCTATAAGTTACTTTTTTTTTTTTTTTTTTTTTTTTTAATATATTTTTTTTCTTGACCTTGTAAGACCTTTTCTTGACCTTGTAAGACCTAACCATAGTCTGATAACCCAAGTTAGAAGCTGAACCAAGATGTTAATCTAGGAAGCTAGTATTCATGAATTGGGTTATTAGTATTCAGTTTCTTGTCCAAATCTCGTATTCTTAACTCCTGTCTATCCCTCCAGAGCTTTTTGATAATATTTTTAGGACCATGATAGAGTGTCATTGAATGGCAGCGATATCATCTCTCGCATGTCCGTCGCTATGTAAGGTCCTTTAAAATGTTGTAATAAGAATGAAGAAGTACTTTATGAATAATGGAGTAATAATTTTGTTTATTGTATTGCAAAGTACGTATAAATAGATTATTCGTCCTTGGATGATATGGAGTTTTGATTTTATATGGAGACCGTCCGTGTGATACGGCGCAAGTTTGACGAGAATAATGCGGAAAACAAGAGGCAAACAAACATATGAAAATAGATTTCATACAGAATTTAATGTAATAAGATGCATGGAACAAAATTAGATGGTGTTTTTACTGCAACTTGTCGGCTTCTTACACAAGTAGATAGCTAGGTTAACATTAAGACAAATTCTCATTAAAGACGGACACTATCCGTCACAAGCTGAATACGGATAGTGCCCCTCTCACAAAATACAAGTGGCACCAAACATGAATGCTCCATTTTCCATCCACTTGTCCTCCCACTTGCTTTATTATGAAAGGGGCACTATCCGTTTTCAGCTTATGACGGATAGTGTCCGTCACAAGCAAGACGCTTTGTAAAGTTATTTGTGCGAGTTATTTGTGCATGCCTACTTTTTAACGACTTCACTTTCGGTGGTTATGCATGGTCAAGGATCATTCATGCCTCACCGTTTAACAAAACCGAAATAAAATTATACACTTGATTTTATACTAGTGTAGTACCCGTGCAAATGCACGGTATTTTAGATACAGATATTATAGAATTTGACAATTAATTAAACTAATGCAGTTTACCTATGTTTTGAAAAGTGTAGAAAATTTGCATATATAATTCCAATGACATATTTTATTAGCCTTATTTATATAAAAATTAAATAATAATTGATGATATAAAATTAATTAGGAGATAAATATTGTGTAATAGGAGTAGTAAATATTGATAGTGAACACTAATTAATTAGGAAATAAATATTGTCTATAGAATATCACTTAGGCGGGAAATTTAAGCGGGAGAATTAGGAGATGTGTTAATCTTTTAGTATATAGGAGATTTTTATGGATTTTAATTTTCAATCGCACCCTTATTCACTAAAAAAGTTATACGGAGTATACATTTCATTATCTAGGGTTATATATATAGCGTATTTTATAACGAGGTTTAAAACACAACCATATTTAAAACACAAATTATCATTTAAAACGACATTATACGTGTTAAATATCAAACCAATTGTGTATATAAGATAAACATAATGCTTTTTCTATACATTTTTACATACACAAGTGGTATGTCGTAAAAGAAATTAAAGAGGGTACATTAGTATATATATTGGAAAATACAATAGTGGAAACATTATTGAACTCAAAAAGTCAATAATAATTGGGCATAGTGGAATAGTACACAAAAAAAAGAGGGTAATTATAGTAAGGCATCGTTTGGCTGCTCACTCAATTCATGGGAATTCTAAAATCCCATGAATTGGGATTTTTAGAGTTTAAATTTCCTAAGAATTTCCAACTCCTATATGATGGGAGAATTTAACTACCTACCCCCTCATGGTTATTGGAAATTCCTAGGAAAATAGAACTCCAACATGACAACCAAACGGATTATTGTAATTCCCGTGAATTTTAATGTAGGAATTAAACTCCAGTGCATTGCAAATTAACACATCAATTTAATTCCCGTATCAACTAAACGAGGCCTAATTGTCATGTAAATTTGGTTAGATCGAGCATGGTGAAACGAAGAAAAGGTAATTAGACAAGGGGGCCACATGTTTGGGGTACCTTAAAATCTTGAAAGGTCGAAAACTGGTAGATGGAGGTGAAATATGCATGAAGAAGATGTAAGGAGCATGCAACAGCGTATATAAGTAAAGTTTAGCAATTGCGTATCAAGTTGGTTTTTTGGTCGTTGTTACTTGTTGTATCATCAATATAATAATATTCAGTACCTGACTGATTTTACAGTTACTCATTTTGCCAACCACGTACGTGTTCGGTTCGGTTCGGTTCCGGTCTACTCAACATAACCATTTGTTGGCGTGTATGTTAATATGTTAGGTATTTATCAAAATCGACTATCATTGTGTTCTATCATACATTTTGTGTTAATGTGTTGCCTCTTATAGTCTTATATATGCCTATTGAGAATTAAAAGTAAAATATTCGATCAGAATCATTCCATTAACAATACTGCAACAAGTAAGATTGTTCTCAATTGAATTTTCCAATTATTAACCGAGGTAGTCTTGTTAAAAAAGTAATCCGCTGTTAGTTTGTAATAGAAATCGAGAAGGGGGAGAATTCATAGAAATAATTGTTATTGATATATAGTTCGTTCGTGATTGGAATGAATACAATGATACTATATTTATAGTACTTCAAATATCTAAAACATATCGCAATATAATATAATTGATATCGCAATATAATATAATATAACTTATTCTAATACGATATTATTCCGATTACGGTATAATACAATATACCGTAATATTCTCCAACAATTTGAGATTGCAAGTTAATGAGTTACGGGCTAATTAATAACTAGTTGGTAACTATATATTGTTCTGCACCTCCTTTTTTTTTTTTGTAACCGAGTTATCCATCGTCGACAACAGTATATAATTTCCTCGCCGCGGGTGCGATTGACCAAAGAGTTTACTCCGCACTTCCATAGACAAGGATCGAAGCCCTTGCTTGTTAGGATAGTATTACTCAGTCCCCTTTGTTGTATGTAGTAGCACATGAGATGTTGATATAAAGGCCATGATGAGGTTGATTCATCAATGATGGTGTCCTTTGACGTTGTTCATGGTTTGGGAGTCCATATATATATATATATATATATATATATATATATATATATATATATATATAAATAAAAGATGCATGCAATTGCAATTTGCAAGTTAGAAACCCGTGAATTGGAGAAAACTAATGGTGCTACTTTTTAAGTGGGGACTGCCGAGTGTCGACCGCATTCACCGCGTCCCTTTTACAAGTTTTCCACCTTTTGGGTAACACTTCCACATGCATACTTTTCTTTATACTTTCCACTTACCCTTTCATCTTTTTTGCGAACTTACACTAGAATTTTTAATGGGAAATAAAATGACGCTCCTATTTAATTAAGGTTCCTCTTTTATTATAATACTCCTCATATATATTAGAAAAAAAAAATATTAGACTGAATAGGAGGGAGTATATGTTAATGGGTTAGTGGGTCGAATTTATGTTCAGTTTGCTTTGAATAGACGTGCTATGTGTTTAAATTAATTCTAGTCAAGTTATGTTATATAGAGTAAAGTCTATTTTAAGCTAAGTAAGTTGTTTCGGGTCACTCGATTTGGGTCATTTCGAGTTCGATCATATCAAGTTCAATGATTAAGAAGGATTTTATCAGTTAATTCAACAAAACACACGTAGTTTCAAAAGAACAATTTCGAATTAATAAATTCAAGTCATTTAGTGTCAAGTGAAGCTATTTCTAATTATTTTATATCGGGGTCAGGTTGTTCCAGATGAGGTTATTTTGAGCTAGGTCAATGGAATAGGGTTCTTATATTACATTCTTATACCAAAAGAACAACTATTCTTTGAAACCGTTAAGACACTCGTACACGAAATGAAAAAATATAATAATAAATCCTTTTTATTTGTTTGTACGTATCTCACTATAAAATGTTATTTACATTTGAATTTTATCGTAAATGGAATTGTCTTACTGTGATTTGTGAATTTTATCCATATCACACATTGGGCTAAATAGGTCGTCAATGGCTATTCAGTTTAACCAGTCGGTTTGGGTTTTGCAATGGAGTTTCCAATCACCAGCCCAATTCACATATATATTGACAATTTGACATCATTATAACTTTCGTAGTTCTACTAGTTCAATAAAAAATGGGCCTATATTTCCAACATAACACCCTTTTGGGCCCATTTCTCACACTGAGAGTAAAGACTCCCAAGTCTCCAACTCTCATTTACCTTTTTACCCCAACAAAATCCCTGCAACAAATTCAGTTTGTTAAAACCACTGTCTCTTAGACTCTACTCTTTTTGGCTGATAGTCGAATAAGTCGATATAAGTTGAACTAAACAGAAGTAAATGAAATTAAACTGAAATAAAAGTTAAAGCTAAGCTGAATAAAGCCAAAACTGAATTGAAGTGAATAGAGTTGATATAAGCCGAAATTAAGCAAGAAAAACAAAAACATAGTGAGCAAAAAATCATTTTTCCAAACTCTCTAATCTTCTCGTAAGACCATCCCCAAGCAGAAAGTCGAGTTAATCGGGTCACTGAAATTTTTCCTCTTAATTACACCTTATTAATCTTGACCCACTTTCACCCTCYCAAGCAGAAAGTCGCGACCTAGGTCACCAACCCAATCATTTTCCACTTTATAATGTACATAGTTGTACTTCTTTTTTTTACTTTTGTTTATTTAATTTTGTAAGCTAATAACAAGTTGTCACATGTAAGGTTACCACCCTTTTTCAAGACCTGAACTCAAGGGCACAAATTGACCCTCACCATTTCAAGGTCACCCTAACTACTCTCTTATTTGTACTTAATTACGTCATTAGGACGACCCAACAAGGTCACGACCCGGTTGGTGACCTTGCTTGGGAATGGTGTAAGGGCTTCTACAAATTTCACAACGTCAACTTTACGGCACCTCAATAAAAAAAAAAGGAAAAAGAAAGAAATAAGGTTATGTAGTTCCTCGCACTGATGTGTGAAAGCCAGTCAAGAGTAACAGAAAAACAACGCAGTGAGCGCGTCATACCTCGCCACGTGTCTATTAATCCACATGTTCAACAACTATTGGTGGTCATGACCTCGTTCTTTGAAAACTACTCTTCCTTCTTCCCCTCTCTCAAAACTTTAAACACACTCTCATCCCCCATAATTTGGAGAATCAAATCAAACTACTGATAAACTTAAACCCACTATTGTAATTTGTATCCCCAATTCAAACCACTTATCCCCTAACAATGTTGATTAGGGTTGGATTAATCCTAATCTTCCTATCATTAATCCCATGGCAATCAGAAGCAGCAGTGATGAGCATAGATCTAGGATCAGAATGGGTTAAAGTAGCAATAGTCAACCTTAAACCAGGTCAAATCCCTATCTCCGTCGCTATCAATGAAATGTCCAAGCGTAAATCCCCTAATTTGATCGCTTTTCACTCCGACACTCGCTTAATCGGCGAAGAAGCCGCCGGATTAGTTGCACGTTACCCCGACAAAGTCTACGCTTTATTCCGCGACCTTGTTTCCAAACCCTACGATTACGCTACCAAATTTACGGACTCCTTCTACCTGCCGTACCGAATCGTCCAGGATTCTCGAGGCGTTGCCGCGATCAAGGTTGATGGCGGTGAGGTTTACTCGCTTGAGGAGCTGTTGGCGATGTTGTTTCGTTATGCGCTTGATTTGGCGGAGTTTCATGCAAAGGTCAAGGTGGTGGATGCGGTGGTGACGGTGCCACCGTATTTTGGACAGGCGGAGAGGAAGGCCGTGTTGCAGGCGGCGCAATTGGGCGGGGTTAATGTGTTGTCCTTGATTAATGAACATGCTGGTGCTGCATTGCAGTATGGGATTGATAAGAAGTTTGTTAATGATTCCAAATATGTTGTGTTTTATGATATGGGTGCTACTAGTACTTATGCTGCTCTTGTTTATTTCTCTGCTTATGATACTAAGGAATTCGGGAAGACCGTCTCTGCTAATCAATTTCAGGTATCTATTATTCTATATACTCTGCAAATACTACTCCCTCCGTCCCAATCATTTGCTTACTTCTTTATTCTTTGTGAGGGTTATTGTAATCAAAGGTAAACAAATGAATGGAATGGAGGGAGTACATTGTAAAACGGGTTAGTTTGGTTATGTGTTTACCCTTTAGAATGTATTGTATTTGTGGGAATTGTGTAGGTTAGGGATGTGAGATGGAACTCTGAGCTAGGTGGTCAAAACATGGAAATGCGGTTGGTCGAGTACTTTGCAGATGAGTTCAATAAACAGATGGGAAATGGAGTTGATGTCAGAAAATTCCCTAAATCAATGGCTAAATTGAAGAAGCAAGTCAAGCGTACTAAAGAAATTTTAAGCGCTAATACAGCGGCTCCTATATCTGTGGAATCTATTTATGAAGAGCGTGATTTCAGGTTCGTTAGGGCTACAACTTTCCCTAGCACTTACACTTGACTACCTTATATGTGTGTTTTATGCATTTGTTTGAGTTTTGATTCTACATTTTGGAGATACTCAATAGTTTAAATCAAAGAGGGGGTATGACAAACTGTGTGCGTGGAATGGAACACCCATGTCTCAACCTGTTATCTGCGTTTTTGGTTGTAAAGAGGTGAATAATGTATTCACATCTTCCCTGTGAGTTCTAATCTGCATAAGGATACAATCAAACAGTTGGGATTTTCTTTGCTTGAACTAGTTTTAAGCTATATAATCTAATTATCTCTGTGATTGTCACCTTAGTTTAAAAAAGCGCGCCCTGAGGCACCAGCCAGGTCACATCAGACACTATGAGGCGCATGGGATACAAAAGGCGCGCCTAAAGCGCAACTAGTGAGGGCACACCAAGGCGCATTAGTGTGCAATTCCATATTTTTTATTCATACATAAATAGATTAGTGTGCAATTCCATGGATCATCCTTGGAACCATCACTGACCAGCTGCCTTTTAAAAAACCATCTCATTGCTTTTTTAGTTGTGTTGCAGATTTTTCTTGTTCATGTTTTAACAAATTGTTTAACGAAAAAAAAAAGAATTAGCGAATGTTGGAGCGTGGATTAGGCAGGTAATGAAGGAAGAGGCTGAGATATTTAATTTGGTCATAAGATGGAGGGTGATGAAGTCCTTTTATGTTTTAACTATGGAAAGGGTTATTTTAGGAAGGAAAATTGGAATTATGTTGAAGGAAAATAAAAGAAACAATAGAAAAATGTAAAAAAATTGTCGCGTAGCAGCGTAGCTTAGTTAAAAATTGCACCTCAGCTGAGTTTATGTCAAGCCAAAATACCTCAGTTCAGTGCGCCTTGTGGACAAAGCGCAGCCAGCGAGGCTCAATACTATGGAGTTTCAATGCATTTTTCATCTAGCTCTTTTAATAATTCCCTTCTCTTTAGCACATTATCTGTAGCGTTTACTCCTTTACGTGTTCACCCTATTGAAATTCCTAAAAAGGAACTTTTGCACAAAATGCCATTCTGAAAATATCAAACTGCCTGTTATTTGTTACTATTACAAATATGATGTTTCATTCAGAAGATGTCCAAAAATACCCTAAAAAGGAGTAACGTAAAGTATCAATCTTATTGTCTGATGACCTATAAAGGAAAATGTGAACCTTATATTGATAGAGAGGGAGTAGTAATCTGTTGAGCTTAGTTCTACAATAGTGGTATTAAAGGAATACTAAATTGAAAATCGTCTTTTCCGTGTTTTCCATATAAAGGTGTATCACATGGAAAGCAAGCAAGTTTAAAATTGTTAATGTGATTCTTTTTCATTCTTGTAGGAGTTCTATAAGCCGTGAGAAGTTTGAAGAGCTCTGTGGAGATCTCTGGGAGAAAGCTCTTATTCCTCTGAAGGAAGTCTTCCAGAGTTCAGCATTGAAAGCTGACGATGTATATGCTGTTGAATTGATTGGAGGTGCTACTCGAGTGCCCAAGTTGCAAGTAACAACTCTTTCTGGCTGCTGCCTTAATGCAAAACTTTTATGTTGGCTGAAAGTCTCTGTAGTCAGTTTGGTTTAACTGTGGATTTAAACTTTGCAGGCTAAGCTTCAAGAATTTCTGGGAAGGAAGGAGCTTGACAAACATCTGGATGCAGATGAGGCTATAGTTCTTGGAGCCGCATTACATGCAGCAAACATAAGTGATGGAATAAAATTAAATAGAAAATTGGGCATGATTGATGGTTCAACATATGGCTATGTCATGGAGTTGGACGGTGCCGGTCTCGTGAAAGATGAAACCACGAAGCAAGTTCTGGTGCCACGTATGAAGAAGGTTCCTAGTAAGGTGATTCACATTTTCTTATTGTACTTTTCTGCTTAAGCTCAATGAATTGCTGTTATTTTGATAATATATCCTTGTCTTTGAAAATTTGAGCAGATGTTCAGGTCCATTGTGCATGACAAAGATTTTGAGGTATCTTTATCCTATGAGCATACAGACACATTGCCACCTGGTGTCTCTTCTCCAATTTTTCTTCAGTATGGAATCACTGGCTTAGCCAATGCAACTGAGAGGTGAAGATTTGTAGATTAGTAACTGATGTCGATTAAACGAGTTTCCTTTGCTGTTTAATTCTTATTGTTCTCCAAACTTGGTCTCATGTTCCAAAGCCTATGTTTCTTTTTTCTGTTTTGTTTCCAGATACTCAGCTCGGAACCTCTCTGCTCCCATCAAAGCAAACCTACATTTTTCATTATCTCGAAGTGGAGTCCTAACACTCGATCGTGCTGAAGCTGTTATCGAGATATCTGAGTGGGTTGAAGTCCCGAAAAAAAATCTCACAGTGGAGAATTCTACCACTGTGAATGTAACACTTGAAGCCTCCGGCCCTGCTAATGTATCGGCAGACGGTGGAAATGTAGATTCCAATGGAGAAAGTAGCAACTTGCCCACTGATGGCAAGGCAAATGAAAGTATTGCAGAAGTTATAGAAAAGAAATTGAAGAAAAAGACTTTCAGGGTCCCTCTGAAGGTAAATCGTACTTGCTTCTCCAGGGAGTCCTATAAAAGAAACCTTTATTTTAAAGGGTCGCATCTGTTGCTTTATTATATTAATATATTTTATTTTTTCTTATGAGAAGGTAGTTGAGAAGGCAAGCGGAAACGGACTGTCTCTTTCAGAAGGATCATTATCTGATGCAAAACGCAAACTTGAGGAACTTAACAAAAAAGATGCTGACCGAAGGAGGACAGCAGAGTTGAAAAATAATCTGGAAGGATACATTTACTCGACCAGAGAAAAGGTTGGTGCTTTTATGTTTAATGAATGAAAATATCTATTTGTACAGAATTTATATAAGCAAATCAAAAATTAGATAGTGGCCGTCTTTAAAATTAGATCCTTATTTACCTAACAGAAAAACAAAAAGAACATTATTTTAGGTCCCTTCAAGACAAAAACGTGCTCTCAATCTTTAGTTGAAGTTGAGGTGTATTGTGCGGAGTACAATGACGTCTATTTGTGACAAGACTCTCTCTTTGTGGATCCTTTTTGGGCTTGTGAGTCAATAAGAACTCAAAATCTCAAATTCTTCCATTGTTTGGGGCTTTGGGTTTGTGAAATAAGATCTAGTTCCTACTTTTATCAAGGGAAAAAGAGGGGAGGGGGAATGGAGGGAGGGAGGTTTTCCCTCCAAATATTTCCTTTGTAGGAGCGTAAATAATTTGCCTTGGAGGAGGGAAATGGAGGGATCCTTCCCCCCATCCCCCTCTCCAAATCCCTCCACCCCCATTTTGCTACCCAAACAAAGAAATTGTTTCCCTCCAACTCTCACTCATCCTTCCCCTCCAAATTCCCCTATCCAAGAAGAGTCTTGCGTGGATAGCCTACAAGCGTGTCCATTTTTGGCTGATGGATTAATAATGGCTGACTAGTTTTGTTCATACCGTCTGACATCTTGATTTACATCACATGAGAGCAAGAAAGAGCTTTGCTTTTCAAGTGGAGCCTACTCGTTATTCTTTGGCTTTCTGGATTATGTTAAAATAAGGCAAAATAGATCACCAAATGTGTACTTGAAAGCTCTTATTTTTTTATGTGAAACAACAGTTATCTATACAATATAATAAAACAACCACAACATGTTTTTTTCCCTCCAACATTTCAATTTCATTAAACATAGTATTTAGGATCCGTTAAAAATAGGCCCACTAACTAAATAGCCCAATATATTATGATTTCTTTTATGTTGCTAGCATGAGATTTATTTATTTATTTTATTTTTATTTATTGCTAGCATGAGATTTATACCATTATGATTTTGTTTTTGCTTTACTAAGTTCTCTATATTCTTAGGTCTCCATAAAATCATAATTGGTTTTAAAATTTAAATAATTTTCATATCTTATATAGTATATACAATAAATTTATTATGAGATTATTTTATAATTTATAATACAAAACAATACCACGGGTAACAAACAGATCAAAACATGGTTAAAACTAAAATGAGTACACTTATTTTAAGAATACAACAAAAGTTAAACAATCATTTTGTGTCATGATTGACAATATAAAGTTAGCCTTTTATGTTAAAAACTTACCCCTATTTTGTTATTAAAAGTGACCACTTTTTAAAAACAATCATTTTTGTACATAAAATCTTCACTATTTCTTATAAATTGTCACTTTTATCGGTCTCATCATACGACGGTCACACACAATAACTACGCAATCAAATTGGAACAACAAGCAACACTTTAGGTACTTTTTTATGATTTAATGTAATAAA
>VHZZ01000002.1:1251302-1282951 GCA_009801015.1 Silene noctiflora
GGGGTCGTACTGGACCACGTTTATTCTCCTCCTAGTTTTTCCACCACTTGTCTGGCATCAGCTCATGAGGTAACTTACCCGATTTCATGTCCAAAGACRCAGTTACTAATTGCTTTTACACGTTTATCCGATTTTCGACAAAAGTTGATTTATCGCATAGTAGCGCCATAAAAAAACCTTTTGTGCCTCTTAAAATTTGCGTGGCCTCTTTATTTGACCCAAGGAACTCTCCGTTCGATTTTCGAACATTTTTCTTCCGCGACCCGGGAATCTCCGAAAATTGTTTATTATTATTACACTTCAATTTGAGCCGTTCGAGAGCTCGTATTGGGACACACTTCTTTTTCTCCTGTTATTTTTACCAAGTGTCCGGGGTTGGTTCAAGAGGTACCTTATCTGATTTCATGCCCAAAAACACATGCAAAATTCGCTTATCCACGTTTTCCAATTTTCGACAATGCTTGCTTTATAGCAAAACAACGCCCTAAAAGACCTTCTTTGCTTCTCAAAATTTGTTTGCCACTTTATTTGACCCAAGGAACCTTCCGTTAGATTTCTGGACATTTTCGTTCCGGAACCCCATAACCTCAGAAAATCGTGTATTATACATTTCAATTTCAGCCGTTCGTGGGGACGTACCAGACTAATTTTGTTTTCCTCCTAGTTTTTCCGCCACTTGTCTGGAATCAGCTCAGGAGGTACCTTACCCGATTTCATCTCCAAAAACACAATAACTCTATGATTTTACACGTTTATCCGATTTTCGATAAAAGTTGATTTATCGCATAGTAGCACCATAAAAAAAGCTTCGGTGCCTCGTCGTGTCCTCTTTATTTTACCCGAGGAACTCTCTGTTTCATTTCAGAACATTTTTGTTCCGGGACACGGGAATCTCCGAAAACCGTTTATTATTACACTTCAATTTGAGCCGTTCGGGAGCTCATATCGGGACACACTTCTTTTTATCCTGCTATTTTTACCATGTGTTCGGGATCGGTTTGAGGGGTACCTTATCTGATTTCATGCCCAAAAACACAAGCAAAAATCGGTTATCAAAAAACGCCCTACAAAACCTTCATTACTCCTCAAAATTTGTTTGGCCGCTTTATTTGACCCAAGGCACCTTCCGTTCGATTTCTAGACATTTTTGTTCCGGAACCCCAGAATCTCCGAAAACCGTGTATTATACATTTCAATTTCAGCCGTTTGTGGGGTCGTACAGTACCACGTTTCTTTTCCTCCTAATTTTTAAACCACTTGTCTAGGGTCAGCTCAGGAGGTAACATACCCGATTTTATGTCCAAAAGTTTATTTATCGCATAGTAGCGCCATAAAAAAACCTTCGGTGCCTCTCAAAATTTGTGTGGCTTCTTTATTTGACCAAAAGAACCTTTCGTTAGATTTCTGGACATTTTTGTTTCGGAACTCCGGAATCTCCGAAAACCATGTATTATACACTTCAATTTCAGCCGTTCGTAGAGACGTACCAGACCACTTTTCCTTTCCACCTAGTTTTTCCACCACTTGTCCGAGGTCAGCTTAGGAGGTACCTTACCCGATTTCATGTCAAAAAACACAATTACTCATTGTTTTTACATGTTTATCCGATTTTCGACAAAAGTTGATTTATCGCATAGTAGCGCCATAAAAAAACCTCCGGTGACTCTCAAAATTTGCGGGGCCTCTTTATGTGACTCGAGGAACTCTCTGTTTGATTTCCAAACATTTTTGTTCCGGGACCCGGGAATCTCCGAAAACCGTTTATTATACACTTCAATTTGAACCGTTTATTATACACTTCAATCTGATTTCATGCCCAAAAACACAAGCAAAAATCGTTTATCCACGTTAGCTAATTTTCGACAATGCCTGGTTTATAGCAAAACTACGCCCTAAAAAACCTTTTTTGCTCCTCAATATTTGTTTGGCCACTTTATTTGACACAAGGAACCTTCCGTTAGATTTCTGGACATTTTTGTTCCGAAACCCCAGAACCTCCGAAAATTGTGTATTATACACTGAAATTTCAGCCGTTCGTGGGGACGTACCGGACCACTTTTGTATTCCTCCTAGTTTTTCCACCACTTGTCTGGGGTGAGCTCAGGAGGTACCTTACCCGATTTCATGTCCAAAAACAAAATTACTCATTGCTTTTACACGTTTATCCGATTTTCGACAAAAGTTGATTTATCGCATAGTTGCACCACAAAAAAACCTTTGGTGCCTCTTCGTGGCCTCTTTATTTTACCCGAGAAACTCTATGTTTGATTTCTGAACATTTTTGTTTCGGGACCCGGGAATCTCCGAAAACCGTTTATTATTACATTTCAATTTGAGTCGTTCCGGAGCTCGTATCGGGACACGCTTCTTTTTCTCCTGCTATTTTTACAACGTGCTCGGGGTCGGTTTGAGAGGTACCTTATTTGATTTCATGCCCAAAAACACAAGCAAAAATCGCTTATCTACGTTATCCAATTTTCGACAATGCTTGGTTTATAGAAAAACAACGCCCTAAAAAACCTTCTTTGCTCCTCAAAATTTGATTGGCCTCTTTATTTGACCCAAGGAACCTTCCGTTAGATTTCTGGCCATTTTTGTTCCGGAACCCCAGAACCTTCGAAAATTGTGTATTATACACTTCAATTTCAGCCGTTCGTAGGGACGTACCAGACCACTGTTGTTTTCCTCCTAATTTTTCCAACACTTGTCTGGGGTCAGCTCAGGAGATAACTTACCCGATTTCATGTTAAAAAACACAATTACTCATTGCTTTTACACGTTTATCCGATTTTCGACAAAAGTTGATTTATCGCATAGTTGCGCCATGAAAAAACCTCCGGTGTCTCTCAAAATTTGCGTGGCCTCTTTATTTGACTCGAGGAACTCTCTGTTTGATTTCCGAACATTTTTGTTACGGGACCCGGGAATCTCCGAAAACCGTTTATTATACACTTCAATTTGAATCGTTCCGGAGCTCGTATCGGGACAAGATTTTTTTTCTCCTACTATTTTTACCAAGTCTCCGGTGTCGGTTTGAGAGGTACCTTTTCTGATTTCATGCCCAAAAACACAAGCAAAAATCGCTTATCCACGTTATCTAATTTTTGACAATGCCTGGTTTATAGCAAAACTACGCCCTAAAAAACCTTTTTTGCTCCTAAATATTTGTTTGGCCACTTTATTTGACCCAAGGAACCTTCCGTTAGATTTCTGGACATTTTTGTTCCGGAACCCCAAAATCTCCGAAAATCGTGTATTATAAACTTCAATTTCAGCCGTTCGTGGGGACGTAACGGACCACTTTTGTTTTCCTCCTAGTTTTTCCACCACTTGTCTGGGGTCAGCTCAGGAGGTACCTTACCCGATTTCATGTCCAAAAACACAATTACTCATTGCTTTTACACGTTTATCCGATTTTCGACAAAAGTTGATTTAGCACATAGTAGCGCAATAAAAAAACCTCTGGTGCCTCTCAAAATTTGCGTGGCCTCTTTATTTGACCCGAGGAACACTCCGTTTGATTTCCGAACATTTTTGTTCCGGGACCCGAAAATCTACAAATACCTTTTACTATTAATTACACTTTAATTTGAACCGTTCGGGAGCTCGTATCGGGACACGCTTCTTTTTCTCCTGCTATTTTTACCACGTGTCCGGGGTCGGTTTGAGAGGCACCTTATCTGATTTCATGCCCAAAAACACAATCAAAAATCAGTTATTTACGTTATCCAATTTTCGACAATGCCTGGTTTATAGCAAAACAACGCCCTAAAAAACCTTCTTTGCTCCTCAAAATTTGTTTGGCCACTTTATCGGACCCATGGAACCTTCCGTTAGATTTCTGGACATTTTTGTTCCGAAACCCCAGAATCTCCTAAAACCGTGTTATAACACTTCAATTTCAGCCGTTCGTGAGGTCGTACCGGACCATGTTTTTTTTCATCCAAGTTTTTCCACCAATTTTATGGGGTCAGCTCAGTAGGTACCTTACCCGATTTCATGTCCAAAAACACAGTTACTCTTTCCTTTTACACGATTATCCGATTTTTGACAAAATTTGATTTATCTCGTAGTATCGCCATAGAAAAATCTTCTGTGCGTCTCAAAATTTCTGTGGCCTCTTTATCTAACCCAAGGAACCTTCCTGGACTTTTTTGTCCCGGAACCCTGAAGAGGTCGTCGACAACCTATCAAAAATAAATTACCCTAGGTACAATAAATAAATATAGTATTTAGGGATCAAATCCACGAAGAGCGCGGTGGTTGTTAATTAGTTGTGATGGATAGAATTTTATCTCAGTCTGTCACAAAATACGGGGGTTGATTGATTTATGCAAGTAAAATGTAAATGCAAACAATAAAATAAAAGACGTCTAGGAAGTTTGGTTTATACATGTAAATTGACACATGAATAAGTTATTAAATTAACATCACAAATGATCATCTAGGCCAAAGATACCCCAGCTTTCACTTTTAGCATCGGCCTTAAATCGGGTCCTAACAAGCTTTCACTGTGAGCTAGGTCGATCTACTATGCATGTTAGGTTCCAATACATTTTCGTGTCTCTCGACTTATAGAATGTATAACGGGGTTTAGTCAAAAGATTATGGCCATAAATCAAAGACTAAAAATTACAATGCAAACATGGTAGAAATGATAAGTGATTACCTTATTTAACAACTTGTTTTATTTATCAATTATACATGACTCCCCTAATCCCTAGACTTATGAAATCTAGCTACTCATATTAAGGAAATGATAACAAATGGAAATATTAAATGGAAATGCAAACATAATGTAAATGAAATATAAACTATAAAGTAAATAACATAAATAAAATATAAACTAGAAAGGATTACCGTAATGGAAATGAACAACAATAAGGAAATGTAGAACTTGGACTTGTAGAACAAAGGATAATTAAACTTGAATTGTAAATGGAAATTGTATAAAGGAATGATTAAAATGTAACAAGAAAATACGAATATAAACTAAACTATACTAAGCTAACCTAACTACTAGAATTTTAGAGAGAATTACATGAGAAATATGTGTAGAAGTGGGTGTGAGGTTGTTGGATAATGCTTGACGAAGCCTTGTATTTATAGGGAAACAAGGGAGTAACGGATGCACATAAAGGGGCCTAACCCCGATCGGGGACGTGATGTCCATCAAATTCTCTCTTTATTCCGTCCTTAATTGCAAATGGCATCCAATGCTTAGCGATAAATGCTTTATTAATCGTCCGATTAAGAGCTTCATTTGGCGTCTTCCCTTAGCATCTAAAGTTTTCCACCACAATTTGGACTTTGATTTTGGGTTTGACTTGCACATTGACTTCATTTTGTATTTTTATTTTAATCCATCATTTTCTCCATGCAAACCCATGAAACATCTTCATTCTTCGTCCAATCTTGCTTCTTAACTTAGCCTTGTACTCTAGCTTTGTATATTTAGTAGAATTTAACTCCTAAAAATTAATTACCTACAAAACATATAGAAACAAGCAAATATACTAGAATACACATATTACCTTATAAAACACTATGATAAGTGCAAAATTACATGAAACTAGATCTAAAATGAGGGGTAAAAATATATAAATCAAACTTTTATCAAACCCCAGAATCCCCGAAAACCGTGTATTATTATACACTTCAATTTCAGCGGTTCGTCGGGGTCGTACCGGACCACGTTTGTTTTCCTCCTAATTTTTACACCACTTGTATGGGGTCAGCTCAGGAGGTACCTTACACGATTTCATGTTCAAAAACACAATTACTCATTGCTTTTACACGTTTATCCGATTTTCAACAAAAGTTGATTTATCGCATAGTAGCGCCATAAAAAAACCTTCGGTGCCTCTCAAAATTTGCGTGGACTCTTTATTTCACCCGAGGAACTCTGTGTTTGATTTTCGAATATTTTTGTTCCGGGACCCAGGAATCTCCGACAACCGTTTATT
The DNA here is from genome assembly GCA_009801015.1 of Silene noctiflora. NCBI lineage: Eukaryota > Viridiplantae > Streptophyta > Magnoliopsida > Caryophyllales > Caryophyllaceae > Silene > Silene noctiflora. Next base: position 1,257,269 of record VHZZ01000002.1, read on the forward strand.
ATTACACTTCAGTTTGAGCCCTTCGGGAGCTCGTATCAGGACACGCTTCTTTTTCTCCTGCTATTTTTACCACGTGTTCGGGGTCGGTTTGAGAGGTATCTTGTCGGATTTCATGCCCAAAAACACAAGCAAAAATCGTTTATCCACGTTATCCAATTTTCGACAATACGTGGTTTATAGCAAAACAACACTCTAAAAAACCTTCTTTGTTCCTCAAAATTTGTTTGGCAACTTTATCTGACCCAAGGAACCTTCCGTTATATTTCTAGACATTTTTGTTCCGAAACCCCGGAATCTCCGAAAATCATGTATTATACACTTCAATTTCAGCCGTTCGTGGGGTCGTACCGGACCACGTATATTTTCCTCCTAGTTTTTACACCACTTTTTTGGGATCAACTCAGGAGGTACCCTACCCGATTTCATTTCCAAAAATACAATAACTCATTGCTTTTACACGTTTATCCGATTTTCGACAAAAGTTGATTTATCGCATAGTAGTGCCATAAAAAAACCTTCGTTGCCTCTCAAAATTTGCGTGGACTCTTTATTTAACCTGAGGAACTCTCTGTTTGATTTCCAAACATTTTTGTTCCGGGACACGGGAATCTTCGAAAACCGTTTATTATACACTTCAATTTGAGCCGCTCGGGAGCTCGTATCGGGACACGCTTCTTTTTCTTCTGCTATTTTAATCACGTGTTCGGGGTCGGTTTGAGAGGTACGTTATCTGATTTCATGCCCAAAATCACAAGAAAAAAGCGCTTATACACGTTATCCAATTTTCGACAATGCCTGGTTTATAACAAAAAACGCCCTAAAAAACCTTTTTTGCTCCTCAAAATTTGTTTGGCCACTTTATCTGACCCACGGAACCTTCCGTTAGATTTCTGGACATTTTTGTTCCGGAACCTCTGAATCTCTGAAAACCGTGTATTATACACTTCAATTTCAGTCGTTCGTGGGGACGTACCAGACCACTTTTGTTTTCCTCCTAGTTTTTCCACCACTTGTATGGGGTCAGCTCAGGAGGTACCTTACCCGATTTCAAGTCCAAAAACACAGTTACTCATTTCTTTTACACGATTATCCGATTTTTGACAAAATTTGATTTATCGCATAGTAGCGCCATAAAAAAATTACCGTGCGTCTCAAAATTTGTGTGGCCTCTTTATCTGACCTAATGAAATTTCTGTTAGATTTCTGGACATTTTTGTCGCGGAACCCCAGAATCTCTGAAAACCGTGTATTAATACACTTCAATTTCAGTCGTTTGTGGTGTCGTACCGGACCACGTTTGTTTTCCACCTAGTTTTTCCACCACTTGTCTGGGGTCAGCTCAGGAGGTACCTTACCCGATTTCATGTCCAAAAACACAGTTACTTATTGCTTTTACACGTTTATCCGATTTTTGACAAAAGGTTATTTATCGCATAGTAGAGACATAAAAAAAACTTTCGGTGCCACTCAAAATTTGCGTGGCTTCTTTATCTGACCCAAGGAACCTTCCGTTAGATTATTGGACATTTTTGTTCCGGGACTCCAGAATCTCCGAAAACCGTGTATTATACACTTCAATTTCAGCCGTTCGTGGGATCGTACCGTACCACGTTTGTTTTCCTCCTAGTTTTTCCACTACTTTTCCAGGCTCAGCTCAGGAGGTACCTTACCCGATTGCATATCCAAAAACACAATTCTCATTGCTTTCACATATATCCGATTTTCGAAAAAAGTTGATTTATCGCATTGTAGCGCCATAAAAAAAACCTTCGGTGCCTCTCAAAATTTGCGTGGCCTCTTTGACCCGAGGAACTCTCCGTTTGATTTCCGAACATTTTTGTTCTGGGCCCGAGAATCTCCGAAAACCGTTTATTATACACTTCAATTTGAGCCGTTCGGGAGCTCGTATCGGGGCACGCTTCTTTTTCTCCTGGTATTTTTACCACGTGTTCGGGGTCGGTTTGAGAGGTATCTTATCTGATTTCATGCCAAAAAACACAAGCAAAAATCGCTTATCCACGTTATCTAATTTTCGACAATTCCTAGTTTATAGCAAAACAACCTCTAAAAAACCTCCTTTGCTCCTTAAAATTTGTTTGGGGACTTTATATGACCCAAGGAACCTTCCGTTAGATTTCTGGACATTTTTGTTCCGGAACTCCATAATCTCCATAAACCGTGTATTTTACACTTCAATTTCAGCCGTTCGTTGGATCGTACCGGACCGATCACTTTTGTTTTCCTCCTAGTTTTTCCACCACTTATCTGGGGTTAGCTCAGGAGGTACCTTACCCGATTTCATGTCCAAAAACACAGCTACTCATTGCTTTTACACGTTTATCTGATTTTCGACAAAAGTTGATTTATCGCATAGTAGCGCCATAAAAAAACCTTCGGTGTCTCTCAAAATTTGTGTGGCCTCTTTATTTGACTCGTGGAATCGTCCATTTGAATTCCAAACATTTTTGTTTCGACACCGCGGAATCTCTGAAAACCATGTATTATACACTTCAATTCGAGCAGTTCGGGAGATCGTACTAGGACACGCCTCTTTTTCTCCTGGTACTTCTACCACCTGTTCGGGGTCGGTTTAAGAGGTACCTTATCTAATTTCATGCCCAAAAACACAAGCATAAATCGCTAATCCACGTTATCCAATTTTCGACAATGCCTAGTTTATAGGAAAACAACGCCCTAAAAAACCTCCTTTGCTCCTCAAGATTTGTTTGACCACTTTATCTGACCCACAGAACCTTCCGTTTGATTTCTGGACATTATTGTTCCGAAACCCCAGAATCTCCGAAAACTGTGTATACACTTCAAGTACAGCCGTTTGTGGGGTCGTACCGGACCAGGCTTGTTTTTCTCCTAGTTTTTTCACCACGTGTCTTGATTCAGTTTAGGAGGTACGTTACCCGATTTCATGTCCAAAAACACAGTTACTCATTGATTTTACACGTTTATTCGATTTTCGACATAAGTTGGTTTATCATATACCTGCGCCAAAAAAAACATTCGGTGCTCCTCAAAATTTCCGTGACCTTTTTATTTGACCCGAGGAATCTTCCGTTTGAATTCCATACATTTTTGTTTCGGAACCCCGGAATCTCCGAAAACCTTGTATTATACACGTGTCTTGGATCTCCGAAAACCGTTTATTATACACTTCAATTTGAGTCGTCGGAACGTCGTACTAAGCCATGTGTCTTGGATCGGTTCAGAAGGCACCTTATCTGATTGGTTCAGAAGGCACCTTATCTGATAATACATGGGTTTCTACCACGTGTCTTGGATCAGTTCAAAAACCTGACGTTTTTGTCCGGGATCCCAAAATATCCGAAAACCGTGTATTATCGCATTCCAACACTGTATCGAACCATGTTTCTGTTTTTCGTGTTTCAAGCACGTCTAGAATCAATTCAGGAGGTATCTTATCTGATTTCATGCCAAAAAAAAAAAACACAAACATACGTCGCTTATCCACGTTATACATACATGGTATCATTCCGTATAAGATAATTGAAGCATAGATATTTTATTCCGTATGGATTTAGCCTTGATAAAATTGTCTTAAAATATATTTAGAGAGTTAAGAATGGTTGAATGACAAAGATGGAGGAGGTAGCATACGTAAGATTAGTAGTTGGGAATGTCTTACGTCAGGTTGAAAAACATTAGTGATGTGGACTTGCCTAATTGTGGTGTATTGATGTGATTACCCGTAAAGTTAGCCTCAGTTTCCTCTAAATTACTTGGTATGTATGCAAGTTATACAAGTACGACTACTACTACTAGTGCGCTAAAACTTGTTAATTATGACAATTGACAGCCACGTTAAACTGATGTTACGTCTACAAAATGAGCATGCATGATTTTGGGTATCCTACCATTTCCTCAAATCCTACCTACACTTTCCATTAATTAGGTAGGGAAGCTGAATTATTATCATCTGATTATTAGTCACCAACTTACTATTATTCCATTGCAAATCATTGTCCCATTCGTACACGTATCTTTCGACGTGGTTTGAAAGTCGTACATAAATCGTGCAAATATGGAATAACTTAATCTTGTATCAAAGGCTAGGCTAATTTCCTTTTCATTTTTGGGAATAGACGAGTTTAAACAAGTTCATCAATCGTGGCAAATATGTCAACCACATGAATATCCAGGACCTAGTTGCTGGATTTTTTCTCTTTGGGGACTCAAAATGATGAGGTACTACTGTTTGATTATGACAATTGACAGCCTTCTTCTCACATGACAAATCACTATACTTGTGATTTCTGAATTGTTTTCAACTTAATACACCACCTCTTTTTTGTTTTTATATTTTGTGCCCTTGTTATCACATACATCATCATTTCTCTTCCTATACATTTTTTAATTCAATATACACTATCATATTGATAAGTTGTTTGATAGGCACTAGTTATAAATGTCAACTCAATTAATTCAAAATATAAACAAATACTTATGTACATTGATCGATATTAATTCTATGACATTTCACCTAATTTATATCATTATTACAAGTATTGTTATCGTGTACGATTTGTGTAAGCTGATGCTTATTCGACGTGTTGCTGAATTTCCTAGAATTAGAACAACTGATGACATAAAGGAGTAGTTATTGAGCACAATTTATTCCAATCTAGGTTGGCGTAGTAAGAAATTTTAACTACAAATGTTGATATAGATAATTGAGGATAAATTTCCAAGAGTTGAAGAAAAAGGGGAAGTTGAAGAGAATAAGTTCATTAATTGGATAAAATTCCGAGTTTAGAGTAGAATACTAAATTTAGATATATTCTCCTAGAATGAGTAATGGAAGGCATTGTTCCACGCATACAATATAGGAATGGCGAGCCTCCTCTCGAATCAATAATGTAAAACTCCTAAATCAGAAGAGCATGATTAATAATAATAATAATAATGTACATCATTTTCAGCTTTCCTAAATGTCTAAATCCGACTACATAATTCCTACTTGCCCACCATACATTACCTCCGACATCATCCTTTCTATAATAATATGATACTACTTACTATTTCTAGCTTACCTCATTATAGATCCCTTCTCAAAATGTAATATTCCCTAGTTATCCTTAGCTACTAAACTAGGAAACACAAGATATTAGAGATGAATAGATGAATTAATTAATTAATTAATTAATTAGGCGAGGGGTCGCTTGAAAAGGTTAAGGCGACAGTCACTGAGACGGGAGGTGCGCATTGCGCGCTTGTATTCACCCCAAGTGAATGGCAGGTAGAGGTTTGGAGTGAGGGAGGACACCATCTCATTTAGAGGAGAGATCAGAGCATTCAATGGGGGTGCCCCGAAAAATATTGTAGACATTCTTGCTTTGGCTGCTGAACTATTTGCCATTGCTCTGTGTTTAACACTCGTGAATCTCCCGTTTGTCAATACCTGTCAATGTAATAAGATGTCGATCATGTTAACAACCTAGCCGAATGCAAAAATTAGTAACAAAAAGCGGTAAAAGAATTAGACTCACCTGAAGAGCATCCCCAACCATAACATAGAAAGCAGAGGGATCGGGTTGAACAGGGACCCATAAACCGTCAGGCATGCAAACTTGTAGACCAGCGACATCGTTGGATCTGAGAATGGTTAGGATCTGAGGGTCAGAATGCTCTCCAAAGCCAACACGCTCGGGGGAAAGTGGGCCTGGGAGGTGTTTAAGAGGAGGGTAGTGATTGAGCCTGAGTAGAGAATCGCTTTGAACGTCTGTAATCATGTTGCTTAAAATGGATTTATCAGAAACCCACAGTCCTTCACCCATCAGTTCTAGTAACTCGCTTGCTAATCCTTTTACAGCTCCCACGTAATCCTTGACTGCATTACTGCACGTTTAGTACGTTTTCATTAGTCAAGAATCATTAAGTCGGATAATTTGTTAAATTAAAACATTTCTCGCAAAGAATATAAAAGACAAACAAATAATTAAGACCGAATGAGTAATTAGCAGGTAATCCGTACTGGTTTAGGAGAAGGGGTAAGCACTCAGTAGGGAATAGTATAGTGGTACAGGTAGGGCAAGGGGGGTTTCAAAAATGGAAAAGAAGAGATGCAGTCCGTTCAACCTGAAAATGGAAAAGACACAGCCACTGACACACACAGCCACACACTGCTTTTTTTTATTTACTCTATAATTGATTTGATACTCTCTCCATCCAACTCCACACTACACATTTCTTTTTTCATGTTTGCCAACGCGGGTTTTGGGCGTTAAATATCTTTAACTACGTATTTGCAAAAAATATAAAAGTTAGATATTTATAATGTACTCGTCAAGACGAATCAAACAAATGAACTTGAAGGCTCATTTGTGAATAGTGTGCAAAATTATGTAAATGGGAATCAAATGAGTAGAGAAGAGATGCAGTGCGTGAAACATATGGTGGATAGTGTTTCTGTTGATGATGATACCAAATGATCAAGTCATTGATTTGGCAACTTGAGTCTGAACCAAATTCAGCAAACACTATACAGGATACTCCCATAGTCCCATATACAATATACAATATACAATATACAATATACAATATACAATATGCAATATGCAATTGCTGCTTGTGATTCATGTCCCACAAACTGTCTCTCCTCTTTTCCAACCTTACTCCCTTACTCGTCTCTTCTTCTTTTTGTGGATCTCATCTTTCCACTTACTCAACTTTTATATTCCATCTACTAGATTACATGACAAATACATGCCGACTACGTTATATCGTCGTTGTATATCTTAATCGATTATAATGTCGTCGTACTCAATCTCCTTATTTATTCTGTTCATTAAGCTTACCAGACTTAAAATTTTGTATTAATTCCTCTAACTCATTCTCAACTTCCTAGTTCCTACACATGGGCTAAAAAATTAAAAAATCTAACATAGGAAAAGAAAACAAAGTTTAATTTAAGTAGTCTAAAATATCGGACAATCAGGTTTACTTTAATATGCATTCAAGGAGATATTATAGCGGAAAATCAAGTTTTATTGTGACTCAACCCGAGTGCAAAAAAAAAAAAAAATGTTTGGGGAGACAAAAGCATGTTGCCATACAATACTAACATGATGCTCATATACACCTCATACAATACAAGAATTAATATTTGGGTATGTACCAAACCGGCCAAATTATAGAGACATTCATAGCGAAATGGCGATATTTAATCAAACATGAATCAACAGCTGAATATGAAATGTAGTACACAAGTCAATGTCAATAAACAAATGATTATTATGATAGCATCCCCAAAAGTAAACTATGAGTGATTATTAAACAATATTAATTCCCATTGTCCAAGTCATCGATACCATTGTCTAATCACTGTTTGACATTAATAATTAATTAGCTCAATTATATATTAATTAATAGTATAAGTATCTTTCAAACAAGGAAATTGCCACCCAATTCAAACTACATTGATCTGCGCAAGTACCTAAATGTCGTCTACCTTGTACACTTGTTGTATCCCTATTCAATTGCTCCAATTTCTTAATTTACACTAACTAGTTGTAGGATTATGATGCGACAACTTAAAAAGTGACCATTTTAAGTTTAAAAGACAAATCACTTTTTAAAAGTAGTTACTTTTTAACATACACTCTTCTTCATTATAAAAGTAACCACCTTTTATCCGTTGTATTGTACCGTCGCACATAATTACAGTACTACTTTTAAAATTATTATTATTATTATTTAATGGGTTAATGTCAACTGTTGGTAGAAGGAAACACAGTGACATTCATAGAATATAGTGTGAGTAATAATATTTTTTTTTTTACGTAAATAGGATGATTATAAATTATTGTTGAATGATATTGGGTTTGGACTTTAGAAAGGTTTAATCACTATTTAGTGTTTGACAAATAAATGATTATTGATTGTTTACTATATTTGATTCTTGAACCGAGTAAATGAAGGAGGGGAGTCACTATCACAACATCACAATCTAATAGTCGTACTCCGTATGCATGAGAGACTATAAATATCAATAATAAATATAAATATCGTGTGTTTTTCTTTTATCAAACGCGTACATCGATACGTTTACAGATCCGGAATATTCACCGTGATACGCTTTTACGACTAAATAATTAAAATACCCAAACAATTTCATGTCTACCATTTGTATGCTGTATAGATTATCCAACATTAACTAATTAATTTTATAACTACTGTTATTCGTATACAAAGTGGTGTTCGGTTTTGTTGAGCTACAGTATTTTACAATCTTTAAACAGTTAACTTTTTAATGCACGTGTTGGTATTTTTCATCTAATGCAGATGGGTATATATATTGAATACAGTATATTGGCATTAGACATTAAAAGTAATTATGTTATTATTATAGTTGAAGTTAATCACTGTATGTATAGTGTCCAACGACCGGACCACAGCCGTCTTATCAGAGAGTTATTATTTATTTGGAGACAATACAGTAAATCAGTAATACTATCTATCTACAGCATGAAAATGATAACAGTAAGTAAGTCAGCATTTTACGTGCCGTCTTAAACATACATACTTACATGCTTTACAATATTACCAAGATTGAATAATAATGTAGCTAGGAATAATATAATGTAGGAAATTAGGAAATGAATAAAATAATAAAAAATTACCTTAAGGAGGGAGGATGAGTAGAAGAGTCGGTAGCATGAAGGAGAAGATACTCGAGCTCACCCATGTCGCCATTGGAACCTATGTTCCTGCAGCCGTAGCCAAAGGGGGTTTGCTGCTGTCCCACCTGGTTGTGTTTCTCGGCTGACGACCTCGCGAAGAAGTCGAGAGCGTGTTTCTCAAGGTCGGATATGACATGGTTAGAGACACCGTGGTTGACGACCTTGAAGATGCCTAACTCTTGAGAGGCCTCAACAATAAGCTCTCTCAAGGTTGACCTGTCATCCTTAACAAGGGACATGTCTATGCTTGGCACACCAACTCCCTTTGTTTTTCGACTTCTTTTTAATGCATTAGGACTTGCCACCACCATTCTTTTCTTTTCTTTTATAACAAGAAATTGAAGGATTGTTTTTTAAGTTTATTAGGAAGCAAGAAATGTAATGGAGAGTATGTATGTAAGGCTGAATGGGTTTGAGATGGTTTATATAGTAGCGTGGCCTATGCAAAAAATAATACTCGTAATATTTAAAAAAAATAAAATAATAATAATAATAATAAAAAAAGGATGGATAGCAAATAGAGTGGGGCCTCAAAGGAAAAGATGGGATGTGGGCCCAAATGGGAAAGTGGGGTCGACTTAGATTATTTAATTATGAATACGAAAGGTAGGAACAGCTGCTGATATTTAATGATCTTATTAATTTAATAATAATAATAATAATAATAATAATAATAATAATAAATGATGATGTAATTATTACAAGTAAGTAAAGTAAAGAGTGAAAGAAGAGAAGGTTGAGTGAGTAGGATTAATGAATGGATAGGCATAGCACAATAGCGCATAGAATACATAGGCTGCTGGCAGGTGGCTATTCAAGTACTCCGTATAATATATACAGTATATATGTAGGATTTGCAGAAGGAATTCAAACTAGTACTAGGAGCTACGAATTCAACATATATAAATTATAATGAATGTGAATGTGTGTATGCAAATTAAAGACAGTATCAGAATGCAAAGCATGCATTAATGTTTATGATAACAACTCATCAACATAGTATATTACTACTTGAATGCATGCTGTTTTCTACTCCATTTTCACCTCACGTGCCTTCTTCTTCCATGCCTTTATACTTATCTTTTTTGCTCCAATCAACTACGCTCTATCTACCTATCTTGTGCGTGATAGTTGATACCAATGTACGATTAATTCTAGTCTATTTTTCGATCCCATTTGTGTTGTACCGTCAATGCCCGCAGCCCGCCCCTATGTATGTAACAAAGCCTCACTACTCTAATACATGTGTAATCCATGCCCGATTTTTGGATCAACTTTAACCTCTGATACCACGTGCTCATCATACACAAATCACGGGATAAATTCCCTTTTCGACTGTATATGTAATATGTGTGCCTAGATAATCTACAAAAATATTCTTTCCCATTTTCTTAAGATACTACAATAACTCTGCTCCCGTATTTTTATGTTGCAAATTATGTATAGAGTTGCTTTCGTATTCAAGATGATTGTACTCACAATATACACAAAGAATTGCTTGATTTATTTTTTAGCACGTAATTGTCTTACTATATATTGTTACATCAATGATTATTGTATAAGGTCATTTACAGTGAATGATAATAATGATCTTTTTATAAATGAATGTTTAACTAATAAAAAAATCATCTTATATAATGTATATATAAGATAACCTTATTTTATAATTTGGGTATGGAGTAGGGGTATGTAGAATAATAATTAGTGTGATGATTAGTAGGGATAGGTTGCCTAGTTATTTGGTTAGAAATGCATCATGTATGTAGCACATGAGTGAGTATATAAGAAGGGTAATTAATTAGTTGTAAGTATAATATCTAATATCTAATATCTAAAATCCCGTTCCCTCAGCAAGTCACCAATTATAGAATGTTAAGGGGGGTAACCACATACATGATACATGTAACATGATAATTGATACACATACTCACATTACTGAGTCTGTAGTAAATAAAAGAAGAAAATAAAATAAAAAAGGAAAAGAAAAGAAAAGAAAAGAGGTGACGTATGAAGAGAAGTGAGAAGAAGGTGAGGAGAGAGAAGAAAGGGGGGAAAGAGGAGGAAAGATGGCCACGTAAGATTGTAAGTATTAATTGTATGGTGGTCAACAAGGCGAAAGAAAGAGATAGTTTATAGAATAGTCTAGAATAAAATAGAATTATACGGGGAGTACTAAGTACTAACTACAACCTACAAGGAAGGAATTTAATTTAAGACAAAGGAGGGAGGGAAATGGGGGAATGGGGAATGCTCTCTATTCAATTGCTGCTTCGGCCCTATTGTTTCCAGAAGACATCCTGCCTGCTATCAGCGGCTCTCTGTCCCTCCCTTTCCCTCTCATGCATCTTTCTACTTTTCCTTCCCTCGGTATCAACACGTATGCCCCCCGTCCACCAATATTCTTGTTAAATCCCTATCACACCGTCTCTCTTAACCTCAACCAATGTATTTACATATTAAGCCTCAACCTAGATAGCACCAAAACGGACACGGACACGGACACAGACACGTGACACGACATCCCATAAAATTTAGGATACGAGATACGTTATTTAAATTTAATAAAATATATATTTATAGTTAAAATTAACGTATCATTTTATTTTTGTAAATGTATTTGATATTAAATTTAAATAATTGAAGCTGAAATTTGACTTTGACTATAACTTATTCTCACTTTCCACTCAAACCCGTCTTCTAATCAATCTTTTTAAGTCTTTCGACATCTCATTCCTCATTTATTGGTATCCGACACATTTATGTGTGTCCGACGTATGTCCGATGAGTGTCTGTGCTACCTAGGCCTCAACTCACTTAATTTTTTGTTAATCTTTAAGCATTCCATTTCTAATTTATTAATTTGGTACATTTTAAATTTAAGACTTACATGCTTGTTATAAGAACTGTAATTATATGATGTTTAAAAAAAATAAAAAAATATCAATAGCTAATGTAATACGGAGTACTTATTACCTTGCCACAATCTTCCCATTCGAGTTTCTTTTAAGTATATAACTAAAGAGTGATAATGTGTACACCATGCATGCACAACAAATATTGTACCTGCGAGCCCGGTGGCTTGCTAGAGGAGATTTAATTCGTATTTACTTTATACCCGCATACAAATTATTAAGATAATTACTTATAATTTTATTATTGATAATTTAATTGTTTCTTCTTGTTGAAGAACTAAAATTTAAGACTCCTTGCAAATTTATAATAATGTGAATATTTGCAATGTTATTATTAACATATACAAGTACTATGAGAGAAAACCTTAAAAAAAGGAAATTTTTTAATAGAGGTTTAGCCTAATTCCAATATGGGTGCCTAAGGTTTGCTCAAATCCAATTTGGGTGCCCCAGGTTTGATTGTGTGTTGTATGTTCCGGAGAAAATAAGAATGATTTTGTTAATTAGGTTATAAATAAAATAAGAATTATTTGTTAATTAGGTTATTAAAAAAATAAAAATATATCTTTCAGAGAAAATAAGAATCATTTGTTAAGATTTCAACTATATTTAATATTTGCAACAAAATAATTATTAAGAGTATTAAGATATTTAAATACTATACATTACTAATTAGGTTATCAATTTTTTATTATTATTTTAACTAAAAGTACCCAACATAAAATTAGTTCAAATATTGCCATATTGGATACTCAAATTGGAATATTATCAAACCTTGAGCACCTAATGTGAAACTAAATAAACCTTGAGTATCCAAAATGAAACTGCAATTAAACCTCAGATTTCAAATTGAAATTGTGCAAACCTCAGACACCCATATTAAAATTAGGCCAAATCTCAGACATTATATTGAAAATTTTCCTAAAAATAACTATTAAAAAAACATGAGGTGTAGTCCATTTAATAGTGAGAATGTGAGATAAGTTTGCATTGTTGATAACTTGTTGATGGCATGAAGCCATGAAGGCATATGAATGAAGATATAAATGTTGTGGTTTGGTCTCTAAAACGTGTGGGCCAATCAAAAAGCTATCTATGGATGCACTTATTGGACATTACTATTTGACCATTAAACCCCATCGCATGCAGAGCAATTGCAGATGGAAAATACATACGTGTTTTGACTTCCTCCTTTGACTATACCTTTTCAATTCAGCTCTACGTATTTTATAATTTATATTATTATTATTATTATTATTATTATTAACCAATAATATTCGATCTCTTGCTACTCCACTATTCATCTCACACCTAAATGTCTTCTTCCCAAACCATTCTTCTCTAATTTCATTTGTTTATCAACCTTTGTCTACTACTTTCTTTTCTTTCACTTTGACTAAAAACCATACATTAATAATTGTCCACTACTATAATAAAACTGCACATTAAGTTTATACCATTAAGAGCATCCTATTTATACAAGTCACGTAAGTTCAATTCACAATTTTTTTATTTCATAATTGATCTTTTTAAAACAAGTCCAATAATATGATGGATATGAAACAATAAGAGGATGCCAGTGTAGGAATTAACAAAATGTGTGTCCTACATATACAAGTGAGGACATATATTTAACTCGGTATCATCTTAAGCGAGATACTGCATTTTTAAGAGAGACTTATAAATTAGTTTTCCATACATACTTAATTCTATGTATTTGTACGACTACATTTTAACTCATATATCATATATGTAAGTATGGATCATCTTCATTTTTCTTGTATTTTCTCTACTACAATAATTTTCACTCAAAGAATTGACTATTAAATCGTCCTTGAACACTATTTGAGCCATTGAAAATGAGAGAATATAAATTGTACAACATATATGAGGAGAGATGCAAGGAATAACATTAATGACATAATAAAAAGCTAAGGTGACCTGAATATGTTATGGAGTAGAACATTTAAGGGGTACGTAGCATTTTACACATGGTTAATTGCATGCTCCTTATTATGGAGACACCATGCATAAAAGAAATTGTAAAGAGATTTAATCATACTCCATCACAAGTTTGTTTCATAATTGAAACCTCAAATGTGGACATGGATGATTAATTCCTGAAATCAGGGCTTACTTGCTTTCAATCACACATACACTTTTATTAAGTGAGTACCATGTGAGGAGCAAAAAGATAAGTATGATGAGGAAGGAAGGAAGAGTAGTTAATCCAATCAAATAATGATAATATTAAGGGCTAATTATTAATTAATGGAATATATATACAAAAGGCATGGGGCATGTCAAGGAATCTAAAACAATGTAGCGGCTTGCCACATGGCATTGCATAGAGGAACTTATTATTTGCATCAACTCACCCAAATATTGAACTGATGCATCGAATTAGTTAACCAACCCTACTCGATCTACTTAGGTAACAAATGATTACTATTTTTCCCCAAATCGTATTGCCTATGACGGATAGTGCCCGTTTTCAATGAAAATTTGTGATTTTTCGCAGCGAGATCATTGTTTTAATAATTAAGCAAGAATAATACTAATAAATAAAAAAACGTAGAAGTTGAAGTGAGAGCAATGCATGACATGAATGAAGTCTAGTTCCATATTCGATATGAGAGAAGGAAGATACATAGGGTTGACTGGATAGTAAAAGTTGAAAGCAGCGTGACAATAATAATGCAAATAAAGTTGGGGTTGATTTATTTATTATTAGTCTCTAAATTAAGTGTAGTTGTGTCTGAACTCTGAATGAATAATGAGCATAAAATAATGGAAATATATAAGAGGAAGACCAAAAAGTAGGACCAGGTTGATTAGTAAAAGGATACAGGGCTAGCTACATGAATCTTCGAGGTTGAAATTACTCGTCTTCTAATTCTGGTTTTCACACCCCTTTTTATTTGTTTATATTTCATGACTCTGATTTTATACACTAAATCTAAGATCAACCTAGGCTAGGAGTTGAATTTTCCTTTTGCTAATTAATTACATTATTTTAACCTGCAAAATTTACCAACCAACGTGTTGTTCCATGTTAATAATATTTCATGTGTCTTGATTTATGGTTCACGTCAAAGTCATTAGTCAATAAAGAGGTGTTTCGATTGGATTTGAGTTACTATTATTATCATCATCTCCAACTTGCTCCCCTTTTTCATTTTTATAACATTAATTATTACACAAAGTATCATATTCAATTCACAATGTCACTAATAATGCTTCTCATCTTTTATACAAAATTTTAAATTATTGCAACGCCGGCTATTAAATCTTGAATCTATATATATTTCCTTTGTCATTTTAACTAATGCAATGGTGTTAATATAGTAAAATGTCTTATCATGGAATAAAGGAGTATGTATTAAGAATTTTTCGAAAAGAGTTACTGTGAATTAAGATGTATCACGTTATTGTACATCTGGTGTCCGTAATATAAATAGCTAGAAAATTGGGATGTGATAAGGAGTTGAGAAGTGAATCATGGAAAGCAAGACGATGAAGATGAATGATGTATACATACGAAGTATTAATTAGTTTTAGTATGTAGGTTCTACTTAGGTTATTATATTAATCTGAGGTGAGCTAGCTAGTGTCCATGATGGTGACTTAGTATTATTTGGATGATTCTTGTAATTAGAAAAATGAAGCATTGATTGATAATTGGTGGTAATGAAGTGGGTGGATGCCGGATGGGTGAGTGATGAGTGATTAAGCAGCTTAATTAGCAGTAGTAGTATTAGTAGTATTAGTATTATGGCTTAATCAATTAAGATGATGACATGATGATGATGATGATGTTGATGTTTGATGGCTAGTTGTTTACCAATAATTAGTAATGTTGGATGCATATGTCATGCATGCCACATACATCATATATGATTGGAGAACATAAGTCCCGTAAGATGACTAGAACATACAAGCAGTATATATGACTTGAGCAGTTGAGCTGCGTGCTGATTATTACACTATACATACTTACTTTACTAGCTAGTTCTTCAGTTCTTGTCATCCATGCAACTTTTTATACGTAAAACCTTCCTGCTTGGTCGATCCAACTTTATCTTCATTTTTAAGATTCCTCAAATCTTTTTTCCATTTCCTTGCCAACATCAACATACTTATACGCACCTAACTATTGCTTTACACAATCTTATTTCTCATATATTCTAGTTATTATTCTAGGTATGAATTATTTATTTGTTTAAAACCATTTACACGTACGTTTAATATTTATGTTACGTACACTATTCTTTTACGAAAGATAATACACTTACACAATATCTATGATAATTTCCATACATAACCATTTAGAATAGAATACGTGGCATTTGTGTTTTAACATGAAGTGGTTAGATTAACGTGAAGTTAGCCATTCTACTTGAATTGCCTATAGAAAAATAAATCATGTATTGGTTTTTCTTTTGTCATTTTAATTCTTTGATCAACCAAATGATATCTAAAAAGTTATTTTTTTCTCCTTAATTATCACTCCAATTTCTGAAGTGTAACTACACTATTATGTATGCCATTATTTTACTCATACGAACTAAATTTTCTTAGACAAAATGACATTATCTTAATTAACATCTAATATAGTCATTCTATTCATTTTATATTTTATTAAAATACTCTTTATATATTTTATTAAAATACTCTTTATATACACCAGTATTAATACATTTATGAAAATGAGTTTTGGAGAAAAATTCAAATACTAACCGTCTCGTGACTCGTGGTAATCAAATGGCGCAAGTCCATTATACGATTTAGCTCAGCCTGCTTTTTAGAAGGTTGTGGACCTTTTACTTTGGCCCAAGAAGATGATGGCCCGGCCTAATAGGGCCCAAAGAATTTTTTGGCAGGGCTTGGGCTACGCGTAATAGAGAAAAATCTTTTTCTTATGAAATTTGTTAAATTAGGGTTAATGTTATAAACAATTCTTTACAAACTCATGCCTATTTATTATTAAGATTTAAAAAAGATGTTTACATCATAAATCATATATACGAGTACATGATTAAGCATTCTAAAGTGACAATGTTTGTCTTTATCTTATCATCATATTTTGTACTGAACAATTTTATAAATTAAATATGTTTTTAAAGTATTAGTTTGAATGTAGTATGCTAGTCCTTTTTTTTGGATAAGTCATAAATTTTAGAGCCTAAAAAGCTCAAATACCCAATTTAGACCAGCCCAAACATATGGGGCCGTTTTAATTATCCGAGCTGGCCCAATACCGCACGGGCCCGACCCATAATTACGGTATTGGAGTGAATGGCCATCAACTAGAAGAAAAGAGTTCCACAAATTTGTGGCCAAATTGATGAACCCAATAAGTCGTGAAGTATTTATGAGTGGACCATGGTGGTTTACAACATAGGGCCGGTCCGGTTTTAGACGGATGCTCAGCTTTATTAAAGGAAAAAGGCATCCTTAATTCCTTATCCACAATCGTAATATCTTGGGATTTCGAGTCACCAATTAAAATTACAATACCAATTTCTGGTTGCAAAGTTGAGTTGCAGCGCAAGAGAAGGCCGTGAAACCAAAAATCAGTGATAAAAGGTTACTTGTTTTCTCTTCCTTATCTTTATTATTTCAATTTCATCTTTAAACATCAGAGGATAGTTGAAAATTAGTTTTATAACAGACTTTTGTTAATGGCGCAGCTAATTAGGATTGTCTTGTTATGCGGAGCCTAGGTTGGACATGTTGACTGTTTCTAAAGTTTAGAATTTAAATCACTAAATTATTTAGATTAGTGTTCACCTTATTTGCTGTGACATACTGACATCATTGGGTTGCTATGATTTTTGCAGCTGCCAAGGTTCATCCGAGGCCTGCCTCAAAATACTCACTTCATTTGATTGCTGCCCAATGGTGGTGTTGAACTTCCAACCTGTCTTTCCACAAACCAGTATCAGTTTTTGCCGTGTAAAACAATGTAAGGAATTTAGGATAAAACAGATGACACCACAATGTAGGATAGCGGAGCCAACAGGGGTGCCAGCGCCCATGGGGCAGAAGACCATGTACAAGGATGGTTTCTTTGAAAAGGTGTTTATGACTCTATTCGCTAGGAAGATGGAAAAGTTTGCCTCTGGAAAGGCAAATCCGAGTATGGAGGCTGACAAGGTCGGATGGTTAAAACACGACTATGACAGTTTCGTGGACGTGTCAAGGAGAGTAATGCAGGGAAGGTCACGCCCGGAGCAACAGAAGGTTGTTAGGGAGGTGCTCTTGTCTATGCTTCCACCTGGTGCCCCTGCTCAGGTTTATTTCTCTCTTCTTAATTTTGTGATGTGGAGCCAAGATGTTGGTGTTAGCATTTGATAATTGTCGACAATGCAAAGTTGTATTGTCTTTGTGATGTACAAATCATTTGTTGGAACATTCCATCACTCAAAACTGTCTATGAAAACAGCTAGCGTAGCATATAATCCACTGAAATTGAGCAATCATTTTCCATTAAATACTGGTACGTTTTAGCGCGACTGTCTGAGGAAATTCTGGTTTCATATCTACAGTTCAGAAAATTATTTCCTCCAACAAAATGGGCTGCTGAGTTCAATGCAGCTCTGACCGTGCCTTTCTTCCATTGGCTTGTTGGACCATCTGAGGTAAATTTGCTACCCTGCATCCTTCCCATTCCCAAGATATTAGCATTTAACACTCCCTAGCTTTAATTTCTCACGCGATCCTTAGCATATCACGTACATCTCCAATTGCAAAGGATCGCACACACACACACACGGTGATATACCCTTGTACTATTATGAATGATCCCAGGCAATTCATATGGTGGCTATGGGACCAAAATCTGTGCCTCTACAAGAACTCTCAGACCACTGTATATACACAATGTGCCTCTACACGTTGTCACCTGAGCACAAGGAAATACTGCTAATTGGAGGCAGCATTGCATTTCTGCATATTGCAGAACAGAAGTTTCAACAACTAACTCATTCTTGGTGTAGGTCATTGAAGTAGAAGTAGATGGAGTAAAGCAAAGAAGTGGGGTGCGCATAAAGAAGTGCAGGTAGAATGTAGTTTAAGTTAAATATGTTCCCACTTGAATGTGTAATGTAATGAAAGCTGGAACAAATGCAACCACTCTGGAACTCTATATTAAGATAATATTACATCCAACTTTTCTCGTAACTTTATGTCTCATTCTGATGTATGTGACGGTGGTTCGAAATTAAACTACTGACATATTGTTTGTGATTTTCTGTCACAAAGGTACTTGGAAAACAGTGGATGTGTAGGAATGTGTGTAAATATGTGCAAAATTCCCACACAAGACTTCTTCACCAACGAATTCGGGCTTCCTCTAACCATGAACCCAAGTATGTTTCTTCACCATCACGGCTTTTTATTATTCAAAGAGAATACTTGCCAAAAGTTCAAGGTATTTAAGTGCAGACTGTACAGGAAACAATTTGACTTACCAAACTGCCATCTCTGAAAACAAACTGCATCTTTACATTTCATTGTTGTGACAGTTAATTGTTTATATTTGCTCAGATTTTGAAGACATGAGCTGTGAAATGCTATATGGCCAATCTCCACCACCGATAGAAGAAGATCCTGTCTCCAAACAGCCCTGTTATACTAATTTATGTATGTGCATAACATCACTTGTGTTGAGTAGTATTAGCAATTATAACTCATGAGGTTCTAACCCAGATCATGTGAATTGTGAATACAGGTTCTGTCGCAAATCCAAAGGCCAATATTTGTCCGAAATTAAATTAGTAGCATGCATACGATTTATCATGTACATGAATAGGTACACGAGCCAGTGGCTCTAACTCCAGGTATAAATGTAGATATTACCATGTAATTTACACAAATGTATACGTTTGCATAGGATCAATTTGATAATGAAAATACAAATAATTAAAATGGCATGAAACATATTATGTGTAAAATAGGAGCGTTGATGTAGACGAGTTGGCCGACCTGTATTGTAGACAAGGATGGGTTAATGAATTTTGGCCACAAAATTATGGAGCTCTGGATTTGTAGTGGACGACACGGTCACACTCAGCTCCCTTAGAAACAAACGCTACTAGTATTTTAATTATCAATAATAATATATATGATGATATCATTTTGACTAAGAAAACTTTGTTTAATATAATGAGTAATAAAATAATATAATGGGTATGATGAAGTAATATTCCCGTCGTTCCGGTCATTTGTTGTCCTTTTCCATTTTGGAGTATCTCAGTCATTTGTTGTCCTTTCTATTTTAGGATTGCATTTGATGAGTAATTTGATCTTTCACATTTAATTTAGTCCACTTGTCATCTTATAAGTGACTATCTTCTCTTTCCTTGGTCTTTGTGCCAAAATCAAAGGACAACAAATGACCGGGACGGAGGGAGGGAGTACGTCACAAATGGGAAGTGAAAATTAAGATATTATGGTCATGTCGGCACTCATCCTAACTAATTTTAGATATTTTAAGTCAAAAGTCAAGTCAAGCTTGATTATATATATATAGTCAAAATATATATTACTAAGTTTTAAGTATATATACAACTTATTTCAATGGCATATTAGTTTTCACTAAAAATACTCTACCCATTCTTCTTGTTCTTTCTACTTCTTACGTGTTTATGCCGTCTTTTAAATTGACATTATTCATGTTTATATTTTGAAATATAATTTTGTAACCAAAAAAAGTTGAAATTTTGTAACACATTTTTCAAAAACACTTGTAACAATATAAACATTATTCCGTATATTACTCTCTCCGTTCCGGTCATTTGTTATCCTTTTCCATTTCGGGGTGTCTCAGTCATTTGTTGTCCTTTTTATTTTAGGATTGTATTTGATGAGATTTGATTTTTCACCTTCAATTTAGTCCACTTGTCATGTTATAATTGACTTTCTCCTCTTTCCTTGGTCTTTGTGCCAAAACCAAAGGACAACAAATGACCAGGACGGAAGGAGTATAAAATATTACAGGTATTATTTTTAGTGTATGTATCAAACTTATTAAAGAGGAATAACTTACAAGCAACAACTTAAAGTTGATTGTCAGACGGTGTAAAGAGTTGATACAAGAGACCCATTGGACAGTCAAGATGGATCATACTTACCGAAAGGCTAACCGAGCCGCAGATTTTCTCACAAGCCATGGAGTTACATCGAGCTACAATACTACGTATTTAGACGAATCTCCCGTGTAATAGCTAGTAGTTAATACATTACCTTTAACGATATTTATGGTCAAAATTTTTAAAGTTTTGACTCTAAAAAATTGAATGTTACCTTATGGGAAGAATTATATATTTATCTCCTCCTAATATGCAGTCGTAGTTGATTTATTTTGCTTTTGTCGTTCATTTTTCTATTTTGGGAAGCATTTAAGGATGATATTGAATTCTCCCATGTATACAAAAATGAAATAGCCGACGGGGTGATCTATTTGTCTGTTATGGATTCTAGTGTGTTGTACAGCAGCATGCATACATATGCCCTCAACAATGTTCTAGAAACGCCTCGCCCCCTTCCATTATTAGGAACACTCCTTTTATTTTCTACCCTAATAGTATCTATTACTCCCTCCGATCCAGATCAAAAGTAACATTGACTTTTTGACGCTATTTATTGCTGTAGAGAATCTTTGATATTATTTGTACTATATAAGAGAAAATATAGTCATGTGAGATCTTGTTTGATTCATCGTAATGAATGCTATAAGAATATCAAAGTTTTATAATTTTTAATAATCTGATATCCACGTTGCAAAACGCGTATCGACAAGTGTGAAAAAGTCAATGTTACTTTTGGTCTGGATCGGAGGGAGTATTTGTCTTGCTTTTATTTTATATTTTCACCTTAATATTTAATTAATTAATAAATGACTCTTACATCTCCTCTATATATACACCTTAATTACACCTCACTTCTTAGTATCACACTACAAAATTAAACAGATAATTACCTTCATTATATATAATCTGCTCTTATATAATTAAGTCTTCCATTTAAACTAATAATAATAATAATAATAATAATAATAATAATAATGGCAACGGAATTAGTAAAGACAGTAGTGAGGTCAACAAAGGGAGTTGGGAGTCGCGCTTACGTGACGTTCTTGGCCGGGGACGGGGACTACGTCAAGGGAGTTGTGGGTCTAGCCAAAGGGTTGAGGAAGGTCAAGTCCGCATACCCTTTACTTGTGGCTGTTCTCCCTGACGTCCCTCTGGAGCACCGTCGTATGCTTCTCGCTCAGGGTTGTCTCGTCAGGGAGATTCAACCCATTTACCCTCCCCACAGTGATACTCAATTTGCCCATGCTTATTATGTCATCAACTACTCTAAGCTCCGTATTTGGGAGGTACTTTATTATTATTATTATTATTTCATACTCGTATCTAATTCATTCTTTGTGATATTTTAATTTAACGTAAACAAAAGATCATAAATGTTTGTAATTAATGGATGCATGCAGTTTATAGAGTATGAGAGGTTGATATACTTGGACGGGGACATACAAGTGTTCGACAACATAGATCATCTATTTGATCTGCCCAAAGGCTACTTCTACGCTGTTATGGACTGCTTCTGCGAGGCCTCCTGGAGTAAAACCCCTCAGTATAAGATAGGATACTGCCAGCAGTGTCCGGACAAGGTGCAGTGGCCCGCCGCACAGCTGGGTCCACCTCCATCAATATACTTCAACGCGGGGTTCTTTGCCTTCGAGCCCAGCATCCCCACTTTTCATGATCTCTTGAAAACGCTCAACGAAACTCGGCCCACCTCATTTGCGGAGCAGGATTTGCTAAACGGCTACTTCAATGACCAATTGAGGGTGCTGCCGATAGAGTACAACCTTGTGTTGGCCTTCTTGTGGAGGCACCCGGAGAAGGTGGAGTTGGAGAAAATAAAGGTGGTGCACTACTGCGCAGCGGGATCAAAGCCGTGGAGGTACACGGGGAAGGAAGAGAACATGAATAGAGAGGACATAAAGATGCTTGTTAAGAGGTGGTGGGACATCTATGAGGATCCTACTCTGGATTACAATCCCCATGTTCAAACAGCTGCAGCTGCTGCTGCTGCAGCTGCTTCTGCAGTTGACATGAAGCCTTTGATTGAAGAGGCCTTATCCAAGGCTGCTGCAGCTGCTCCTCTAAACTACGTCACTGCTCCATCTGCTGCTTGATTAATTAATAATTAAGTAGCGTGATGAATATAATTTGTGTTTTAAAATGTAACATACAAGAAATGCATGGTTGAATAAACGATCATCCATCAAAGCCGTGAAATTGTTTAATGAATAATTCAGACTTTGATATGGTCTTGTATTACTTGAGATATGTACTTTACTATATTTAAATTCACGAGTATTATTTTTAAATTAAAACCCCTTTAACGTTATAATACAATAAAAAGAACCCCACACAAGAGGGCGTCTTAAATTTAGACTAGGTTCTGGAATGAGATTCTATAATTTTATGTTGGGATATTTAAATGAACCCCCCATAAGTGGGTAGAGTAAGTAGACAAGTAGTAGTAGACCTAAGGAGTTGAATATATTAGATGGTATCATCGGATGTTAGAGCATTATTAAGGGCGACCTAATTGACAGACAGAAATGGTATCATTGGATTTTTCTAATACGAGCATATTAAGGGCGACCATAGTCAATTTCTGCAATTCATGGACTATACAACCAGTTGTAGAAATTGTACGGTGTAGAATCCGAGCTTTAGAATCTGAGCTTTGTAATAAAATATCCGAGCTTTATGTTAAAGAATATGAGCTTTATTAGAAAGTATCTGATCTCATTCATTTACACATTAAAAATATGAATTTTGCATTAGCTCAGAAAAAATACATATAAGCTCGGATTCTTTTTCCTTGGTTATATACAATTGGATGTATAATCCTATTTGTACAATTTCTATCCGAATCCTTTGTTTCTAATTATCTGATTTTTCGCATGCACGAGGATTGTTTATTGCATTTTGGCACCCTCAAACGTACTTTGTTGCTCCTCAAAATTTGTGCAACCGCTTTACTTGACTCAAGAAATCGTCCGTGTGATTTACGGACATTTTTGTTCCGGAAGCCTTAAATTGCGAAAACCGTGTATTATATAATACACTACAATTTGAGTTGTTCAAAAGATCATACGAGGATCTTTTTTTTTCCTCCCTGTTATTCTACCACATGTCCAAAATTGCTTCTTGAGTTATCCTATTCGATTTCAACCCTAAATAAAAACTATAAATTCATTGTTCATAATTATCCGATTTTCGCACCAAATTCGTTTACCGACAACCTAAAACGTTCTATGTTTCTCTTCAAAGTTTGCGTCATACCATATTTGATTTCAGCCCAAATAACAAGTCTTAATATATTTTTAAGGAGTATCCAATTTTCACCCGAGAACGATTTATCACATGCCGACACCCTAAAACGTCCTATGTATCTCTTCAAAGTTTGCGTATCCGTTTTATCAGACTCGAGGACCATCCGTGTGATTTAAGGACGTTTTTATTCAGAGACACTTGAATCCTAAAAACCATGAATTATACACTTACATTTAAGTTGTTCAAAAGGCCGTTTCAGGTCACGTTCCATTTTCCACTAGGTTTCCTAACACGTGTTCAGGGTCGCTTCAGGAGTTTCCGTTGTCAATTTCTGCCCAAAATTACAACAAATCTGTTGTTCTTAATTATCCGATTTCCGCACGAGACTCATTTATTGCATTCTGCACCTTCTACTGTTACAAGTTGCTCCTCAAAATGTCTGGGGGCCGCTTTATTTGACTAAAATAACCATCCGTGTTATTTACGAACATTTTTGTTCCGGAAGCCTTAAATTGCGAAAATCGTTTATAATACACTTCAATTTGAACTGTTCAGGAGGTCATACCGGGGTCACATTTTTTTTCCCTCCTGGTTATGTTACCCTTGTCCAGGGTCGCCTCAGTAGTTACTGAAGTCAATTTATGCCTAAATAACAATAATTAATCCATTGTTTCTAATTATCCGATTTCCGCACTCACGAGGATTGTTTATCTCATTTTGGCACCCTCAAACGTCCTTTGTTGCTCCTCAAAGTTTGTGTGACCGCTTTATCTAACTTAAGGAACCCTTCGTCTGATTTACGGACATTTTTGTTTCGGGACCCTAGAATCCCGGAAACCGTGTATTATACACTTCAATTTAAACCGTTTGAGAAGTCCTTCCGGGTCACGTTTCATTTTCCACTAATATTTTCTAACACGTCTCCAGGATCGTTATGGGAGTTACCAATGTCGATTTCTGCCCAAAATAACAACAATTAATCTGTTGTTCTTAATTATCCGATTTTCGCACGAGACTCATTTATTATTGCATTCTGAACCTTCTAATGTTATTCGTTGCTCCTCAATTTTTATAGGGTCGCTTGATTTTACTAGAGGAACCGTCCGTGTTTTTTACGGAAATTTTTGATCCGGAACCCTTTAATCCCGAAAACCGTGTATTATACGCTTCAATTTAATTTGTGTCGTACGGGAGGTCCCCCCGAGTCATGTTTCTTTTTCTCCGCGTTTTTTTAACACGTGTCCGGGGTCGTATTAAGAGTTAGCATAATCAATTTCAGTCTCAAATAAGCATTCTTAATATATTTTAAGGAGTATTCAATNTTAACACGTGTCCGGGGTCGTATTAAGAGTTAGCATAATCAATTTCAGTCTCAAATAAGCATTCTTAATATATTTTAAGGAGTATTCAATTCTCATTCAAGATTGATTTATCGCTTATAGGTAGACCTGGCAAATCGGGTCTACGACTCGGGTTTGGGTCGGGCTAGTTCGAGTTGGATCGGAACGGGTCTTTCATTGATTTCGGGTTGGCTCAGGTCATTTCGGGTTTCGGGTCTATTACGGGTTGTTAGTCGGGTCAGTTTCGGGTTAAACGAGTCGGTTTATTTTGGGTCGGGTCATTTTCGGGTCAATGAATAAGAGAGAAAAAGTCATTTCAAGTATTTTCGGTTCAATTAGAGTTATGTTTTGTCGGGTC